>CM055432.1:3677380-3903949 GCA_029228465.1 Salix viminalis
AAGATTTGGAATCAAATCAAATGAAGGGAGAATTTGGCTGTATAAAATTTGCTGTTGCTGGATTTAAAAGTATCAAAAAAGGGGGCATCAGATAGAGGAACAAATAAATGATTGTAGATTTGCAGTGAAATGAAAATTTGTATGTATTATATTTGAAAGGCACGTAGATGGCTGTTGAGTGACATGTATGCAGTTGACATGTCAATAGAATGTGCAGACAATGAGTATATTTGAATGCTTTGTAAAAAATACTGCATGTGATTATTGATAAATAAGTTAAAATTCAACATTAGAATGATGGAAAATAAACATGGTTAGAGAAGATATTGTCAGTTAAAAGCACAAAATGAACTTATGGGCAGGAAAAATTAAGATGAAATCACAACTTGGTAGTAATAAAGAAAATGATTCATCGTACATATTGAAAAACTTAGATATAATCAAATAGCTGAACTGAATGTTCCAACGTATAGGTATTGGATCATGAGAAACACAAATATACCATCTGGATAATGCATTCATAGGCATTTTAAAGCCATATCTGAACCGAAACTCTGCCTTTTTATTCATTGTTTGATGGATTAAGTTGCATCAGCTAATTGTTGCAGACAGTGAATATGTTTTCATACTTTGAAGATTGTGTGTTTAGTGAACTAATTTGAGTGAATGAATGATGCTGAATTATTTTGTTGAGGGAAAATATACTATATTTGGGGAAACCAATGTTTGTTAATCTACAGAGCATTGAAATGCAATCATATGAACATGTACGGGAAGAAAATGGTTTTGGGAACAAAGCAACATTGTGATCTCTATTGTGGGAATTAAGCAGCAATATTTGTTAGTAGTTCTATTTTGTCCTAACAGAGGTCTTCGTCAAGCGTCTCCCCAGTATTTGTTTTTATTGTGTGCAGAGACACTTTCATCACTGATTAGAAAGGAAGAGGGGTGATCCTTGAAGGGCAGATTACAAATTCAAAGTTTTTTTCATCCAAAGCAGCATTTCCCGAGCAAAGTATATGCATAAGAAGAGAGAAGGTGTGTGTATGGGGGGGCTATTGCTGCTTCACTTAATTTTCAATCATTGCCTATAGAAAAACCCGATTGGGGCTATGCTCACCACTTCTAATTTATTTTCTTGTTTTTGTTACATGTTTTCAGTAGGTAATGGGGTTAGAGTTGTGTGAGAGTGGAGACGGTGAATGTCTCAAGAGAATGATAATTGCAGAGTCTTAGTTAAACTATATCTACAGCCAGCATTGTAAGCCGTGATATTTAAAATTTATAAATCGTTTAGTGCGATGGTTTTGTCTGCCTAGCTTAGGTTTTTATTGCCTGCATATTTTATATATATATATACACATTGTAGTTTTCTCCTCAAAATGACAACATTAACTGCAGCTATGTGTAATCCAACGTTTATTTGTCTTTATAATGATAAGTTTATCTATGTTTTCTTAGAACTGCTGTAGCATTGACGGAAGTGTTCACCAGAAAAACCAAAGGAAAAAAATAGGAAGAAGTTGCAAAAGCTTGTTTTCAAAATCTTAACTCCCCAACAATGTTAACGCAGAAACCCAACCTTTACAGAATCCTAAGTTTAACACCAGTTTTCCAGGGAAATGTGTTCCAACCTTACAATATTTGATAGAAACCCATTTCATACATATTTCCCTGGGGAAAAAAAAAAGACAAACAATTAGCTAAATGCCGTAGTAATCCAATCTTAGAATCTTGATGTTGGCATCTTGTGAATTCAAACACCAATTTTCCGAAAAATAAACACAAACCAACGTTTTCACAGAGTGTCAACATTTTGTATAGTCGGGAGAACTGGCTTCAAACGAAATTAAAACACATGGTGTAAAAGGTGGACTATCCTTGTTTGTCTTGCTGTCAAAGCATGGTTATGTAGAAGTGAAAAGGCCAGTTGATAAATTTATATGATGAGTTTAAAAGACGTGGATACTGTTAGCAATGCAACCCAGCCATGCAACATTAAATGGAGCATTCCACAAATCCAAGTGCAGCATTCCAGAAATGCCAAGAATGAGCAAATGCAGCAGAGTCAAAGCAGCAAATGAACTAACAGTGGCATTCCAAAAATGCAAGAACAACATTACAGAAATGCAATAATGAACAAATCTAGCAGCAAATAAATATTAAATGGAGCAAATCAACTAACGGTAATAACAATCAAATTACACAGTAGTACATCAATAATAATCAAGGCAGTAAATGAGCTGGAACCAACGGTAACAAAAGAGGAGTCAATACAGCAGATCCTATTTGTAAGTAACAAAAACTCTTAACTATTGAACAGAAGATTTCGTTAAGCCATAATAGCAGCACAGAGATATAATAATTTCATAGAATTTCGTTTAACAATTGACTTAAATCTTTGTACCATATCAGTATGAATATCCTAATTGTATAGCCTAATAGTTCACGTTGAAGAGTTGTATCAATAAAGAAACATTACACTACTTTACAGAAGAAATTTGTTCTTTTCAATACAGCATTTTACCACCTTTGTCTTTAGATATTACACAGTTGGGTAACATTTGCTTTGAGAATTTATTAGGATGGTCCGTTTTTACCTGTGAAGTCCATTTAATAGAGGGTGTGGCATTTTGAATTTCATTCGTTTTTTCTTCTGAAAAGCAAACTGGGCTGTATATGGATAAATGTTTTATGTATCGGTAATCAGTGTATATTTCTGTTTATTTTCATGTGCGAAAACAGAGTTGTTCCTCATGTAATTATAAGATTGGTGTGATGCAGGTGCTATTCCAAAAAAAATATGAAAAAGAAGGTTTTCAAAGGAATAAATGGAAGTACTTTGATAAAAAAAAAGAAATAGAAGATGCACTAACAGTAAATGGATTGTAATAATGGAAAATTTTTTTTTACTGATGTTAATAAAATATGTGCAGGATTGAATTGAAGTTTTTTTGTAATAGTAGTGAAATGAAAATAAGAAGGCAAGTGTTCTTAGAAAGTAACTAATGTATGGTATTCAATTTAATCATTCATTATGTACACTTGGATCAAAGTATTACACTGGTTTTAAAATAACAGATATAGTTTTTTGTATTATAGACATTTGATGATTAAGATTAAAAAATTGTGTTTGGCATTGAATTCGCTATGAATATTTAAGAATAATGTATGGTATGTTATAACAAAAAGTAATACGCAAGGAAAAAAACATGATAAAAGAAGCGTGTTAAATATAAACTTACTGTGGTATCAACGAAGAGGCAATTATAACTGCTATTTTGACCATTCACTGTTGGGATCCAAACACGACAAACTCTTCCACGTAATGATTGGTAGAAGTTGTATTTTTTAATGTTTTCAATTGATACCGCCATTAGTCTGAGAGCAAAGATACAAAGAACAGAATATAAGAATCAATAATGATAAATGAGGAAAAATATTTAACGCATAATGGATAAGCAAACATAAATTGTTGAAAGCATATATAAGGATGATGCAAACCTAGGGGAAAAAACTAATAATGTTGATGAATAGTGTAAATATGAAGGTAACAGATGCAACATTTGCAACTAATGGTTAAAGTTTATGATAAGCAAAATATTGATGGTGAAACCTTTTTTTTTAACATTGAATGAATATCAAAATATTTGAATAAGTAAAGTGCAATAGTTGTCATATGGAAAATATTAATGAGTTAACAATGAGCAAGAATTTATTTTACTAAAGATTTGAAAAAGATAGAGGACCTTTGGGAAGAGCGCTTATAATGTCTTTGTAGACAATATTTTTTACATAGGTAGAAGGACGGCCTTCATTGTCACATGAAATAATCTTTAAACCTTTTTTCGAAGTGACTCTTGAGAGAGCGACATAAAGCTGACCGTGGGTGAAAACTTGGTCTTGAAGAAAAACACCGACAATTTTTTTAACGATTGTCCTTGACTCTTATTTATTGTCATAGCATAACATGGCTTTAAAGGAAATTGACGCCTTTTAATTGTAAAAGGACATCTGATTTCATTGATTGGAAAGATGATTCTTGGTATAAAGACTTGATTGCCAATGTTAGATCCAGTTATTATCTGTGCTTGGATGACTTTTGATGAAAGCTGTGTGATGATAAGCCTAGTCCCATTGCATAGACCAATAGATGGGCTTATATTTCTAAGCAACATCACTGGTGTCCCAATTTTGAGAGCAAGTTCATGAGATGGGACCCCATTGAATTCCAATTGATTGATGTATTCTATGGGATATAATGAGCTTGCATCATCACTCTCTGTTGACGACGTTGAAACAGAATCAACGCTAAGATATACACGTTTTGTTCCAGGTGTAATGCGAAGCACAAAATCATTGATCTCATCAACTGTTGTATTTTTTGTTGTCACTATAGCTCTTTCTCTATAATATCCAGGGTCAATCTGAACATCACAAATATTTGGATAAATTGTTGAAACAATTGTTGGAATTGGATCACATGAAGCTTGAAGGAGAAGATGGAAAGGAATAGTGACAAAGGATTCATCAGCTTTACTAAGCGAAGGCAAATCAGAAATTTGACCATTACCAACACTTAGAATCCATTCAGAAAACTCTCTAATTTCAACCTTTTCTTCTAAGGACAGGCCATCTGTGGATAGACGCATGTTTTCTGTAAGAGTCATGATAGTAAATTTCGGCCACAAAATTGAGCTAGTTAAAGAAGCATTGATTATTTGCTCTTTGGTTCCACCCAGGAATAACCGGCAATATTTGTCGAAAATCACCACCAAGCAAAATGGTTTTTCCACCGAAGGGCAGATTTTTGTTGTAGCTGGTCCCTTCTGAAAGAACATCACGCATTGAACGATCAAGAGCTTCTAAACAACATTTATTAACCATTGGTGCCTCATCCCAAACTATAAGAGCAGTTTTTTGAAGAAGGTTGGAAAGATGTGTGTTTTTTTTAATGGCACATGTTGATAGCTCATCAATAGAAAGTGGTATTTTGAATCTTGAATGGGCGGTCGCGACCATTTGGAAGGAGAAGAGATGCAATACCGGATGATGCCACTGCAAGGACAATTAGAGACTTCGGGATCTTACACGATTTATGATGGTGTGCCATAAAAAAAGTCTTGCCAGTTCCTCCATGACCATGAACAAAGACCAGAGCTTGTTTTTTAGCAAAGATAGCTGCAATAATTGAATCATATATAACTTTTTGACCATGATTCAGAGAAGCAAAATTCAAGGAATGCTGACTTCTAAGCTCAGTTAAATCATAATCAAGCTCTTCTCTTAGAAGTTTGTTTGTAATTTCTTTAAGGAGTTGGCCATTAGGCATGGGTAAGCTATGATCTTGAAGCGTTGTTGCAGAAGCATTGAAAAGTTGCTCAAGCTCATATAATACATAATTTTTTAGCTGATCATGAGGCAGAATCAGGTTCGGCATCCTAAAAGATGCTTTTAACTTGTAAAGGATGTCATCATACATTGAGTGCCAAACTTGATTGAATAGGATCAAAGGGTCAGCAACTTGACAGAACAATATAATACCAACGAAAAAGTCGTCTAAGTTGCGGTGATGATGCGATTACTATTGCCTCACGAAAGCTTCGGACCATTCTTTATCATCTCCTAAAAGTCCAAGTGCTTTGCGGGCAAGCTGAAATGTTGGATGAAGAACCCCATGGACATTTCTTAAATCGCAAAGCTAGTTGATCCTTTAATATGGTTTAAAAGCGACCTCAAGAAATAAAGTTCTCCAGCAGCGAGGGTGCACATATGGTATACGTCCCAAGGCATGTGCCCTTTAGACCTTATAGTCCATTGTTTTTTGTCTTGAATCCCAAACAAAATTTTTTTGGAAATTCAGAATAATACTGACTCTCTTGCATAAGGAAATTGTTTGTTGCATTCAAACCATTACGTAAGCATTGTTTTCCCCGATACCGGCCTTCTAAGAACCCGATTGAAGAGATTCACTGCCTAAGAATACAATATTTTGTTGAAAAGGCAAATGAATTTGAAGTCTTTCAATTGAGGGATATCTTGAATGAATCGGGGAATTGAAAGATACGCCAAAAGCGACTTCATAAGGGACGGATAAATCGACAATTAAGATATGCTTGAATCTCATCATTTACGTCATCTTTGTATTCATTGCTCGACACTGTCGGGACTTTTATTGACATATTTGAATAAATACTTGATGAGCATTGGTCGACGAGCATATTTCAACATTGATATGGGCATTATAACGCATCAAAAGTTCTTTGTTGTATGGGACAACATAGTCATTGAATAACATAATTCCATTTTTTAGCACGAAATTATCACGGAATTCTCTCCTTCTGTAATAGACAAATCCATTTTCATCTAAAGTAGTTGAGTTTCTAAATTTCTTTGGAAATGATTTTGTACAAACATTTCCTGACATGCATTGTGCGCTTGGTTTTGCAACACCACATGGACCATGAATCATGAATTTGGAGACAATATCATGACATAAAGGATCAATGTTTTTATCTGGTATCTCAGCTGAGACAATTGAGTCAATATCAGCAGAAGATCTGAATTTGAAGTTCGAGGCAAGCCAAACCAAGATATGTGTATGTGGAAGGCCTCTTTTTTGGAACTCTATTGAATGGACATCTACAAAAGTGTTAAATAAAATTAGTTTGTGATAGAAATGGCAGTATGCAAGGAAAAAATTGTTATGGTTATATTACCAGCAATTGTTTCACCAAAAGGGGCACCAGATTTGATGAACTTTAACATATCAAGAAGCTTTGATCTGAAAATCCGTGTAATAATATTTGGCTTGTCTTCAGGCTTGTAAGCTCTGCTTTTATCGAGTTCTCTCTCAATTTCAGGCCATTTTGTGTTACAGGTGAATGTTATGAAAAGATCAGGATTTCCGTAAGCTCTGCAAATTGCCATGGCATCTTGGTAATTATTAATCATATATCGTGGGCTACCAGTGAAAGAAGATGGAAGAATAATTTTTCCAGTTGATGACCCTTCAACATCTCCTTTAAGGACAGCTTCACTGATATTTTGATACAAATCAGATCGGAGATCATTTTGGTTCATTCTGATGTAATCAAGCCTATCTTCTTCAATGTTTGCAAAAGCATCAACCAAAAATTGTTGGTATAAGCGACCACCTTTTGTAAGAGTGTCTTCGCCATATTCCCTTTCTTGAATAAGATAAGCATAAAAGCCTCGCATAGGGACTCTGTGACGCTTTCCAGAAACATTACTGTGATTATCTGCAAAACTAATATTGGTGCGATAACCGTCTTCACCAAATGGAAATAGAAGAGGATATTGTAAGGCCATGAACTTTGGATGAAGCTTAGAAATCCTCTGCAAAGTGTTTGAGAAACTTTCAATAATTATATCTCGTTCTGATTGATAAGCACCAATATCACCAACAATTAACACACCAATGTCATCTGAAGTTGGATTACTATATTCTGTGCTGTCATTTGTTCTTTGACACAATAATTGCAGTTTATATCCAGGGATTGTTAGGTTCAGAGAGTTTTTGTGATGCATGGCGAAATAAGCCAACCAGGCAATTAGTTGAGGCAAGCATTTTAATAAGATCACTAACAATTGTTTGATCCAAGCATGAATCAGAGGTTGAATTTGGAAATTGCGACATCCGATTTGAAACTTCATTTGATACATCATAAATGTAAAGTTGTGCAAATTTTGGAGCATTGTCATTAGAAGGCAATAGAGACCCCATAAGATGATGACAATGGCCATTAATCTTAAAAACATAAGGGCCAGATTGACGGTTAACTGATTGATCAATAGTTACTCCCATGGATGTAAAAGCGAACATAGAGTTGTAGGCACGAATGCATCTGCGGAACATTTTTGATTTCTGACCCAATAAACTGTTCAGCAATTCATCAAGAGGATGAGGAGTTGGTGGTGGCCACGGAAGTTTAATTTTTCCGCCAAGACAACAAAGAGAGAATCTTGGATGACGCTGACTTGATTGTGCGAGGCGCTCGTTGACCCAAAAAAGCGCCATGCAATGACAGCATTTGAATGTCTTATCCCCAAAGTCAATGTAGGCATACGAAATTCCTGGGCATGAAAATTTAGTGTGAAATGTGGCTATAAATACATTGGAATAAAACGTATTGATAAATTAGAAAGAAGTAAAATAAGTTTTGAACGAACTTCCTCTTCTTCTTTGATATGAAGCCTGGCCAATTGTTTCGTGGTCATTGATAGAAAATCCAAGATCATTACTGGAAGGAGCTGACTTTGGCTGAACATGATCTTCTACTAATGATGGGGATGTTGAATCTGATGGGTGATGATTGTGTTGATTCTGAGTGGGCAATGGCGCATTAGATGAAGAAGCCTCACTATGAACTAATGGATAGCGTTGACTATCAGTGGGAAAACGATTACGATTCCTTTGAAGCGTTAAAGATTGTGTTAACACACCATATGAGGATGAAGGACGTTCATTCTCTAGTTGTGGTGTATTAAATGAACAATCTTCCTGATTAGTAAATATATGTGACTCTTGTAATCGTTGTCGTTTGTAACTCATTGGTGCATGTATTGAAACTGAATTGATTAAACAATGCAAGAAGAATTAAAATGAAATGGAGACCACAATTGAGTTACTGGAAAAGAAGCATAAATATGAAGGTGATGAGCGAGGTGCAACAGCAACTAAAGCTATTTGTTGATTTTAGAATGAAGAAGATAATTATTTGAGCTATGAGTATAATAAGTTATATAATTTGGCTCAAAATGATGGATTCAAATTTTGTTAACTAAAGGAAGTAGTTGTTACTTGGAAATGCAGAAGTTATTGCTAATTTGAACATGCAAGGATAAGATCTTTAATAAATAATGCAAAAGCACGTTAAAAAAATTTATAAATATAAGTTGTTGCATTGATTTTCGAAGATGATTAATTGTTGCAATTGTTGAAAAATGTCCTTCATTACAATGTCAAACTGAATGCAAGCAGCTACAATGAAAAAGAACAACAAATAATAAATAAATCACAACAAATTAAAAAGAAAAGAAAGTTAATGTTGGACGTACGAATAAAGAAATTGCAGGAAGTTTTAGCCTTAAGCGGTGGCGTAATAAGGAAACAGCTTATATCACCTGTAAAACAAACAAAAGCAGCAGGAAGAAAATTTATCAATACGTGTGAGATCAATTTTCGATGATAGATTAAAAATGTAATTAAAAAATTGCAAAGCTAAATTACAGAGGCTAATAAGCAATGATAACAAAAAACACACGTTTATTTACTATTAATTTTTCGATGGTATGTTGCCTAAGACAATAATGAGGCAATCAATCAATGGATGAAGTGGTCTAATTAATAACCAAGTAATTTTTTAAATATAATGATTTATTTTGTGGGCTGAAAATTTTTAGACATAGAAAGTATTTGTCAAATGCATAACAGGGATTCCTTACATCATGAGATAAGAATAATTTGCTACTCAAACAAAATTAAATGTTATATTTATAATTTGGTAACTATGTGGAGATAATTTAGAATTAAACATTGTATATATGGTATTTGTCATTGTTTTACTTTGATGTGACATTAAGTTAATAAATTGGTAGCAAAGCGGCGGCAACGGGGAAAAAAATTAAAGAAATTGTAATAGAACAGAACAAAGACAAAAAAAATAATTGTGTTCGATGAAGTAGGAAAGCTTTGATAAATATATGAAAACAATAATTGTAATAAAATATACCAAAGTAACAACAACGTAGAGATTCAAGTGAAAAGAAGGCAAAACAATAATGTAAAGCTAAATCAATAGTCATTGGTGTAAAATTAGAGATAACTAAAGCAATGTCAAAGGTATTAACAACTAAATAGTAAATTAACTGGCTATTGAAAACAAAAATTGGGAAGGGGATTGTAAAAATGAAATGACAAAAACAGGCAAGAAATATTTATAATAATCATATCAGAATTTCAATTTAACGCATCAAAAAACAGCTATCAAATAGGCAACTAAAATAAAGAATTGTAAAGGAATTTCATGAGCATAAACAACAAAATGATGATGAAATTATTAATTGAAAAAATATTTGAAACCACCAATACAAAACATAATCAGTAATTATCTAGAAGAAATCGAAATACTTAAACCGAAATTGGTCTTTCAATTATCAAAGCAGACATGAAATCAGCAACTAAAATAAAAATTTAGGGGCATGAACAATATATTTGAATAAAAAAATCAAGAGAATTGAAAAGAAAATGCTGTTAAAATTAACAAAAGAAATATCACATAAAAAATTGAAAGCAGAAAGTTAAAACATGATGAACAATATATTTGAATAAAAAAATGAAGAGAATTGAAAAGAAAATGCTGTTAAATTTAAGAAAAGAAATATCATATAAAAAATTGAAAGAAGAAAGTCAAAACAGAAAGAAAAAAACAATATTAGGATATCTTGCAAGAATAAATTTAACTGAATTAAAACAATACTAAACGCACTAACATCAGCATAATAATAATTGAATTAATAATTGAAATTAAGAGTTGTAAACAATTTCATTGAACCAAAAGAATAATTATCGTGGAAAAATTTAGAAACACTGAAACAACAATTGATCTTGAATCCAAAAAAACCAACTATCAAATAAAAATTGCAATTAGAAATTCAAAACAAATGTGGAAAGTATTAACAGCGAAAGAACAATGAAACTGATAATTGGAGGGAAAAAATAACAAAATGAGGATAGTAATTAGAACTAAAATTAGCATTACCTGTAAAAAGCAAGCGAATAGAATTAAAGCAATGTCAAAAGCATTAACCATAGAATACTAATGTAATTGACAGTTTAAGGAAAAAATGAAACAACAATATGAAACCAAATTAATAAAGACGGCAAAAAATATTTATAATAATTACTGTGAATTTGCAATTAAACTCATAAAAAAACGCTATAAAATAAGCAATTGAATTAAGAATTTGAAAAGGAATTTTAAAAGCATAAACAACAAAATGATAATAGAATTAATCATTGAATAAAGAATCAAAGCAGCTATAGGAAACGAAATCAACAATTATATGAAAAAAATTTAAACAGTCACATCAAAACTACACCTTTAGTCAATGAAGCAGCCATGAGATTAACAATAGAAATAAAAATTTATGGGCATCAATAATATATTTGGATGAGAAAATGAAGAGAGTTGAAAGGAAATTGATGTTAAATTTAACAAAATAAATATCAGATTAAAGAAGAAAGTTGACAGTGAAAACAGCAAGATAAAAACAATATGAGCATATACTGCAAGAATAAATTTAACTGAATTAAAACAATGCTACACGCACCAGTAACAAAATAATAATAATCGAATTGATAATTGAAATAAAGAACTGCAAACAATATCACAAAACTAAAACAATAATCACCTGGAAGACATTTCAAAACAGCGAAACAAAATTTGATCTTCAATTGAAGAAAACATGTATGAAATAAAATTTGTAATTAGAAACTAAACATAAATATCAGAAGTATTAATAGTGAAAGAACAATTAAACTGATAATTAAAATAAAAAAAGTTGAATGTGAGAACAGTAACATGGAAAAAATTTACTATTTGTTGCAAAAAGCAATTAAAGACAATTAAAGCAATGTCAAAAGTGTTAACAACAGAATATTAATATATTTGAGAATCGGGAAAAAAATCAAAACAGCAATATAAAACTGAAGTAATGAAAATGGCAAGAAATATTTATAATAAGCAGCTTCAAACTACAATTCAACCCATTGAAAAAGCAACGAAGTAGGCAACTGAAATCAGAAATTGGAAAACAATTTGAAAGGCATGAACAACAAAACGATAATTAAATTATCCATTGAATAAACAAATGAAACGAACAATACAAAAGGAAATCAGTAATTATGCTAAGAAATTAAAATAGCCATATGAAAATTCGTCCTTAAGCCAACGAACCAGCCATAAAATGAGCAATAGAAATAAAAAATCATGGGCACCAACAATATATTTGGTTGGAAAAACTACAACAACCAAAACGTAAGTGTTGTTCAATGTAACAAAATAAATATCAGATAAAAAATAGAAGCAATTAAAAAAAAGAACAATATAAAAAACAAAAGGCATATGTTGGGAGAAATAATTTAACTGAATTAAAACAACGTCAAACGCACCAGCAACAACATAATTATAATCAAATTGTTAATTGAAATTAAGAATTGGAATCAACATTGTCAAACGGAAAGAATAATCATTGGAAGAAAATTTGAAAGCAGTTAAACGAAAAATGATCTTCAATTCAATAAACTAACTATCAAATGAAACATCATAATTAAAAAATGAAAAGAAAGCTGAAAAGCATTAACAGCGAAACACCAATGAAACTGATAATTGAAATAAAAGAAGCAGAAAATGACAACAGCAACATAAACGAAAAGCAGCAGCTGCTGTATAAAGCAGTTAAACACAATTAGAGCGACACCAAAAGCATTAATAACAGGATATTAATATAATCGAGAGTTCTTTAAAGAAATGAAAAAGCAATATACAACTGAATTCATAAAAAGGGCAAGAAATATTTATAATAAACATACTGAAATTGCAATTTAACGTATTCAAGAAGGTATTAAATAAACAACTAAAATCAGCAATTGAAAAGGAATTTACAAAGTATGAACAACAAAATAATAATAATGAAATTATGAATTGAGCAAAGAAATGAAAGCAGCAAAAGAAAATGGAATAACCATTAATGTGAAGAAAGTAAAAAAACTGAAAACAAAATTCATTGTCCAACGAACAAAGTAGTTATGAAAACAATAATAGAAATGAAAATCGGAGAGCACCAAGTAACAACCGAATGAACAGTGTTTTTGAAGGGGACAATAAAGAGGATGAAATCAATTCTAAGACATTAGTAACAGGTGGAAATTGTAAAGTAGAGGAATAAATGAGTTGTCGAACTGTTAAGCAGAAAGAAAGAAACAGAAATATTTCTAGAGATATAAAAAACAATCTTAATTTCAATGGTAGCATGGCAGACAATAAAAAAGACAGCAAACAACAATTTCGAAGCATGCCAACATGCAACAAATTTTATTTCAACATGCAGCCGCAAGCAATATATGAATTGTAATACAGAAGAAAAAATACTAACCAATTGCAGTAGCAGTAAAAGATGAGCAATGGATGGAAGCAGCAAACCGAATATAGAACACGTTTCAAACTGCGGCAAAAAAAAAGCGGACAAAATGAAGAAAACCATCGCGAAAAAAAAAATTATTGTCAAGTTTATTGAATAGTGTCAAGTCCATTGAGTCATCCAAGCTAAGGAAATTATTTAAGGTGGACATATGAGGGAGGCGAAGAAAAAATCTTACCGTAGAAGAAGGGATTGATGGTCGATAGTCGGTGTGAAAATAAGTTGCATACGCATGAGAGCAACAAACCGCAAGAAAAAAAAACGGACAGGCAGTGTAGAAAAAACAAAGAGCAAAAAGATGAGAAAGGAGAAATAACATGAAAAAAATTGTTGAATAGATTGTATGTCTAAATGAAAAGTTGAAAATCATTAAAACAACTGTGAAAAAAATGATTGTTGATTGTATTGAGACACCGAAGGCATGGAAATCATTTAACACGACCATATGATGGATAGGAAAGAAAATAGTCTCACCGTAGAAGCAGCAATTGAAGGCTGAAAGCCGGTGAAGGAAGAAAGTGCAGACAGAGCAGGTGACAAATTGGAGACAGAGCAAGTGACAAATTGGAGAGAACAACGGATAGAAAGACCAGAAAAAAGGAAAATGAGATATGTGAGAAAGGAGAAGTGACATGAAAAACAACGGGTGAATAGAGTGCATGTGCAAAAGATAGAATGAAACTGAAAGTGGTGATTTACAATGCCAGATGGCAACGAATTTCGACGCCGTCAAATGCACATATTGTCAAAGCAAATTAATGAATGTGCAGGCTGATTTTTTCTTTTGAGTGTGAAGTGACAATTAATCATGGCATGCATTAAATAGGTGTGTAACGGAGCGAAACGTTGTTTGAAATTTCTAAGCAGGCGAAACTTTTGATGCATAAGATATTAATTGTTTAATGAAAAACTCAATTGATAATGAGAAGCATTAAATATCATCTGGCGCAGTGTAAGTTTGAGTAGAATTTTCAGTCTGTGTAAATTTCGAATCTGTTGAAGAACCATCGCTTGATGCCGCGTGTTTAATATCAATCGTCATGTATTGGACTGCATTGGGACAAATCTCTGCAATGGATAATGAGAAGCATTAAATATCATCCGGGCGCAGTTGTCAAAGTTTGAGTTCAATTTTCAGCCCGTGTAAATTTCGAAGTCGTTGAAGAACTATCGCTGATGCCGCGTGTTTAATATCAATGCGTCATGTATTGGACCGCGATTCGAACAAATCTTTGATGGGATTCACTGCCAGTTAAAGATGGTCCTGATATATATATACTCTATAATTGTAATAAGAAAATAATAATAATAATAATAATAATAATAATAATAAAAGCCCTATAAAATTAGATCAGCACCCTTCGTCTGATCGGTGAAAGAAAAACAAAATGTGTATGACATGACGTCATAAACTCAGCAGTGAAACCGGGTGATTCTGCTGTGGAAAATTCTCGTGTGCAAAATTAATTGCTGTGGAAAATTTTGCTGTGGAAATCTGATTTTGCTGTGGGAAATCTGTTACATAGACATGTGAAAAACAAAAAATCTTATATTATTATATACTAAAAATTAATGATAAACACATGTGTGTGAACGAATGGGAGAAACTATGAACCCATAACGACAATAAGTTTTGAGGGAATAGTTGGCTGACTTTAAGTCATGTTTCGAAAAGAATTTTATAACTGAAAATATTGGGAATTTTAAATAAAAAAAAATAAAAAAAAATAAAAAAATATTGAAAAAATAATGCAAAACCGTAATATGAAAAAAATACCTATGTGTAAAGCGTAAGGTTGTTTGAATGCATTAATTATTGTAGGAAAAACATTTTTTTTTAAAAAGAAAATGTAATTTCTAAAACGAAATCAATTTGAAAAAACAAATACCTAGTTTAAAAAGAAAAGGAGAGTAAAAAGAAAAGGAGAGACAAAATACCTGTGTTTTTTTCAAAAAACGATATGAGGCAAAGAATAAAAAAGAAAAAAAAAACCTGATTAAGCATCTTGCACCCGCGCAGCCCTCATATGGCAAGACAAAGAACACCATGCGGGAAAAAATAAATTTTATGTCATCCTGGGGAAAAAAATTAGAGAATAAAACAATTTTTTGTTTTTGATAAAAATGCACATACGCGTGTAAAGAATTGGCAGAAATTGTCTGTCAACAACAATAATGAGTCTTACTTAACAGGTAGTGCCCAAACTCTTGTAAAATTAATATTAAATCTGAAACACAACGAAAAACAAAACAACATTGTAAGAAAAAAACATTAAACAAAACAAAATTGCCGCAAAAATATATGTTACATGATTTTATCAAATTTATTCATCACATTATTATATGAAATATATTTTAGAATGTTGATAGCAATTATTTGGTAAAAAAAAAAAACGTGGGCCATTTGTTATTTTATTATTATGATTAGCATTATTATTATTATTATGACTAAATGTATCTGAGAATGTTGATAACAATTATTATTATGATTATGATTATTATTATTATTATTATTATTATTATCCGAACGAATGTAAGCGGGAAAAATAAATGAAACAGTGAGAAAATGCTGGCCGAAATGTAACACCAGTAATAGGAAAAACAAATTGAAAATAGTTGATGCCAATTATTATCATGATTATTATTATTATTATTATTATTATTATTATTATTATTATTATTATTATTATTATTATTATTATTATTCAAACGTAATGTAAGGGGCGTAACAAAATCAAACAAGTGAGAAAAAATGTGTCCCGAAATGTAACACCAAGAAAAGTGAAAAAAAATTTCGAAATAAAAAATTATGAGCAAAACGTAGGAATGATTTGATAAGTAATAAGAAATTCAAAATTGAAGGGCTAAACTCAAAATTAGCTATACAGGGATTGAAACCATAAATGAAAAGTTCAGGGGCTCAAATAAAAGTCATTTTTTTTTCCAAATTCCATGCGAGGACGAAATCGTAGAAATTAAAACCTGTGGACCGAATTTATTAACCTCTTTGGAGCGAAGCCGGAAATAAAAAGTTACAGGACCAAAATGAAAGGTTAACACTTCATTCATTCGAAGCTGAAGGATGAAATTGAACGAAATTCAGACCTAATGCAACAGATATAAGGGCCAAAACAAAAATTGAAAATTCAGGGACCAAAGCGCAAAATGCCAAAAAACAGGGGCCTGTCCTCCACTGCAACGTGCAGGGGAGAAAGAGAAACACTGCCGTCGTGTTCAACCGGCCGACGGTCCGTCCACACACCTCTGATGGTGAAACGCGCCGACGCGGGAGGAAGAGGACTCCGAGGCGCACCGATTACGACGGCGGTTAGACATCTCCGGTCAATTTATGACAACAGACGCGCTGGCTCAACAGGGCGTGCAACGGAAAACGTTGTGGCGCGTGCAGCGGAAAGCCTGACAGACACCGAGAGAAATTATTTAAATATACGGTCAATTACTGAACTGCCCCTGTACCTTGAACACCGTTTTTGTCTCATTGAGGGACACAACCGTATATAGCCATTTTGAGAAATTAATATAATAAGCGCTGAACCGGCCAGGCAAACCGGACAGGGCCGGTTTGACCGGTGCAATTACAACGCAGCCCCCCGGTCTGACGCCTTTTTTTATCTTTTTCGGGGGGCTGTATCGCGAATACACTGTTCCCATAAGAGGAAAAAAAAAAAAGGGGGTGGACATGCTCGCGCGACGCACGAACGCGAAATGTCCAGTCCACAGTCGATTTGAGTGAGGTGCTACAGTGGCAATCCCGAGCTGTTTTAGCTCTTTTGTTAATGTTAATGTTAATGCATGGACCTCTATTTCCATGTTATGACTTCTGAGCAAGAATAAACACTTTCTCTCGTTCAAGATCATGAATATTAGCTTTTGGGGTTTGACAAGGTGAATAAGTTTTTTTAATTGATTTGTATTAATATTATGTTGTTTGAGATTTGAGTTTTGAAAAATAATTTATTCGTTTTCTATGAAGTTGGTATGATTTCAAAAATTTTAGTTTTTTTTTTTCAATTTCAACCTGCAATTTTGGATTTACTGTAATTGTAGTTTCATATTTATTTTTATTTGCTTTTTTATAAAGTTATATAAATTTCATGATCCAAGTCACGAGTTTAGAGGGTATTTGAGAGTGCGGTTGATATTGTTTTTCAAAAATATTTTTCACTTAGAAATACATTAAAATATTTTTTTATTTTATTTTTAACATCATTATATCAAAATTATCTAAAAATACTAAAGAAATTTCATTTACAATAAAAAAACAAAATTCTTTTTTTTTAAAAAAAAATACACTATTGGAGTGCTTCCCAAAAAAAGCTCTTAATAAATTAACCAAGTTGATTTTAAGTTTTTTTTTGTCCTTTTTTAATTGACTTGAGTAAGGGAACAACAATTAAATAACATCAGTAAGGGAGCAACAATTAAAACAGAAAGTAGTTTTAAATAAGTATCCCATAAAAAATGGTGATATGGTATATAACTTAATAAGATTTTTAATATGTATTAAAAGTCAAACTTGATGATCTTCAAGAGGATATAATATGTATTTCTTTGTGAAATATGTTTTTTGTTATAAATTTTATGAATTATAACTCAAATCATATGAATATAAGTCCAAAGTATAGCCATGAGTCTTTTAATGGACGTGATGTAGTGATAAAGAATTTAAAATCTACATTGCAGGTCTCGGGTTCAGATCAGAACATTTTTATTTTATAAGAGTTTGAGATAATCAAAGTTTTTACTCTCTTAACCTGAGCCGATAAAAAGTGTCTAAAAAGAAAGTGAAGTTTTCTCAACAAATATTTTAAATTCACATTTAACAATATTGAATTACGTATTAAATTCACTCATGAAAGTGAAATATTCCATTTACATCAATCGACCGTCAACTTTATAAAACTCTTGGTAGAAAAATATTTTTCTAGCTCGAATACCAGCATCTTTTTTTTTATAAAAAAAAAGCAGAGGCATTGACAGTGCTGCTGTGGTTAGGAGTTGGGAACTTGGGATGAATAATTGCAATTGCATGGTTCTGTTGCCGGATTTGAAGTCAAGATTCCCATCACCGTATCTGTCTCAATTTTATTTTGATTAATGTGAATATTTATTAGTCGGTGAATATCTCGACTAATCTTATGAATTTTAAAAGTTAATAATTATGTAATCTTCTAATGATTATTATATTAATAATTACAATACTCGAACCTAAGATTACGAGAGAAATAAACTTTTTAATCTCAAACTTTTACTACAATCACCTACTAGATAATTAATATCTAGAGAAGAAAAAATATTCGATGAAATTAAAATGACAAAACTAAAACAAATGAAGTGGTTATTTGACGTTTTGGTAGGCTTTACATAATTCCTGTATACAAATCACAGTATCTATAAATATTTGTAAGTGTGGTTGAAATTGTTTTTTATTTAAAAATATATTAAAATAATATATATTTTTTATTTTTGAAAAAATATTTTTGATATAAACTCATCAAAATAATCCAAAAACACTAAAACAAATTCATTTCAAGCAAAAAACAAAATTCATTTTTTTTTCAAAAAAACACTTTTTGAGTGTTTCCCAAACACTAGAGGTGGAAAAAATCAAACAAATTAAAATGATAAAACAAATATATAATAATTTTTTTTGTTTTAAAACTATTTTAATGTACTAATGTCAAGAATATTTTTTTAAAATAAAAAATATTTTATTTTGAACAAAAATCACTTTAAAAATAATTTTAAACATACTATCAAAAGACTCCCTAGAGCAAAATCAACTACTAAAACTACAAAGAATATACATCTGGTTTGATTTTGGTTTTAAAAGCGCGAGACCAATTGAACCAGACCAAACCGGTTCAACACAATTAAAACTGACACAAACCTTAACCCAGCAACACAGCCCAGGTTTAACCTTCCTGGCCGAACACAAAACCTCAAATCCTCGTAAATTAAATACCTATTAATCTCCCTCCACGAAAACCAATTTAAGATAAATGTGGTTTAAATTTGAAAAAATCTCAGTTCTTTCCTTGCAATAATTCCAAGGGAAGAATCTGCTGGTATTATTTCTTGTCATGTTCATCACTGTACTTGCTCTATACTTAATTTTCTCTATGTAATGGCTGTCCGATGACCCCATTTTGATATTTTTCTTGTTTTAATTTTGAAATATATTTTAGGAAATAAAAAATAGCAATTTATTTAATGATAATGGATATTCTTTAACCATCTTTTTTAAAAAAAAATAAATGAGCATGTTAATAATGGATATTCTTGGACAAATGCAGTTTTATTATTACCATTTTCCAATAATATGAGAGGAATTTCAGTTTTATTTCACCTCGATATTATTAATTAAACATATAAGATTTACTAATAATAATAATAAAAAGTCTGCCATGTATAATAGGTGATTCAGTAGTTTGCTCTACTATGATTTTAAATTTGAGTTATATGATTGTTAATATAAAAATTATTGAAAATTTACATAGTTATTAACTTTATATTTTATAAAATTAATTAAAATACACACAAATTAACCCGAACATCCACATTACCTATGAAAATCATGCCATGAATATGATACTGCTGATTACATGATAACATAGCAGAATTGGGTGGGCTGATGAGATTTTGGATGGAACCATATGTCCTGTCCATGTCAAGTTAGATGGAACAATTTTTTTTTTTTTTGCGTACCAAATATCTATATATGTAATTGAATTTAATGTTTCCCCAAAAACAGTAAATAATTAGACAATTGAGTATAAAATATTTAGTGTATAATATGCACTCTAGAATATATATATATATATATATATATATATATATATATATATATATATATATATATATATATATATATATATATAAAACACCTAGTTATTGAAATTATCAGAATTTGATTAAGCTGAAATTTTCATTACTGTTAACAATCAATCATCTGTATTTAAGGATTTATTATTGCTCAATTGATGAAAATAGCTAACTTTAATAAACACTATAATATCCAACAACTCTTTCTTATCTATGATGTCATTGAATGATTTTTAAAATATAATTGCAATTATTTAAAAAATATTTTAAGAAATAAAAAACATAATAATTAAAATAAAAAACAAAAAAGTGAAAAAAAACATAATTTAATTTGTTTTTATATAAAATATATACACAAAAGCATCATAAAGAACCTCTATAGTCTACTCTAATTAGACTAAAGACTAAAAAAATCAAAACAATGTTTTCCTTTTTGGGTTTTGATCTATTTTTTTTACAATATGATTTAAGACTTAAACCACCTATATTAAATCTTATCTTCAAGACAAATCCATTGTCACCAAAATTAGTGTTTTTTTTTGTGGCTAACAAAAAGCCTTATCTCTTCCTTTTCTCATTAGCACCTCTCTCTCTCTCTCTCTTAAAATGCCAAGGATTAAAATGTGGAAAAAAATAAAGTTTTATAAATTAAATGTAAACTTTAAAAACTATGAAGACAAAAAGACATGCATCCTAAACAATGCAAATGAATATTGAATGAACAATGTTTGAAGAGTGCTTATACACTAAAATGTCTTATTTTATTTCAAACTTAATTAAATTTAATATCGAGATACCTAGGAGGAATAGGAACAGTTTGTTCCATAATGAAGATGCTGGAATTTGAAACAGGTTCTCGTGTTCGGAAATTTAGGCTTTTCAGACTGAATTTGGGCTTATATATGGACGCCATGAACTTTATACAGAAGGCCAGGCCCATAATTAGTAGTTAATTCCGTTCCGTTCCGGCCGGAATGGCCGGAACGTTCCGTTCCGTTCAACAAACCGAGACAAAACGGCGTCGTTTTTGTCTCGGTTTTAATTCCGGTCCGATCCGGAAATTCCGGCCAAATTCCGGCCGGAACGCCTCGGTTCCGTTCCGGGCGTGCCGTTCCGGGTTCAAAATCTATTTTTTTAATTTTTTTAAAATTATTTTTGACATCTATACATCAAAATAATTTAAACACACCAAAATATTTTAAATAAAAGAGAATTCAAATTTTAATTATGCTTGTTAAATTAATATTTTATTTTTTTCATATATATATAATTAATTATATATGAACAGTACAACACCGAAACGGCACGCCGGAACGCTCCGAAACCGGAACGTTCCGTTCCAATCGAAAAACCGGAACGGCGACCGGAACGGTATTGACTACTATGTTTAGCACCCACTGAATAAGCACACCGACAAAAATGCTGTAAAAGCTAGTTACTGGTCGCCCCAAACTTTTATGGGTATTTGAGACTGTAATAGTAATTATTTTTTAAAATAGAGTAAAATAATATATATTTTTATTTTTTTAAAAAAATATTTTTAACAAAAAACCTATCAAAACAATAAAAAAAATTTAAACAAAAAAATAATAATTAAATTTTAGCCCAAAGCGGTTGATCGCAATACCAAATGGAGGCTAAGCCGTCGACTAGATTAAAAGAATGTCTGAAGAAATTTTTAGATATTGAGTCAACATATCAATTTACAAGTCAATAAATTAATTCTAACCACGTCAACTAAATCACTAAAAACAACAGGATTAGATTAATTAATAACACAACTTGAAAGCTAACAGAGTGGAACTAAATCATCGCCCAAGCCGAACTTAATACAACCCATGCGGCAAACAGACGAGTAAAGATAAAAGTAACTCTACCAAGTTCTGGTGAGAATGTTGCAAGACATGCCAAGTTACTAACAGCCACCACCTCACGAAACATTTTGCCAGCATGTTGAAGATGGGAAACCGTAGTTGATCATGCTTGAAAACGACACCAAAATTGTGAAGGAACCATCTCATCTAAGAGTTTAAACTGTTAGGTGAAATCCTATAATATGATTTATATTATTCTTTAACATATCCCCTCAAGTTAAAGCCCTTTAGGCTTTAAACTGACACAGATCCATACTATCTAGTGCTTGATTTTTATCAAATAGAATGAGAGTGGTGAGTTTCGAACACGTGACTGCTAGGTTAACAAGACTCTGATATCATGTTAAGGAACCATCTCACCTAAAAGCTTAAACTGTTAGGTGAGGTCTCAAAATATGATTTATATTATGCTCTAACAAAAACAAACATTGAAGTAAGGAGCCAACAATCACTCGAAAACATAGAATTGATAGTTAAGGAGGATTTATATACACAGGCATCCTTAAATGCACTAAAAGCTCCACATTCTCTATAGACTATAGCTGTACTCTACACTCAAAACCTTTGTGTTCAATTTCTACAGTTGAAATCAACAGGAATCGGGGAACAAAAATTAAAGAAATAAACAAAACTAAGAGAACAAGTTTGTTTCTAGACACAATGGGCACTCACATATTCCTATGTTGATGGCGCCTCTCCATTGTTGCTGGTAATTTATGCCAGCATTTGGATGATCACCTGCTGGTCTGAATTCAAGATTCATCTTCTGCAAGATGCACATCGTACCCATGCTTCATATCTGTATCAAAACAGGTACTGAATAACGAACAAATGTATTCAAATTCATTATAAACAACACCAGGAATTTACTAGAAATATAGAATTGCACCTTTTAATGTTGTTTTATCATATTTATCTTTCCTCCCGTCTTCGTTATTCCATTCACTATCATCATCGTCGTCATCAACCATTTCAACCCTCCCATCATTTCCCATGTCACTTTCACTTGCTGTTTCCCATTCTGAACCATCACTTTCCTGGCCATAGATGTCACCGGCATCACCCTCGCCATGGACACCTCCATGTTTGATGGCTGCCTCTCTAAATAACCAAGCTGCACGCATCTGCTTTTTGACCAGTCGCTCAGCATAGTCAGGAACTTTGTTCTGCCTCAAAGAGAGGTCAGGATCATTTGTCTGGGAGCATTCATTAATGAACAGAATGGCATCTAACAAGCTCTCTTTAGCTAAGCCAAGCATGTCATAAGCCTGAGCTCTTCTCCAGAGGCTTTTGGCATGACGGTTAAGAGGGTTGTGAAGACACACTGCACGAGTAGCATCACTAATTGCTGCCATTGGCTGTTGTAAAAGAAGATAACACTGAGCTCGATTACTGTACAGAACAACTCTCTCTTTTTTGGATCTCATTGGACACAATGACAATGCCTCTGAATATTTTGATGCAGCGCCAGCTATGTTTCCTGATGAGAAGAGTGAATTTCCTTCAAGCTTGACCACCAGTGCAGCTGCCTGCTTAATATGAAGATCCTCTTTGGGCATTTTCTTTTCCCATTTCAATCTTTGTTTGGAGTTCAACAGTTCCTCAATCAGTTCCTTTGCGTGGTTGCTGATAGTGTTACGCCCTGTCCCTTGTGATTGCAAACACTCCTGCAGAACATTAACAATGGTGTCCCCAAGCCTTTTGTGATCACCCAGATTTGTTATCTCTGCGAGGTCTACAAGTGCAGGTACTGCCTTATCAATGACCTATCAACAGGTCAAGAAGAATTCAGCAAGAAATAGCACACATTGTATTTACAAATATTATAACACATATTGCAACAAAAGAGGTTATATAGGACAGCAGAGACTTTGTATCACATTTGAAATGTATTTCTACACAACAATTTAAGCTAGATGAGTGGTAGATCTACATTAAGAGAAAACACTGAGATTTTCACAAATAAAAATCCATATAAACAAAGCAAATAGGAACATACATTAATATTTACAGAACATTGTGATATTTCACATTTACGCTGCAACTCTGATTACAGAACTTAAAAAATCAGAAAAGTTATGTGGACACATGTTCCCTAGTTAATAAAATTGATGAAAGAAATAATTTTCTTTTCATTTTTGTTTTTCTTTGATAAAGAAAATTTCATTACAGATGCAAAGGAACACAATCCAAGAACTGGATAAGCAGTAAGAGAAACCCCAACAGGGGACAAGAGTTAAAAAATGAAGATGTCAAGAATCAATGAAATCCACGGGAGAAAGGGATGGGGAGCTGTAGAATACTCAAACAACAACAACAAAAACAACCAACCAACCCTCAATCCCAAATTAGTTGGGTCAACCATATTGATTATGTAAAAATAAATATGTTCAAATATGAATAGCCCATGAGAGGAAGACTCTTCAAAAATTTAACCATCCCAATTATCCATATATTTCAAACAAAGCAGTAAAACATCCTTGTCAGGGTCTCCAACGAGAATATAGCAACATTCAAAGATGGTGAAAAAATGTTACGCAAACAGAACTAACTAAAAAAGCATGTGCTGACCAGGGATGTAATTATTCTCCCTTGAATAATCTTAAGTACAAGATGTCAGTCATCCTAGTCCATGGTTGCACTTGCAATATAAATTTCAATACAGAAATAATATTTTAGTAGAAAAAGAAAGAACATCTCATGCAGCACCAAAGTAAAAAATTAATGAATTGATATTCAATTTACCTTATGGCATGTACTTGGATCTTGGATCAACCAAAGAAGACAGTCTATAGCCATACACTGCCAGTCATCTGATGACCTAGCTATATTACACAATGCCTCAATAATACCAGGACAGCTAGCAACAGGTCCCCTACCAAGCTTATGATGACAAATTGTTCTTAATAAACCAATACCAGCAGGGGAATTTTCATTAACAAGTCCACCCCACATGCCTGGGAGTTTTACCAAGAATTCCGGCTTGCATATGGTAGGAATAAATTCGGGCTTGAAAGCAAAGCAATTAATGAGTTGAAGTGACCAGCACTGTAACTGACTAGCCCATTCCTCTGCTTTCCTGGACTCCATTTCAACACCACCCATGCCACGGGTAAGCAAATCGCAATGATATCTTAGTCTTCTATCAGCATATTGGTAAAAATGTGTGTAAACTATTTCGAGTGAACTGATTGCTAGTTGGATGGAGAGTTCAAGGATTTCACCATGACTTGCCACAGCAGGAAAAGTGTTGGTGTATGTCGCCAAGTGCCCTAGTGCTCGTACTGCCACTCTTTGTTCAACCCATGTCAATCTCCCCCTCAAAAGCTCAACCAAGGGAGAGATTACACCAGCATGGACAGCACTTTCTGCAAACTCTTCCATGTTCATAGTGTAGGATCCAATAATATGAGCTGCATAGTAAGGAATATATATGTTTTGGTCATGAGAAAGCCAGCGGCGATTCTTTAAGCCCTTCCATATCAGAGCAGCCATACATTCAAATATTCCCAATTCAATGAACTCGGGGTCATTTGGATGTGCCATAGCAGTGTTCCAAAGTCCACTGATTGGGAGTACCTGGCCATCATCATCCTGTGAAGGAAGTTCTCTAAAGAATTTCAGTATACTTGCTCTGCGCTTACTTGGGTTTCCTTCCTTCATGACACAAAAGAAGCATCCTGGATATGGACAGTCGGGAGAAACTTTATCCATTTTCAGACAGCAACTACTCTGAATTCACAAACTGCCAAGTGAATTAGTCATTGACCTAGGTGATTCAAACAAATACATTCAGCATGCATAACTTCCAATAACGACTCACATTAGTTCATGAAATTTCAAGATAGGACCATATGAGGATCGACACTTCCAGTTTTCCTAAGAGAGTTTCATCTAACGTGTATGCACAGAGATTGCTAGCCAAAATAAAAATGGATATACATAACGAACACAAAAACCTACTAAAGCAAATAGGATCTTTGCCAACATATCCAAGTTCACTCCAACCCCGACATTAAAAATATCAGCTCCTGCCACAGTAATGAAAATGGCTAGAGGGCAGCCAGATCAACCACCCCTCTCTCTCTCTATCTCTCTTTTTTAAACAAATTTCATTTTGTTATTCGAGTTCTCAATCCCTTTAGCTGTTTGAATCAATTACAATGGAGCCAGTCATCCTCTTTAAAATCATGTCGAAGAAACAAAGAAACTATATTAAAACTCTAAAAGAATAGAGAACCAAGGAGAAAAAATCGTGGCATAAAGAAAACACAGACATGACAGTTTTTTCTCACGCATAGCAAAAGCCCAATCTAAAAACAAATGGATCTACAAGAACCAAACTTTAACACCCAAAATTCAACATAAACATCAAAAAAGCTAAACCCAAGTTTTTACATAAGATCCAAAAACAAATAATGTCCCAATCACAGAGACACAGATAGATAACACAAATGAGTCCCCCCCACCGCGCAAAACACACACACACACACACACACACACAGTACTAGAAAATGGCATACCTTTGAGTAGGGTTCCTTAAAGAGAGAAGCAAAGAGAAGAACAGCAATCAGCTAACAGTGAAATTGCAAGCCGAAAAGAAGAAAAAAGTGCTTTTCTGGTGTACTGTTTGAAAAACCAGATAACTAAGACACGCTCCCTTTTTTTGTCTTTTTTTTTTGTGTTTACTCTTGTCAGTTGTCACCGAATGAGAAAAGGAGAGAGATGGATGAAAGTGTCGTTTGAGGAGATGGGGACGGTGTTTTTTGATGTGTTAGATTCTGACAGCGGAGAGATAACGATCTTATTCTTGTAATGAAAACATCTCTCTCTCTCGCACTCACAGAGGCAGTAATACTGTTTTAATGCAATAGCAAATATCAGATAAAATAAAATCCATTTTTTCCAAATATACATTTCTTTGCTCCCCCACTCGCTTCTTTCTTTTAATCCTCCCGTCAGCACTAAATCTTTTATTATTATTTAAATTCAGCCAAGAGTAAAATACCCCTCCATAACATCACAATTAAGCAATTCCTTAACCCTTTTTGTCTGTAAATAATAAGTTTATTTCGAGGGTCAACACAGCTCCCCAGATCATGCATCATGTTACCTTTTTACTTTGGGAATGAGATTTCTTAAGCTCCTTAAATTGAATGCAGATTGCAATGTTTAAAAATTGAAAGGGTGAGAATGTGAGAGAGGCGGCGCGTGGAGATGTGGACAATGAAATGCGTGGAGGATGGGGCTGGCAGCCATCATTGCACCACCACTATAACACCCGTTGCCTTTGTGTTTTCGTTGTTTTGGGTCCCATTTTCTTAGACGCCTGCCTTTCTGTTCTTCTGTCCTTCCTTCTTTACCGTTTTTGAATTGCAGAAACCTGACCCCTCTCCATCTACTTTTACTTTATTACCATGTTTTCTTATATATGCAGATATGTTTTCTCCTTAAAAATCAGTTATAATATCTAATTTAAATTTAATTAATAAATAAGTTGCATTTATATGTTTGAAAAGGATGAGATTTATTTATTTTACTTTCTATATCATTTTCATTTTATTTCTTCAAAAATCTTTAAATAATATGGCTAGATGGATATTTTTATAAAAATAGTTTTGACATTATTATTTTTAATTGTAGATAAGAGAAACTTACATTTAATTTATTTTTATAGTATGTTTAGATCTTAAATTCAATTAGGAATTCAATTCTTAACATTTAAGAAAGTTCCAAATATAAGTTTTATTAAAATCTCTAAATTAAATTTCATTAATATAATTCCAACCCTATTATATCCTATCTACACGAAGGATTTCTTTTCATTTCCTTTCTCAATTATATATATATATATATATAATTATTGAGATTCTAAAGTTAGCATGTTAATCTCTAGATGGACACATTTTTGTACTGAAAAAGAGAGGGAAAGATTAAAGAAGTGTTTAGAAACATGGTTTAATCGTGCTTTAATTTTTTTTTATTTTCAATTAATTTCTTAAATATTTTTAAGTTATTTTGATGGGCTGATATTTATATTATTTTTAAAAATATCTTAATATATATTTTTTAAAAAATACATACACACGTATATATATATTGAAAATCAAACTACCAGTGTTTCCTGTTTTTATTATTGTTATTACTAGTTCTTGAATAAAGTAAAATGTCTCGCTTAATTTGCGAGGAAGATACTCCTTCCATTCTTTCCTTCTCAGGGTAAAGATTTCCCGACAATATATCAACGGCTACCAATCACCGTGACGTTCAAAGTTCCTCGAACCCTAATGCTGTACTTAAAAAGATTAATTTGTGCTTTACAATGTAGGCTTATGCTAAACAGGGGAGGTGAATACAGGGGAGGTGAATCCCAGATCGATTCCACTGAAAATATTTTTAAAATACAGTGTTAGATATGATGGTAATAGTACCACTAAAAACATTATAGGTACAGATGATATTTTCAAAATATATTATGATTGTGAAAGGCGTAATGTTTCAATTCAAATATATGACCATCCTATCTATTTATCCCTTTTTTAAAATAAAATTAAAAAAAAATGTCCACGACAGAGTTCATCCATTTTTGGATCCACCAGCTTGATGTCCATATCGATACGACAACATTTCACATCCCCATGCAAGTAAGTGACGGCAGACCTTACAGCCACCTGACATGCTGGCAAGTTCCCGTCGAGCAACCGGACGTTCAGCATCTTTGATGACTAAAACGACAGCAATAAAGATGACGATAGTTGTCGTTGTATCAACGCCTGCATGGAAAATCTCTCTGATGGACAAGTTTTAATCTTTTGTCTTAGTTTTTTTTTCTTCTGGAAAACATTTTATAGTTATTATTTAAATTTGTTTTGTTTATTGAAAAATATTTTCAGCTCGGAAAACATTTTATGAATCTACTTCCAATATATTCAACTATTTTAGCCTGTCAATTCAGACTTATCAATTGACTTGTACCAAATACAAAAATATATATTCTTGATATTTTTAAAATAATATTGATTGTGGAATTTTTAGTCAAAGTAAAATAAGATTTGAAAAGAATTTCAAATCTTATTTAAATAATTAATGATTGTGATGTTTAAAGCTAAATTATTTAATAAAACAGATGTATTTCATGTTATGATATCTAAATTAGAGTATTATTGATAAAAATATAATAACCACATCAATAAATTAATCACTGAAAGTTAATTTACGAGATAGACATTAGTTGGAATAAAAATTGGATGGTTAATTAAGTATGACTGTAAGTAAATTTTAAAAATTAAGAACTATAATATAATTTATAGAAAGATTACAATTCTAGACTTGATTGAATAAATTTATAAAATTAGATTAAAATAATACATGCTGTAACATGTAAGGGGCAAATTAGTATTTTGATATTTATAGATTTTTTAATTAGGAATGTCAAAGATGGAGCTGTATGTGACTGAACGTTTGAATCCAGATAAAATGTTTGGTCATTACACGTACTTTGTTGACCAGATAAAATGTTTGGTCACTACACGTACTTTGTTGACAGTCGATGCATAGAATTTTGAAATAGATCCCTGGACAGGCTGGCGGTGCTCCACTACATTGTTCCTTTCTGGAAAAAAAATAAAAAAAATATTCATTTGCTGATGTACGGACGGGATTACCCAGTTCAATGATGATGGTTTCAACTTAAAATGGGTTTTTAATGGGCTTTAGTCGCTATTTACATTACCTGTTAGCTTGATCCAACACTTCAAATGAGGCTTATTGGGCTCTTCTTGACTGGATTGGGTTGGGCTCAATTTCATTTACGTATTCAAGTTTCAGTTTTGTATTTTTTTCCAAAAAAACAATTACATTGCCCAATCAAGTCCCGACATGTGCAAATGTACTGTGAAAGCAAAGCCGATATCCCAAGAAACCGGACGATACTTCCTTTTCCAGGTTCTGGCCGGTTCCAGTTCGTTTTCATTTTTGCCCTTTCCTCTCTTTCATGCCTCCTTGCAGCACTTTTCCCTTCCATTCTGAAATTAACATTTCAACACGTGGCTGATAGGTTAAGCCCACACGTATCACCTTAATTAAAAAGCTCAAGCGTGCCCAGGCTTGGAAGTCAAATATATTTATAGGAAACACCATCTCCATCAAAAGATTTTTGAGCAAGGGGTTTTATTGACGCAAATATTTTTTTTTGGCTGAAATTTAATCAACTCATAACTTTCTCACTTCTTTATCATTTTTGAAAGTGAATTTTAAATTGACAATGCAGAGTTTTTAATGATTTACATTTTGGTCCTCATTCTTCAAATTTCTCTTTACAAATCTAAACCATAACTTGTTATATTATCCCTAGAAACATTTATAGACAAAATTAACTAGAATGATAAAAAAAAAAAGTACAAAAGGATACCGTTAATTTTTTTTAAAGAACTAGAACGAAAATAAAATAAAATTAGGTTTAAAGATTCATCAAAGAAAATAGTAAAGAATTCATTGCGAGGATCATTCAAGATGATATCGGTGGTTTCTATTACATCAACACAAACAATATGTTTTGAATATCATAAGCTATAATTTTTAGATTACAAGGATATTTGTCTATAACATCATCTTTGATTTTCTGATTATGATTGGTAAAACATAATCTCAAATTTGTGGTAGCTCGTTAGTTACTCCGTTCACATCTTTTCTGATTATTCCCTTCGTTTTATTTCTTCTAAAATTAGCAGCCATGAACCCCTATAACAAAGAACCCTAACTTTTGTTTTTACCTTTGGATTTGACTATGTTTTCTTATACAGTAAACAAAGAGTGTATTTTGTGATTGGGGCAAATAAAAAGATAAAAACTTTTATAGCTGTTTCGGCTGCTAATTATATGGGCCAGTAACAAAAGGATTAAAATGCATGATTTGATTTCCTTGGGAGAAAAGGCTGCTCCAGTTCCTACAGAAAATGGGATTTATAGGAGATAGAACAAGAATCTTGCCGCTGTTCTTCATGCTAAAGCCTCCATCAAAACCCCACATCTGCATTGATTATTATATATTTATTTGATATTGAGATGCTTATCTTTTTTATTTTATTTATTTTTAATACTAGCATATTTAAACAATAAAAATATACTTTTTAATCACACTTATCATGAGTCCCGCTCTATCATCTATCACCTGCAGCTCTTGGTGCCTGAAATTAATTTTAAGAGCTTGAAAAGTTGCCATTTTAAAGGTCAGCAAATGCGGGTTAAAAGTCAAGATGAAGCTAGTCGTCAGAATTACTCTGACAGCGAGATATCAATAGTTGGACCTCTAGTTTGGAGGAGATCACTACCAAATTCTATCTTCAATGGAAAACTATCTGCAGCTTCAAGTATACAAAAGTAATGGTTTTTGTTAAGGAATCATCTCACCTAAAAGCTCAAGTTATTAAGTGAGGTTTTAGAATATAATTTATATTATTCTCTAACACCACTCTTCAAGTGAAAGCTCTTTAACCTTAAAATTTGCATATGCCTACATTATTTTGTGCTTGATTTTTAGCAAATAGAATAGGGATGGTGAGATTCGAACTCGTGACCGCTGGGTTAACAAAGCTCTGATACCATATTAAAGAATCATCTCACCTAAAAGCTCAAGCTGTTAAGTGAGACACCCGAATATGATTTATATTATTTTCTAGCAGTCTCTAGCGGGACATAATGATAAAAAACTTGTGATATGTATAGTAGATATCAAGTTCATATCAGGATGTGCATCCGTGTATATGTTTGTTAAGATCATTAATTTATCAAATACTATCTTCAATGGAAAACTATCTGCAGCTTCAAGAATACAGAAGGAGTGACCAAGACAGAGTATTGTCAACGTAATGCACAAACTCTACCTTTCCATGCGCAAATGTTAACAATGTGGGGAGATGATGCGACATTTTCACTAGCTAGTTTCATTCTTATTTTCCATTTCTTTCTGTTTTTTTTTCTAGGAAGAAAAACAGTGTGAAGATGTTTCAAAACTCTTATTTTTAATACAAGGATTATATGAAGTTTAATAAAATTGCAAATTTCCACCAGCTAGAGTAACACCAAGGTTGCTTGGCCATAGGTTACAGTCAATGCCCACTAGACATTATTGGTGAGATACATAAATTCTACATTCCCACTATTGGTGAGATACATAAATTCTACATTCCCACTTCATATATATATATATATATAGATAGATAGATAGATAGCAAGAAAAGGAAGCATATGGTAATATCTAAAATTGAGACATATATTATAATTAAAAAAGAGAGAGAGATAGCAAAATAGGCCTTATTGCATTTCCTTGAAAAAATATCTTCCGTGAAATTGCTTTGGGATAATTTCTTTACGAATTAGTTCTTCTTGCCCTCTTCACCACCCTCTTCCAAGTAAGCCTTCTTTCTCCTCTCAGCGTTAGCAAACAGGCAAATCACGAGGAAACACGTGGCATAAATCCCATGAATCTTCCAATTAGTCTTGGGTGGCTGGTGCAGCACAACCCTATGAAACACTGCCACGTAGCAATGCAGCCCAATTGCAAAAGCCCAACCAGGGTCTGGCCTAGGCCCAAAACCTTCGAGCTCAGCCCACACTCGGCGGAAAAAACCAGGATCAAATACATCAGGAGAAGCAACAAGTACAGAACATAGCCTAGGGTTTGAAACACCATTAAACAAACGTAGGTGGACTGTGAAGTAGCATAGAAAAACTTCAAGGGCTCAAGGCCTGTAACTAATGAAGAGAGGCAGAGAATGGTGAAGTAGATGGAAAGATAAACTTGGATGAAAATCAAGATCTTTTGTAGGGAGAAATAGGCTTTGATACGGTTAAAAATAAGAGAAACCAGAAGTAAGGGTATTAAAATGAATGCAAAAGAGACTGCAGAGGCAATGGTAGGTGCATACGCATTGCCAACAATTGGCTTGAACCCTTTAGTCAAATCTTTGTTGGCTTTCGTAAGGTATTTCTTGGAAGTAATTGAGAGTCTCTCAAGGTCTGGTATGATAGTTTGATGAAACTTTGATGGCAGATCTCTGAATTCAGCAACCAAATCATCATCTTCATCATCTTGGCCGACCCAGCCTGGTTGATTTTTATTTTGAGTGGTCTTGGTCTGTTTCTGGGATCCTTTACTGTCACCGACTTTCTTGTCTACAAGGCTTTGTGTTTGTTTTGTGGAAGTCGGTTTGGTTGTTTTGTTAGTGGACGAGCCTAGTTTCAGAAGATCTGATGTTTTCTTGGTGGAGGCAGAATTGGTTGCGGCTTTTGAAGTGGAATTGAGCTTCTTGAGCTGAGAAATGGATTTGGGAGGTGTGGGTGTTGCTTTAGTTGAATTTGTAGATTTTGTAATCTTGGTTTGGTTCTTGGTAGACAGGCTGCTAGCCTTGACGAGCTTGGTTTGGTTTTTTGCAGATAGGCTAGGTTTGGCGAGCTTGGTTTGGTTCTTGGTGGATAAATTGGTGCTCTTTTTCTTGTTTACCTGGTCTCCATACGTCTCAACCTCTAACATTCTTCTTCTAACAAGAAACTGTTTTGCTTCAAGCTGTGTTCGATCACTGTCTGAGGAGGCACAGTGGAGAAGAAAAACGAACATAAACAAAACAAGAAAAAGCAGAAGCTGTGCCTGTCGACTGAAACAGATCAAGTACTTGAGTGGAGCCATTTGTGAAATCTAGGTTGCTGTTGGTCTTGAAATTAGGATCTAATGGGGACTTGTAGGAGAGAGAGAGAGAGAGGGGAGAGAGAGAGATCTTATGTTCAGTTCTTATGTTCAGTAAGTGAAGACTTAAATGAGAAAGGAGTGGAAAATGAGATCAGCGATCAGTCACATGATACGGCTCCTTCCGATTAAACGCGGTTTTTCATGTCCCGGTGTGCATGCCTGCTGGCACCGGGTAGGCCGATCGAGCTTAATTTATCTATTTTTTTCCACTCATAATCAACTCCTCAACTTGGGATTCTCTATTATAATTTATAAATAAAATGTGTTGAAACCATGACTTATGGGTCATCTATATATATATTCTTCATTTTTTTATAAATTGACTCACATGAAATTTGACGACAAAACGAGGAACTTGTATAAAGTTAGCAGTAGCTCATCATCATGTACCTTTCGGACAAAAACCTCTGTTTAGTATGTGAACTCAAAAGAGGTAAGGCTTGCCCGATGGACAAGGTGAATCTTGACTTCTTTGCCCGTTATTAGAGGGGGAGAAAACAGCATCTCTGCATGAATCACCGACATAGTAATTTGATGAGCAATATTAATGATTTGCAATTGTGTCGTCAGTTTCTATCTTATAAGCAAGAGATAATGAGAACTTATAATCTGTATAATAAATTTTAAATTCAAGTCAGGGTTACATTTATTATAAAAATTTAGAACTATTGGAATTTTATTCACTCATTAGAATTCACAAAATATACTTTAAAAAAAAAGTTCACTCACATAAAAAAATGTTATCAGCGAAACTACGTGACATCAGAAATTGATAATTAGTATCTCAAAGATAATTCTTAATATTGATCTAACTGGAGATTAATTTGATCATCGTAATGAAAATAAAGAGTTAACTTTTCTGCTCGATCCTTGATATTACATATAAATAATTAAATTATTTGTTTTTAACTTCATTAAAAATTAAACTTGTGACCTCTTGCAAGTATTAAGAGATGATCGCCACTTAAACTAGAAATTATGACATCAAATATATAGTAATTATACATGTGACGGGAGAATGACTTGTATTTATATGTAGAGAGAAAATAAATGATATTCTTTATTTGTTTAAAATGTCTAGAGAAATAAAATCTAGAAAGATCTATTTATATAAACTTTGTTATATAAAACATCTTAATAAGCATCTAATTTTTAATATATTTTATATAAATATCTTATAAACATCCAAGGTATTTCAAAGATATTTATGAAGATATGTAAATAGTATAAAACACCCTTAAAGTTTTTTAATGTGTCATCACTTAGTTTACTTTGTAGTTGATAATAATAAAAAAAATCCAATCCACCATACAATTTAATTATAGCCGATTTAATTCAATAAATCAAATTCATGTCAAATTAAATTACTTGAATGTGAGAGTTGAGTAATGCAATTGACACATAAAATGTATTCTTGAAAGTGGACATTAATAATTAGTAGTAACACACGAAGCCAGGGGTGGACGAACAAGACCAAAGCATGGTCTAGATCCATCAGATTCCCTTCTACTATTTTATAGGAAACATAAGTAGACCATAGTTGAAATCGTTGACTTTTGCAGCCAGTTTTAATATATAAAAAATAATGCTAAGTTATTGGAATCGAGTTTTAAAAACAAGAAAGAAGATTTTATGATTTCTATGGTAGATTTGATTGTGTAAAATAAGTTATTATTTTGTTTTAATTGGAAGATTAAAAAATAATCCGTAACAATAGGTCAATTAAAATTTTTAAAAAAAAATGATAATCACAATGACTTGGGAAAAAAATATTTTTAAAATAGCATCTTAATTCCTAACTTATTAAATACAAAATGACAAAACTAGATAAAAAGAGACCTAGAAAAATCAATCAAAATCAACAATACTTATCGTGATAAACTTATAACCCTGATAACTAGAGCATAGTGATCAACCCAGATTGTTATGCTAAATCCATAGCTTAGATCATGCGGTCGAGATAACCTGATAGAAATAAAAACAAAAAAATAAAACCACAAAGATCATTAAAAAAACAAATATAAATCTGAGTTAGCCTTTTAAACTCGCGACTCGTGTTACTAGACCCAAAACACTATATTTAGAAAAAAAAACATTGCAATTCAATTTCAAAAAAAAATTATACAAAAAGATTAAAAAAGAAAAATAGAAATTAAAAGAATGAAGATCAAAAATTGAAAAGAAAAATTAATTTAACAAAAAATAAATAAAAAATCAAAGGAAAGAGAATAAAAAGAAAGATGATCAAAATTGAAATAAGAAATATAACAGTTTTTCTATTGAAAGGTGAGATTGAAAAGAAAAATCAATTTAATAAAAGACTAAAAAAAAATCAAAAGAATGAGAGCCAAATTATAAAAAAAATATTAGACATATTTGAATTGAAAGGTGAAATAGAAAACAAATAAACTTGTATAAAAAAAAAAACCAAGAATAATAATAATAATAAAAAAAAGAATAAAGATTAAAATTGAAATATCAACAATAAAAAAACAAAGTTGTAATTTTTAAAGAATAAAAAAGAAAAAAACCCGACCAATAATAAATTATACCCCAACAGCCTACACACACTGTATCAACAAGAAAAGAATGGCACAAATGAAAGGGATTTTTGATAGCTAGAAGGTGTAACACGCCAACCACAAATATCATATACCTCTCCCATATCACATACCATTAAATTTTTTAGATATTTTAATTATTTAACAATAAATTCCAAAAGTAAAAGAAATTAATTTCTCTCGATTAATTCAGTGCGCCTTCTAAAAAATACTCCCATTATCAAATATTAAGATTTAAAGTGTGAAGGACAAAACGACCATTGCAGTGTATGTTTTCAAAATAAATCCGCAAGAGAAAATCGAAAGGATGTGATTGGACTGTTAGTTTGTGTTGATCACCTACCCGCGTGACCGACCAGCTCCAGCATGGGACCAGAAAAACGAAAGGATCCTAGACAGTGGGTCCCGCCGTCGAGCTGCCCCGCATTACCGGCTTAACTCCACTCGTAAATTCCCCAGATAGAAGACGGTGAAAGTATCGATGTTTCCTTCCGGGTCTGTGATTAGGTTATTTGGAGACCCATCTTGTGTGTCTACGTGGGCCGTCTGATCATGATATTATTGGATGATGATGAGATGGGTGTCGTCGACAAGCAACTGGTGGTGGGACCTTGAGTATTCTGTGAGTGTGGGGGATTAAGCTAACGTGCCCTTTAATACTCCAAGATGACGACGAAAACCATCGATGATGAACAAAACATACTACTTGTCTCTTTTCGATCTCCTTAGTCTTATGTATTTCCGAGCCACCGATAATTACTAATTGATTGTTTGAAAATATGGTTGAAGTTGTTTTTGAAAATTAAAATTATTTTTAAAAATGTTTTTTGTTTAAAAATATATTAAAATGATATTTTTTCAAAAAAATATATATAAAACTCAAAAAACTCTTTCCAAACACACGCTCAAACACTTTTTAGGTCGTCCGCTTGTCACAGTATTTTCTGTTAAAACTTTACTGTACTTTTATTGTAATGGAACTTAAGATAAAATCAATGGATCTACTTTGTGATATTGATTGCAGACTCCAAAAAAGAAACAAAAATAAATATATATATATGGCCGGGATTGTGAGTGTTCGATCCGCATGAACCTTAGAATTTGTGTGTGCAGGAGGTATGAACAGAAAGAGATTAACAGTTTCAAGAAACGTGGTAAAATTTGCAATCTGCATAATAAACTTTGAATTTTTATCAAGTTATATATCTCTTATAAGAATATAAAATAATTAAAATTTTATTCGTTCATATAAATTCATAAAATACACTAAAAGGAAGATTTAATCGAATTAAAAAAAGAGTTAACAACATCAATGAACAGCAAGTGTGTATGTGAGCAGCAAGACTACAGTTATGAGTGCTCTATTTTTAAGAAAACACTCCTTAGATCTGGAGAATCTTATTCACATCTCAGTTGGGGCCATTTCTTCTGGCAACGAACAGGACTTTCTCAACAATAAAAATATTAGTCTGAGATTTTCTTTTTTATTATTTTTAAAAAAAAAGGGGATTCTCTTCATAATTAATCATGTTCAATGTAGATGGCTAGTTTATTAGGTGTTAAGATTGCTATTTACATGTCATTAGTTCCATGCATCGCAAGATATCTATGATTTTTTCACGTTGATTGTCTTATCTGTAAGTAACTTGAAAAAAAATAAAAAATAAAAAAATAAATTAATGAGTTTCATAGGAGATATCCACGCTTATTCAGTGGACGAGATTCTCATTCAAAAGATGAGATTTTTTAAGAATTAAATTTGATAAATGCTTAATAAATCTAAATCATTAATTCAAATTAAATGCATGGTCGTGATTTAATATATGATAAAAAAAACTCCATGGCCCTCGAGTTTTATTTTTACCTTTCTTTTTTTATTTTTAAAAAATAAAAGGGAGATGATTTTAGCTTTAAATGAGAAATTCTCTTCATGCACATGGAGAAATGTGGGCTAAAAGCCATGGAGAAAAAAGATGTAAAGCTACCTGTCGTTTTTATATTAAATTTAAAGTGAGGTATGGCCCACTTTCCATGTGCTACTTGTTTGCATGTTTTCTTCGAGCCTTTTTCCATCGTAAAATGGATGCACATCTTTGCATGCATGTACAGATTTTTTGCTGTACCCATCACCCAGTGACGTGGAGTTGTTAACACTGTATTTATTACATTAATGGATGGGGAAGGGCCAGGAATAATACTAATATGATGTTTTGAAATGACGGTGCATCTGCATCGGTGGAGTGCGTTTAGGTTTAAAAGTGTTATTTTATTCAAAAATCTTTCAATATAATATATATTTTTGAAAAAATATTTTTAATACTATCATACTAAAATGATTTAAAGATATCATAAAAATTAATTTGAAATAATTTTTTTTAAACATAATGACAAAAAAAACCACGAAAAGGAATTTTGAATAAAATGTGCTCCAAAATCCAACATATTTATTTGCACAAAGAATGGAAAAAAAAAGAATGGGGTGAGAGAGGCTCGAACTCTCGACCTCAGGATAACTCAGAAGCTATGAGACCTACGCGCTAGCCAACTGCGCCACCACCCCTTTCTGTTTCAACTCGTGTATTACATTATATTAACCTTTTATCCTTTTATCTAAAAGCTTGTTTTCTTTTAAATTTCAATGAATTTTTATATTTTAGCTTCAAATTATTTTTTTTTAAAAATTATTTCTATATGATGACATATTATTTTCATTTATTTTTAAATAAAAAATATTTTAAAATACTATAATATGACACAAGCTCTACTAAAAATATAGTGGGTGATAGATGAGTGAATATTTTCATTATATATTCCGAGGTAATTATCATTTAAATCGGTTTGATTTCAGTCTATAAAATATAACCAACGGTAGTATATGAAAATTTGACTCAAACCAAATTGACTCAAATTAAAAACAAATTAATTTTTGTTCACCTTGATTCCTTAGCAAACCAGGTCTTGTGATTTTTTGAAAAAAAAAATTGCTTTATAATTCTCGTTGTTTATGTTTGAATTTTAAAACTTTATTTTACTATTTTAGCTCGTCCATATTAGAGAAAATGAACACACAAAAAATGTTTTATTTTAAAGGAATTAGGGTTTTTTTTTTATTGAAAATAGTTTTATAGAATGTATTTTGTGTTTTCCACACAAGTTAAAAAATGAGTTTTGAGCCCTAAAATTTGGACTTTGCTTTCCTGGTCTCTAATAAACATGACTAGTAAATATAATAGGAACAATATATTATCGGTTTGTTTTTTAATTTTAGGCTATGGTTCATAATTTTGGTGTTTTAGATCCAACAACGTTTAAGTTATCTTTTAAACGACATCCAATTTTATTTATTTTTTATTTTTAAAATAAAATTATCTGTTTTTACCATGATTTTTAAATAAAATTTATAGTTTATAGTATTATTAGAGATTGTTATATGAATAATAATTTATGAATAAATTTGCTCATAAATATTTATTAAGAATGAAATATCTGTTTTTTTTTCATTATATAATGTTATATGATTCTCTCAAATTAATTATTTTTATTTTTTTATATAATCATGTTTATATTTATTTTAATTGCTTTAAAAATAAACAAAAATAAACTTTAATCATGACCTGGCGACATCATGGGAGAAAAAAAAACACTAATGTGCGTCCTATACTTTTCCAGAAAGTACAAAGCATGTGGAGTATAACCAAATATTTTTCATAAAAAAACACATCTAAGAACCAAATAAATATATAAATTAAGAAAATATATTATCAACATTTAATTTTCAAAAATTACAATCACAAAACAAAACAAAAATAATTTTTTTAAAATCTCATCCTATCCAATATCAAATTGGATCTATCTCAAAGTTAGCTTTAGTCGGGTCTGTATGAAAAAAAAAAAAAAGCAGAAAAAATGATGGATTTTAAAGGAAGACGACTTGTGCAAGTGAAGGAAATCAAAGGGATCTCATTATATTCAATTGGATCTACCCCAAATTGAACTCAACTCAGTCTACAAGAACAAAAATAGAAGGAAAAAAAAATTTTTTTTATTCCGAAGGCAAGGTTTGCAAGGGTGAAATGCAAGTGTAACCATGGGCACTTAATGTTTAAACACAAAAATAAAATAAAAAATAGATTTTGAAGGGCAGATGGAGAAAAAAAAAGTTTTATTTTTTTTTTTCACATCCCGAAATAGAACCAAATTGAAACCAAGTCAAATTTTATAATTTCCAATCAAGAACATTCACCAACAAAAGTTGATCTTTATTGATAATCTAGATATTTAGATTTTTTTGTCACCCCAACTTGTATTAATGTGATAGATCCTACATGAAGATGTTGCAAAACCAGAAAGGAAAGCTATTTTATACACAAACAAGTGAGTTGCTGGAAGATATTGAAGACAAGAAAAAGGTGCCCAAATTTGATCCCAGAAAAATGCAGCAGAGCTTGAGGAATCAAATTTGATGATGAAACACGAGCTAGCATCAAATCAATGAATGAATCCCAGATGAGTATTGTTTTGATGAACTTTTTTCTGTATCTATCAATTACCTGAGTATCATGTAACAGCAACACAGCTTTCGCCTGAAAGGTTCGTCAGTCTGCCAAGTTTGAGAATGTTAGCTGACGATGAAGTAAAGCCTTCTCATAATCATCATCATCCAAATCAGTGCTCTCATTGTTTTCGTACTTGATGTCTATTTCGGTTCTTTCCTCTCTATCCAATCCGTTTGTTTCCGAAATATTCAATCGAGAGTGTTCTTCTCCCAAAGGCGAATCATCTGACTCTATTTCTTGCATTTCTAATTCTATCAATGCAGTCATCCTTGCCCGGTCCCGGTCTCTTGGGTATGTGTAGTAGAGGAATGTGTAGATGAAGCAACATAATGCCATTGGAACGCCAATTGCTGTGTAGAGTGCCTTGGCAAGCGATGCAGCATTTTCTCGGTCTGTTGTCACTGAGACATTGTCTAATGATTTTTTGGGACTTTTATAACCATAAACATGCTGAGCCAAAATCCCTACTGTAGGGGGAGCAAATGAAGATAGCACGGACTCAAATGACCTATCCAAAGCATAGACACTCGCCCGAGATTTCTCTGGGACTATCTCTGCAAATATTGGACTATAACACCAGTTATATACATAACAATACAATACAATTGAGAAAAAATGGGAATATATGTACTCTAATTTCATCATCTAATGCTTCAAGGGAAGTAGGAAACCGATTAGTCCCCTTGACTTCACGGCACATGAACAATACCAAGTAGTTTATGCAGCAGCGGAAGACATGCTACTAGTCTCAGCATTAGGGGCTTAATTTTTTTATTATTGTCCTAATTTTCAGATTTTTATTTTAATTAGGCTACCTAATTTTACTTTCTTTAGGTTTATTTAATTGGATTGATTCCAAACAGTATTTAAATAGTTTGTATGTAATTTTTAAAAAGATATTATCATTATTAGTAGTATTATTATTATTGAGTTCATAACTTACCAAAATATTTTTTTTTCTTTATAATTTAAGGTTGTAACCTTAGATTTGAGATTTTGTGATTTTTTATTTTTTATCATATGGCATGTCATTTGATATCACAACAAATTAAACTATTAATGTACATAGGTATTGACAACAACTTTTCATTTTACAACAAAAAAGAGAAGGCCATTTGGGCACCATAAAGGATTGAAAGGCAAAGAACTCTATCCTAGAGATTTAATCAATTGTATCAATTGTCAAGGAGAACTCTATCTTAGAGATTTAATCAGTTGGAAGGAGAGCATAAACAAGAATTGTGATGCAGCATGGGACATACTCAGAGACTTACCTCGTAGTAAATCAAACCCCTATCTATCTTCCAAACCTATATAAGCATCACATCTATTTGGAGAGTAACATATATGATAGACAAGTTTATTATATGGTTGTCAAATTGTAAAGAGTATTTTCAATGGAAAAAAACTTCTTGTTATCCAAAGGTAGAACTTGCAAGACACAAACTTATCTATGGTGCCGAAGGTTGGTGGTTAGATGTTCTAGAAGACAAAGTTCATGTTGGTAAGTCTATACTTCCATCATTTAAGCAACTAAATCATTTAAGAACCAATCATTATTGAAGAATTAACAAATGAAGTTTGTGAAATTGAATGATGATTTTGTACGAATAAATATTTACATTGAGGAAGATATGATGATGAAATCAAAAGTTTTCAATAATAGTGATGATATAAAATAGATTCTTCAAAGCCTTAATGAGGATTCAGGTTTTAACTTAGAATCTACGATGTCTCCTACTAAAGAGCCACAAATTACTAAGAATTAGGAGACTATTATTTAGATTATAAAGCAATTTAACACTGAATGCATGGATGGACTACTTTATATTTCATTCGAAACTTCAGTAATATAGTTGCACCAATTACTGAATACACGAAGAAATGGAAGTTTGACTAAGGAGAAAAGGTAGAAAAAAACTTTGTTTCGATTTAAAAAAAAAGTTGAATATCACTCCAATTTTAACACCTATAAATTTCAACATGTTTGAGGTCAAATGCAATGCTTGTGGTGTAAGAATTAGATTGTATTGTTTCAAGAAAAGAGACTCCTGACATTCTATAGTAAAAGTTTAAGTCATTCTAGATTAAAGTGGTTCACATACAATGAAGAATTGTAAGCTATTTTTAGGACTCTGAAGAAGTGGAAGCGTTGCCTGACAAGCAAGGGATTTGTGCTATCTTATGTGATCGTGAGGCATTGAGATTCCCACATAAATATAATCAAATTAGTAATATCAACATGCATGTGAGATGTGTGACTTGCAGTAGTTTCCAATCAGAATTGTGCACACAGTTAAGAGTCCAGAATATGGTTGTCAATACTTTGAGAAGAAAGATAACATTGTTAGTAACCTTAAGAGGAGAGATTACTAGATTCGATTGTTTGTTTGAAATAATTGCAGAGCATGATGAGAATTTCAATGAGTTGAGAGAAAGTGACAAAACCTGCTTATTAAGATTTCTAAATTTATTATAGGTTATTGATGTAAAGAACTTTGCATTTCTTATCTTCATTACGAGAGAGGATGTGATTTAAGATCTCCATGGAGAAGGCTTAATTAGTTATTTAGAATGAGAGAAGAATATTGTTGTTGTCGGTAAGAGACATTATTAACCTAATTTGAAATGAGATACTAGTAAGTTTATGCAAAATTGTTATATTTGACAAATTACCAAAGGCCAAACTTAAAATATTATTTTATATATTCTTTCTATTAATATATATGAGATGACTTAACCATGGATTTTATGCTTAGATTATCCGATGCATAAAAGAGAATGACATGTATTTGTTGTAGTTAACAAGTTCTCAAAGATGACATATTTTATCCATTACAAGAAGACAACAATGCCTCTAGTATCGCCCGACACTTCTTCTAAAAGGTGGTTCGATTGTATAGGGGGTGAAGACATTTTAATCAAGACAAAAAGTTTTATAATCACTTTTGATGGATATTGTGGAGAAATGTATGATTCATCCTTGAATTCCAATAGCACAACACATCCAAAATAGATGGGCAAACATAGTTGATGGATCAGATGCTTGGCAATATGATTTGCAGTATCTATGATGACAAGTCGAAGTAGTGGGATATGGCTCTTGCACAAGCAGAATTAGCACAAAACATTTCTAAACATATGCAATAGGTAAATCACCATTCAAAATTATGTGCATGTTGTATCCCAGATATGTACTTGATCTTGAACTAGTTCAGAAGGGTGTTGGTAATAGTACTGTTGTCGAGAAGATTGTTGTGAATGCAAAACTATATGGGTTGAGATGGGACATAAGTTGCAACAAATCGATGTTAAGTACAAGGATGATGTTGATAAAGCCCATCATGCTAAACTGTTCAAAGAAAGAGATAAGGTGATGATCTTTCTACGCAATGAGAGATTTCTAGTTGGGACCTATAACAAACTATAAAAGAAGAAAATGATCCTTGCAGCATAATAAGGGTATTCTAATGGACATGATAAAAGGAAAATGTTTAAATTGTCGATCTGCCAAACAATATGGATATTCGTAAGACCTTCAATATTTTTGACATTATCATAATTATGATGACGGGCCATTATATCCAAATTTAGATGTTGACTTTAGGTTGAGTCCTTCTCAAGCAAAAGAGAATGACATGGAATCTTTGTTAAATACATTTATGGACCAAATAGACAAACAATTCTCAAAAAGAAGTCTAAACATGTCAAACAAATATTCTGATGGAAACAAACATAACTTTTAATATGATTATTGGATTGTACTTAAATTTTATTAAATAGTTTTACAAACCTTGTTCTATAATAGATAAGCTCGCTGTAACTAGGCGAGATAGAAAATATCCTTTAGGCCTAGAGGATGCTTTTTAATTTTTCATTGTTTTCCTACTGATTTTTCTATTCCTTAATTAGGACTAAGAATTTAATTTAATTTAATTTAACTAAGTTGGTTCCAATCACTATTTAAAGTTTATATGTAATTTTTCAAGAGATTATTATTATTGAATTCAAAACTCATCAAAAGAGAGTTGTAGAGCTATGATTTAGAGTTTGAGATCCCCTGATTTTGACTTATATGAAACTATGTTTGTGCAGATATCTTATTTCAATACCATGTTATCAGTTGATTGTAATTCTCTAGGATGAAAAAAGCAAATGCTGCTGGTAGTCGAACATGAAAATCAAGGGAGATGATGAGTTGAAATGCATACTTGTTTGTAGCTGGACCATTCCAGGATATGCAGAATCCCATGATGAACAAGACCAGACCATGGATGAATGTTGCTGATGGATCATCACGTAATACAAGCAGCAAAACTGCTGCCAATGGAATGGCTGAACCAGAGCTTATCTGTGACAAAAATATCCTCCCAGAATTGGGAAAGCGTTTAGCAAGGACATCCCCCATCTTCCCTCCAAACAGGCCACCAAGTGAGCCAGCAACTACAAAAATAGTCATGAGAAATGCTGTTTTCTCATGGGAGAAGCCATTGAGCTCCAACCACATAGGAGCAAACGATAAAGCTGACCAAGGAAAGGATCCAGATACACCTTGAGCCACAATTATTTGGAATGATGGTATTTTTATAACTGACTTTGCTTCTGTCACCAGGTACTTCACCTCAGAGATAAAAGACTTTGGAGTTCGGTCTTTAGCTCTGCTATTAGTATCCGAAAAGCGTGGATCGTCAGCAAAAAGGCGGACCATAATACCAACAATTACACTAATTATTCCAACCAGATGAAAAGCAACTCTCCAGCCAGGTATTCCCATGAATGTTCTTGAGGCTATTAGAACTGAACAGAGCCCTCCGATGATGGAACCAAAGTTTCCTGTCAGCTGTAACCATCCAAATGCCATGCCACGGTTGCTTTCATCAGTTGAATCAGCGACAAGGGACTGAATGGCAGGTGTGACTATGGCCAGTCCAATCCCATTAAGACCTCTTGAAACTGCTACCTGATAACCAAATGTGAGAACATTAAATTAGGCAAGAGGTCATGCCATGAGAAGTATGAGTTCTTCTATTATTATCCATCCAGGAGACTCAAACCACCAAAAATAGCAAGCTTCATATTCTCAAGAGTGTTTTTTCTTGCTTCTTCAAGTTCACTTACGAAGTATACAACTTGCTGAAAAGATTCCTGATAAAAGTATCCAATTTAACCACAAGAACTCGCTTTTCAAACCAGAAAATTGTTCAGCTTACCTTCATAATCTTCTTATATCTGCATAACAAATGAAAGAATGCAACACAACACTTTAACATCTCTAATAACGACTTGGAAAATTATGACTACATTTTTCTTACATCGAACTTCAGCTCCATTGAGTAAAATTTTCTCCAACAAAAGCTTATTGATGCCAATCATATTATTCTCACCAAAATTCTGGTCATAATAACGAAGTTCTTGAACAAGAAATGTAATATACTTCTGACTAGTTTCCTTCACTACATTTCTCTCAGAAAAATAGCATTTTTACTAGTCTAATATCAGCACATGATTGAATCACACTGCTCAAGAAATTTCTTCCAGGTCATTATTCACCTTGAGCCAGGACAGTCATTGCGTAGGTTGAACCTGCAATCTATGTCTGGTGTTGTGGAAATAGACCAATAGCTGAAAGAGACGAATGACATTCATGGAATACAAACCCAGTTTCCTCATTTTATTTGGAAAATCATATATTCCTAGTAGCATAGCAATTAAATGGACTAATCCAGGCAGCCCAACATTTCACATATACAACTATGCTTCTGCGAAGTATAACAAACCAGCCTCACCAAGAAAGTCATTAGAACCTATCTAGAGGTCCGCTAATAAGATCATGAAAAATAACCCAAAATGAAGAATCTATAACAGAAACCGACAAAATTGGAAAAAAAAAAGGGGGGGGTACAGATCTTGAAAAAAAAATAGAGAAACAACACAAATAGAGGGGTTAAAAGTCTCAAACCTCGAAGAAAGTAGAGGAGATGGCAACGAGGAAAGTGGCGGCAGCCCAAAGAAAAGCACCAAGAGCAATAACATGGGCACGATTATGATGCACAGCAAGGTAAGCAGCTAATGGATAACAAGAAGACTGAACAATGGATCGAAACAGAGTTAATGAACCCAAACCAGTGGGGTCAGTATGTAAAGGCTGCACCAACCTCTTTGTACACTCCTGGTAACAACGACTCATCAGCTCTCTCCATAATCCCTGCTAGATTCACTAGCAGTAATGTCAGAGTCTCTTGTTTCATCGTTTAAGTTTCTCTGAAATCAGAGTACTCTGGTTTTTCGGAACCGAAGAAAACAGAGTATCCTCTGTTTGGATAGAAAGAAGGGTTGACTGAGTGGATTGATACGTTGCTGATACAGGGGAATTTGATCTATGAAGTATCAAGTCATTTCTCTCTCTCTCTCTATTAAAGGAAGAGAAGGACCACAGAACCCACCAATCCAAATTCAGAGATCGAGCCAAGAATTTTGGTATCCTGCGTGGAATCATTCAAGAAAATTAATGTCTGATTGCCTCTCTAGCCTTTTACCATTTTGCCTTCCTTTACATCCTTTTCTTAGAAAAAAGTCTACGTTGGATATTTTTATTTCCCTCTTGATATGATATTCAATATTTCTCAGAAATTAAATATTAATTAAGCATTTACTAAGAAAAGCAGATGTGATTCTTGAATCCCCCGACTTTCGTCAGAGATCATCCCATGAGATGTTCGGACGGATAGAATTCTCACAGGTGATGCGATGCGCCTACTACTTCTAATATTCAAAGGAGTGCTTGTTTACTTGTTTGCCGTGTGAAGATTTCGTCAATGTTGTAGACTATATTCTTGTGTTTAAATAAGACTTTATCTGTCATACAGATGACTTCAGTTTGGCACATTTTCAGCCAACAACATTCAAGTGATTTATAAATAGGGCTCAAGTGGTTTAGTAGGTGGGGGCCTTGCCCTATTGTGGCTCATTGCTCTTCATGACCTTGGGCTTAGACCAAGAAACTCGTAACTCATATGATTTCGTATAGATCAAATTGTGTAATTTGGTGCTTTGTTTTTTTAATTGGAACAAAATATTTTGATTTTAAAGTGTTTTGACGTGTCGTTTCGAGATTGTACTATTTATGTATATATGTAATTAAATATATTAATTCAAAAAAACTTTAGTTCAAATTCAAAAATAAAATTATTTAGAACTGTGCAATTTAATCTACAAAAAACATAATAAATTGATTTTTCTGAACAAAATTATGAACATGTATTATATTACGAGAATGTCATCATCAATCTCGCAAGGTCATTACATTCTCTGATTGTTTTGAAATTTTAACATAATCTATATAAATATATCAAGAGACTTCTCGTCATTATTGTTAAAATCGCGAGTTGACTCGAAAAATCATACGATTTTGCGAGACAAAACAACAAAACTGGTTAAATCAGGTAGAAAAATTGGACCCTTTTAAAATTGGATAAAAATCGGTTCGGATCGTAAAATCGGACTGAATTGGTCCGATTTTACAATCCTACAAATCTTGTCAACTGTGAATTGCACATGTCCTATTGTCCCTTCCTCCCCCCTAAGGCCTAGGTGCCTGGCCCTGCTCTCTCTCTCCTCTCTCTCTCTAGGGCTACCCCCTCTCTTCTAATTTAAAAATAAATAAAAAATCAGTATTTATTGATTATCATATATTGTAATTGTTTTGTAATATATTTTTAATTTATTTTAAACTATGTACTTTAATTAATTAAGTTTTATGACTATAATTATGTTGTATTGTATTTAAAAATATTTTACTTTATGATTTTACGATTTTTCTACCTCCACGATTTTAATTGTGATTTTACGATTTTTTGTATGGTCAAATTTCAGGTACGATTTTACGATTCTGATTTTACGATCTGAGTTCAGGATTTTGACAACCTTGTTCCTCGTAACATTTAAGCTCAATCTAATGTCGGATTAAGAGATATGGTTGATATTAAAATTATTCATTATTTAAAAAAAAACTATTTGACCGAAACAGAATAGACGGAATGAAACTGGAACGTTCCGACTGAAATTTGGATGGAATTTTCGGAACGTGTCAAAATTTAAGTGAGGTAAAAAATACACCGTTTTATCTTCTTTTTTTAACTGGTACAAAACATTTCGACCGAAACGAAATGAAATTAACAACATTGCTATAGAATATTGTACCCAAACTAAACAAATAAAGGATGGAGATAAGCTTTCAAAAGATAGACATAGAATCTGCCGCGTTACACGAGCCTGGAAACTTGCAGCAGTGATCAAATAATAATAAACATGGCCACAAAAGAGAGTTTCCCTTGATCATGTAAACCTGATTGGCTTTTTTGATTAATCGAAATCATTGAAAGTGTTAAACAATGGTGTGGTTGTTTTCGTTTTTCTGAAGTTAACGAGGACACTAAACACCAATAACCATCTTCTACCTCACAATTATACCAGTGTCCTAATCTGAGGATGTTAGTTTACTTGAAAGCAGAGCCTTGTTATCGCTGTCATCATCGAAATCCAACCTATCGATTTTTCCATACTCTACATCACTTTTTGCTGTTTCCTTTCCATCAAGCCCTTTTGATTCTGAAAGATGTAGTTGAGAGAATTCTTCTTCGAAAGGAGAATCATGCGCCTCTGCTTGCTGCATTTCTGATTCTATCAATGCATTCATCTTCGCCCGCTCCCGGTCTCTTGGATACGACCAGTAGAGGAAGGAGTAGATGAAAACACATATTGTCATTGGAATGACAAATGACAAGAAGAGGGCCTTGGCAAGTGATTCAGCATTTTCTCTATCTGTTTCAACTTTGACAGAATCCGATGATGTTTTGGGAACTTTGTAGCCGTACAAGCGCTGAGCCAGAATGCCAACTATTGGGGGAGCAAAAGAAGACAGTACGGTCTCAAATGAATTATCCAAAGCATAGATTGTCGTTCGAGATCTCTCTGGCACTATCTCTGCAAATATTGGACTGTGCAAATATATGTCAGACAATTCAGATATCATTAAACAGCAGAACATCCTCGAATGCTTACGAAGAAATTTGATTCATGAAAACTGTAACTTTTCAAGTACAAAACTTGGGGTAATTGTTGTTCAAGTGCTTGCAGCAGGTATAATTTGTGAGACATCCCAATGAATTTAGCGTAATCAAGATACAAGGCCAGCATTATCCCTGACACTCGCAAATTGCAAACTTTGAAATTAATGCTTACACAAGGGTGCTTTCCAAGCTATCAAAGTTTTCTGCAAGTTTTAGGAAACTTTTTATAATCATAATCTAATGAAGGTGAAGGAAGAACTGTGTTAATATCATTTTGCAAGAAATTGGGAAATCCTTTGGCTAATGCTTCTTCGGGACAAGCAACCTAGTCCAACACAAAGATCTATGTGTAATGGTGAAAAGAAATGAAATCTTCTTTAAGTGAATAGGAATACATACTTGTTCGTCGCAGGAGCATTCCAGGATGTGCAGAGTCCCATGGTGAAAAAAACCAGACCATGCATGAATGCTGATGATGGATCATATGGTAACACCAGAAGCAAAATCCCTGCTAACGGAATGCTTGAACCAGCACTTATCTGTGATAGCATTACTCTCCCAGAATTAGGCAAGCGTTTAGCAAGGATATCCCCCATTCTTCCTCCAAACAGACTGCCGAATGAACCACCGATTACAAAAATGTTCAAGAGGGATGCTGTTTGTTTATGAGAGAATCCAATGAGCTCTAACCACATCGGGGCGAATGATAAACTTGACCAAGGAAATGTTCCAGTGACACCTTGAGCAACAATTATTTGGAAGGTTGGTATTTTCATAACTGACTTGGCATCTTTGATCAGATCCTTGAACTCTGAAATAAAAGTATGAGGAGTTTTATCTTTAGCTCTACAATCAGTATCAGAGAAGTGTGGATCCTTGGCAAAGATACGGACCAAAACACCAACTACTACACTTATAATTCCAACCAAATGGAAAGAAACTCTCCAACCAGCTATCCCCATGAACGATGTTGTGGCTAGCAGCACCGAGCAGAGATTTCCAATGATGGAGCCAAGGTTTCCTGTTAGCTGGAGCCATCCAAATGCCATACCACGATTGCTTTCATCAGTTGAATCGGCAACGAGAGACTGGATGGCAGGTATGACTATGGCAAGTCCAATCCCATTTAGACCTCTTGAAATCGCCACCTGATTAATTGATCAGATGCAAAATTAAGCACTAGCAAGAAATTCAGCTCTTTCTCATCAAATAATCAAATTCTCGAATAAGCAACATCATTTTGAACTTATATCAGTAATTCATTATCTTCTAACAGCAGAGTGGCTCAACAAAAAGTTCATAGCACTCTCAAATCTCTATCTACTGCTATCAAACATGAATCTATTGCAATCGTAATAGAGCCAGCAAATTAACCATTTGGGACCTATGTGTGTCCCATATAATCTGTCCATTTTCCCACATTCTAGGAAGTGATGATAAGTTCTGATCCTCTGTTGATAAAAGACTTTAAGTTGAGTAAAAATATCGTACAGTGGCATTCCTTTATTGGAATAATTATACAAATCCAGTGTCTTAAGAAAACATCACCTAGTGCTAGCATGTGATGCAACGTCTTCTTCCCAGACAAGAACGTAAGATTTCACCCAAAAAGGCATGAACTCACAAACCCCATATCACAGACCAGCCCCCTCTTTTGTTTTGCTTGAACTAGCTAGATCTTCTCATGTGACCATAATGAAAGCACACCAAAATGGGTTTCTTACAATAACTATAAAAAGTCACTCAAAAATCAGAGAGAGATCAAGAGGGGAACCTGTGAATATGTAGAGGATATGGCAACAAGGAAGGTGGCAGCAGCCCAGAGAAAAGCACCAAGAGCAATGACATGGGCACGATTATGACGCGCAGCAAGGTAAGCTGCTAATGGGTAACAAGAAGACTGAACTACTGATCTAAACAAAGTGAGTGAACCCAGCCCGGTCGGGTCTGCATGCAGAGCTGCACCAACTTCTTTATACACTCCTGGCAACAAAGACTCGTCAGCTCTCTGCATAATCCCCGCAAAATTCACCAGCACCAAAGTGAGTGTCTCTTGTTTCATTTTCAAAGTCCTTATCAAAGCAAGATCCTCTATTTTATTTCCAAAAATAGACCATCCGATGTTTCTTTTCCCTTTTTAGCAAGTACTATGAGAGAAAAAAGGACATAACCAGGTAGCCCAGTGATTGACCAAATGACTGCTGGAGTTTTTTCGGACATGTAACAGCAGACTTCCCCTGAAATCACTGTTCTGGAAAAGTGCTTCTGCGCTGCTGAGCAACTTGGGTTTTGCTAGCAGTGGGTGTAGCGTAGTGCAAGGGTTTTGCTAAAAGAATCAGATCTGTGAAGTAAATCTAAAGAAAATTTACAGGCTGTGCATGTGCTTCAATGGCATCGCACAAGTTGCTGGATATTAGTTTAATTTGTTTGTGTTATGGGGAAGATGCATCATGCCATTATAAAAACATTAAATCTGTTTTGTATAGCAGGCCTCTTGATTTTATTGATGGAGTCGTGCATGCCTCCCCTCGCATGATTAGCAGAAAAAAATATATATCGCCCCCATTTCTTGGAGGAAGGAAGTTCTTCAATTTAGCCCTTGTACTGCTGCAAACTAGAGCCACGTTGGTTATTTATGATTGGTGGAACATAGTTTTTTTAATACAATATGGCAAACTTTTGATAAAGCCCAACAAAACCCAAATAAAAGCCCATAATCAAACCCACTCAAATCACAACCATGGAAACCCTGTATTCTTTCTGCGTGAAGTTTTTTTTTCTCCCGATTTTATACAATATATAAAAACCTTTTGTAATTGTAGGCCATCGTTCCAGTGGCGAGAGAATACATTTTACTCTTATTTTCAAACGGTCCCTTTGGTTAAAACCTTTCTTATTTTAGTAGTGTTTGATATTGTATTTTAAAAATATTTATAAAAAACTTTGAAATTTTTTTATTTTTGTTTTTTGTTTTAAATTAAAATATTTTGATGTTTTTTACATTATTTTCATGTGTTAATATCAAAAATAATTTTTTTAAAATAAAAAAATATTATTTTGATGCATCATTCTCAGCACAGGCACTTAGTCTTCGTCTCACAAAGTAACGAACATCTTGCTTATACTAAATGTCAGATTATTTTTTTCTAATATAAAAAGATATTCAAGTAAATTTGGTTAACTTTATTAACCAATAGCATGGGATAACCCTAGAAAAACAAATTAAGAACTAACAAATCAATATCAAATAATAAAATATAAAAAATAATGATGTAAAATCAGGCTAATTTTAGAAACCTGCCATATATAATACCAAAAGAAATCTTGAATACAAATTTAAATAATAAAATAAATAGTAATTTAAATAATAAAAATCAAACCTGATATAAAAACTAATGAAAAAGATAATAACAGGGCAATTAAGAGAATGCAAACAAAAAAAATTAAAAATTAAATGAAATAAAATGTTGAATGATAAAATTAAAATAAAAATTAATTAAAAAAAAGCATAATTAAAAAAATACATAGCTTGTAAATTTTAAAATATCGATTTACTTGAACACAGAAAAGAAATAAATAAATAAATAACTCAAAACTCTAGCAAATAAAAAATAAAAAAAAAATTTTTTTGGTTCGTTTTTGGGTAAACGAATTCAATCCCGCTGTAGCTTTAGAATTCGAGTCTTGAAACCCATAATTATTTTCTCTTACAACTGACTTAATTATTAATTTCTAATTAAGAATGAATCTAAATTCCATATATAGTGGGGGAGTGATGCAACGGATAAAATCATTTGTTATATATCTATTATTCACTTCAAGACCACCACAAATTAATACTAAGTAAAAACATTAACCAGGGAAATTATTTATTTTAAATAGAAAACAAAATAATATTAAATAAAAAACATAAAATTTAGGAAAGGGAGATAGAATATATAGTTTTGATTACGATGGCCATTTAAAAGGAAAAACTAAATCATAAGTTTATCAAGAAATTTTGGATCACCGCCTGGATTTGTTGTCGTTTCTTTTTTTTTCAGGGCACTATGAGTCTATGACTGTCCAAATTTCCATATATTTTTATATACCAAACAGCAACCAATATTGAATTGATCGCCCCTACCACTTAATTGGACTAAAAAATCTATAATAATAATAAATAAAAAAAATTACTAATTGCCTACAGATTGAATAAATTCAACAAACTAGACATAAATTAAAACCTCGAACAGAAAGAAAACGTAAGAACAATGTTTCAAAATAAATTTTTAAACAAAATGTACTTGGAATTAAAATCCTTTTTTTCATTTCACAAAATTCCGAATTCATCAATTCTTTACTTTATAATAATAATAAAACTCTGTAACATCCTCTCACTGGATATCAATGTAATGGATCCCACTCTCGTTTCCCTAGACGGCTGCAGTCAACATTAATGGCGGTTGACTCTTTGATGCTTGTGGCTGGAAAACATGATCCTGTTGTTGAGCATTAAAGTTATTTGGAAATGACTCGCCGAAAGTGTATCTAGTCTATATGTAATCACATCTTTACTTGGTTTTGGTTAGGCTAAGTATTCTTCCAACCCTACAGGGTTTTTTTTTGTCTCGCAAAGTTATTACAATCTTATATATACAAAAACACTCTAGAAAGTTCTATAATACCGAGGAAGAAAAATAATATAGGAAAACTAGTATCTTCGAATGACATTTTTTTTATATATATAAAAGCATAATAATACAAAATACAAAATTAAATTAACTACAAAAAATATTTATTTTCTCCAAAATCAAAACACCCTCCATCAATCTTCACGGGTTGGAAGCAACTCGTCCCTAAGTTTAGATACCAATAAAACAATTATCTTTTACCATGCGCATCTATTTAATGTCCTATTTAGCACTGTGTAATAAAAAATTATTTATTTTTTATTTTAAATAAATATTTTTGGTATTTTTAAATTATTTTCATGTGCTAATATCAAAAATATTTTTTTAAAAAAAAACATCTTTTTAATTTATTTCTGAACGAAAAACATTTTCAAAAGCAACTTCTACCATAATCTCAAACAAGCATTAAGTGCTACAAAAAAAAAGAGATCAATTAAAAACCTAAATTGCAAGGAGATATAGGTTTTAGGTGTTATTAGAGAGAGAAATCAAGATTTGAGAACCAAATATGAATTTAAAATGGTCAGATTATTGAAATTCGAGGCTTAATTGCATAATATTCAAATTCTAAGGAGCAATTAAGGACTTGATTAAACAAATTTAGACCAATGAACAATTTGAACAATGCACACTACTGCAAGGGCTGGAATCAATGGTTTCAAGGACCAAAATGAGTAAAAACAAAGTTATATTGACCAATCAGGGACTAGATTTACAAATCAAAATCAATGACGATAATGAAAAAGACACCCAAATTCAAGGCTAAAATAGGATATCAATAATGGGTGAAATTTCAAAATTAAAAGGTGTAATTGAACAAATTAAAAGCATAAGGGCGCAATAAAAATTCTCAATCTAGAAAACTCTAATTTTAAGGGTTAGCAAAACGACACCGTTTCATGGGTTTTGTCCTCCTTCACGTGATTGAATGCGATGATTTTGACCATATATGAGGCTAAAACCACTCCCATTCGACTCGCAAACTCTTCCTCTACAGCCTTATGATCTTCAATTCAAATGATGATATCTCATACCTACAATTTATTACTTCAACATCTTGTCTCTAGTCAACCTTCACTCTATGTTCAAAGAAAAAATGATTAAGTTAGAAAATTCAAGCAATAAATATGGAGTTATAGACATTCAAATCAAGCAAAAAAGAATCCAATGGAAAAGTGTGCACCTTCTTAATATAATTAACTATTATCTTCAAAACAAAATCATAACTTAAAAGGTTAAAAGTTCAGATCCCGTTATCCATATTCTTCTAATTATTGTTAGACTTAAAATAAAATAGCATATAATAATGGTGTATCTATATAAGTTTTTAATCTCAAATGACCTTCATTTAAGAAAGTATATTAGTGTATGTGTTAAATTATGTTATGATACTTTACCTAAAGGTTGTAGTTTTATAGTTATTTAAAATACAAGTGATTAAGAACCCAATTTTTGTGAGAGAAACAATTAACAATTTTATAAGACATTTGTTGATTTAACCAATTTCTACCACCATTGTTAATTAATATGTCTAGATTTTAATCTTAGCGTGCCATACAAAATTTAACCCTAATTGTAAGTAATGACTAATGAAATGAAACCCTAATTCTATGATTTTAATCTAAGAGTGCCATACACAAGTTAACCCTAATTGTAAGTAATGACTATTGAAATGAAATCATATGCAATGGTGATGATAATTGCATTTTGTTTAGCTTGAACAATAATAAAAATAAGAACACCAAAAGTCTGTGATTTGAAGAGTATTTTCAATCTAATGGCCCAAAGTTCGTTTCTTAAAATTTGAACGCACTCAAGCTCAAACATGTTTTTCCACTATTTGGTCTTAAAGCCCATTAATCATATGAAGTGAGGATTATGATTTTTTTATATGTAAAAAAAATGATAAATTATGAATAGTTAGCATGATATTTATAAACTAAATTTATTTAGAGGGTATTTGAGAGTGTGTTTGTTGTTGTTTTTTAAAGTATTTTTTACTTAGAAATGCTTTAAAATAATATTTTTTATTTGATTTTTAAAAAAATATTTTTGATATTATCACATTAAAATATCTAAAAACACCATTTTTTTATTTAGAGAAAAAAAATTCATTTTTTTTAAAAATTCATTTTTTTCCGTGCTTCCCAAACACCCTTTAAGATCCTGACATTGTGTTTTAAAAATATTTTTAATAAAAAATAATTTTTTTTATTTTAAATAAATCTTTTAAGTGTTTTTAAATTATTATTTTAATATATTTCTATCATTTTAAAAAATAATTTTAACCGGCTACATTTGTATCATTTTCAAAAAAGTTAGTAACGAGTACGACAAATTGAGAAATAAATTGACATGAACAGTGAATTCTATAGGTCAAAAAGCCTATAACAGTTCTTTATGAAGTATTTTTAAGTTTTTTTATTTGATGCCAGCAATTACTTTATTTATTTCCTTAGAATTCATCATTTTAAGAAAACTAGCCACGATAAAAGATTGATTAAATATTCATACGCTACAAATTCCATCTAAATTGTAATATTTTATAAGAGTTGACTTTGCGTTTACAGAGTCTAACGTATTCGTTAAAAATGTTTTAAAACAAGATGAAAAATCAAAAGGATTTAAATACTAAATCCATCCCATCTTTGTTTTTACATTATAAAAGTGTTTTTTCCCATGAATTTTTAATATCTATTCTGAATTAATTTATTATTATACATGAAAAGGCTGTAATGGAAGGCACGGAGGCTAGGGCCTAGGGCTGTAGTGTGGGACCCAAGAGCTGCGTGGCTTCACGAGCTGACTCACTCGCCATGATTTCATTAATATGGGAGGTGGCATGATGAAGGGGGAGGGAGCCAACATGATGAGAGAAAGGACGGGTGGCTTTGAGAGGGGCCCACAAAAACCCTTGTCTCTAATTGGATGCACATTCTCCATGTCAAACACCTTGCTTGCCCTGCTGCGGGCTTTGCTGGGAGACAAATCTGATCCGAACAGCACCTCCAATATTTCTCCAAAACTGTTTCTTCTTTCTCGCAGTTTCTTTTCATATGTCGTAAAAAGGTTTTCAAATCTCAAGAGTCCCCGAGAACTGATTCCCAGATTTTGCCAGCATCCCCAGTTAACTTATCATATGAAATTGCAGAAAATTCAGTGTCTTTTTTTTCTGATTTAATCTTCTGTGGCAATAAACCGGGCTCAAAAACTGTCCCATTATCATTAATCATTGACAGATTTCCAAGAACTGATTCCCAGATTTTGCCAGCACCCCAGTTAGCTTATCGTATGAAATCGCAGAAAATTCAGTCTTTTTATTCTGATTTAAATCTTCTGTGTTCATAAACCGGGCTCAAAAACTGTAGCTTCATCATTAATCATTGACAGATTTCCAAGAACTGATTCCCAGATTTTGCCAGCACCCCAGTTAGCTTATCCTATGAAATTGCAGAAAATTCAGTCTTTTTTTCTGATTTAATCTTCTGTGTTCATAAACCAAGCTCAAAAACTGTAGCTTTATCATTAACCATTGACAGACTTGTACACGGGTAGCATCAAAAATTGTTTTCGAATGATGAAAAACGTCTGTTTGTAACCTTAAACTCTTGTGGTTAAATCTAATGAAGGAGGTTAATTGATTTGGAGGCAATGAAAAGGGACAGCTTGCTTTGTGAAAACTTTTAGGTTGCAGTTCGTGAGTTGACAGTAGTGGCAGACAAATGTGGACTTCATGAAAATCACTCCTGACCCACCTCGGCAGACAAGGGATAATGCGAGATTTTAAATAAGCACCACAGTAAATGGACTCACTGTTGCAGTACTGGTTTTTACTTCCAAAAGTTTTTCCAGAGGAAGTCGTCGAAATAAATAGTAAGTCACCGTTCTGTATTTCTTTTCGCTGGAAAAAAAAAATACTAAAATAATAGTTTTTGGCTTCTTTTTTCCCCTCAAAGAAGGGTTTTAACATATCAGTGTGTTTGTACCGTTTATAGCAGTGCTAATTTATTTGGAATATTGCCATTGATAGGAAACGGAAGTGTCTTCATAAATAGCTTTATATATTAAAAAAATCAGTATATTAATTAAGGATTAATTTGAATCCTGGTGTGCAATAAAAGGAAGCCAAGTATATAACTGTGTTATTTAGCACCACCATCAAGATAAGGGATGCATACTATTTGAGAAATATGATTGAGGTTATTTATAAAAATGTTTTTTATTTTTGAAAGTAGATAACTTTCATTTTTTTAAAATATTTTTGAAAACAAGTGACAAACATCTCTTAAGTGGTGTTATGTCTTTGAAAAGATTAAAGTGTCAACTATGCTTTAAACTTGTTTGATTATCGAAAGTGGGGGGGGGAGTTCTTTCAAAAGTAGTAAAAAAGTTGACCTCAAAAAAGAGTTTTTGAGGGGGAAATCTTCCTGATCTTGATTTAAATATGTCTATGAATTCTGTAATACTGCTAAAATTTAATTCTTAAAGGCGTTTTTCATGTTATCACCGGGTGCCGTTTACTTCTACTGCCATATATTATACGATATCACACGACTATGAAGCTACAGCCTACAGTAGAAAAGTCGGCACTATGAGATGATTTATTACTGTTTGATAATTATCTTAATTGTTTTTGAAATTATTTTTAATAGCAAAATAAGAACATAAATTACTTTTTAATTTAGAATAAAAATCTATGAATTGTTTTTTTCAAAAAACACTTTTAAAAAAACACGCGATAATTACAAGGGGTTTGTAATTCAAAAGGCAATCCTGTACGCCTCTTCAGTTTTATGTTCATGGTAGAGAGGTTTGCGTGCTATCTACATGACTCATTTCCAGTACTGTATACGCACAGATGGATAGCTTTTGATGTGTAGTGGCACCAAACATTTGAAGAATTTTCAAATCAAGCTCCTAAAAACACCCTTTTTGATGGGACTTCTCTCGATTAGAATCTCTTGCGAGTTAATGTTAAACAACCATGTTATAAATGATCTGACGTCAATAATAGGTGTGTGAAATTTATATGAAGCAAGATTCGTTCGGCGAAGCATCAAGATATGGGATATATGAAAACATGGATGAAGATAAATGTTTCATGCATTTGAAAATTGGGATATATATAATATATTCTTATTTCAATTTGATTTCTTTTCAATTTCCTGCTCTCTGTTTTTCATTCGTATCGAAACAATACCTTGGATGGTTAGGAATTCTGGTTTTGGACAACATAGATGCCTGTACATGGGCATGGGGATGGGCATGATATGGGCGACACCTATATAGATGCTTAGCTAGTGTTAATTAGGAGAACCCACGCTACAAAATTGAGGTGCAAATAAGTCAAAAAGGCAGCTTAAGATTGGATCTATGCAATGGGGCTAGCTCTAACCAGAACCCCTTTTCTTTCTTTCCATTTCCCTTTATAATATATAGTTTAGGAATTGAACTTAGCCCAAATAAACATGATGTGTGGACTTTGGAATAAGATACTATTATTCTGCAAATATGAAAGTTTTGTCTTCTTCCAGTATTGGGCACTTGAATATATGCTTTTTCAGATGAGGGAATGGTTTCAAGTGAGGAGGAAATGGAGGGAGCCAGCCAGCCTTTTGATGAAGATGTCAAAAGTTGTACATCTTTTTGAGCTTGGCTCAAAAATGGAGGGCACCACCATTTTTTATATTTCTGTACAGAGAAAGAATGATGCCCTCGCCAGTTTGTGAAACTGTTCCACCATAACACCAGCCTGTGGGCTGAGAGAGAGTCATCATTGCTAAAGAGCAAAGGCTATAGTTATACTCACTGGCATGGACCATCCCCACTACTCTCTCTCTCTCTCTCTCTCTCTCTCTCCCCCACCGTCTATCAGCGGTGCCTGGCCGTTTATACTCGCAAAATCCCATGGCTAATCATTTGAGATTTATTTTCATTGAGAAAGGTTTGGATATATTAAAACACAGATGAATGGTGGGAAAAGAAGACAAAAGTATCTAGCCAGAATCCTATATGTTGGTTATCCATAATTCATATGAATGCGTCTCCTCCTCTTTAGCAAAAAGATTCACAAGTTTTTGAAACCACACCACCACTCCCTTTCTCATGATTCAAAATTTAAACACCAAAGGTGAAAGTGGTGGATATTGTATAATTGAAGTGAAAAAGATCATGATCTATCAATCAATGTGATGAGAGAAAAGATTATCTACTTTTTAGAATTATATATCCATTTCATGCAAAAGACATTGCCCGCTTTTGATCATCATAGCTGTTGCAGAGGAGTGCCTGCCTTGCTATGTCAACCTTTTCTCTTATTTTGAGAAACTCCACACTATTCATCACTACTCTCCGCTGTGCTTCTTCTCAATAGCAAAACGTTCGGCGGGAAATAAGATTTTTTGTCACGCACAAAAGCTACATCTACATATTTATTTATTTTTTATATATAATTTGAATGCCGGACAAAAAAAAGAAGATTGGATACGCTAATGAGTACCCTTAAATGATGAGGAAATGGTGATTGAATGAGGAAAACTTACACGCTCAAATCTTCAAGGAATGGTAGGCCTCACCATTGCTTGAGCTTCAGGAAGATGATGATGGTATTAGCTATGTAAGCAAGACGTGTGTGGTTTTGGCATGGCTGCTATGCGTTGCGTTTAATTAGAGGGAATTCAAGTAATTTATTTATTTATTTATTTTTAATTTCAACATATCAAAACTAAATCAATAATAAAATTAAGTGGGTTTGCCATTGATTTGATGCATTGATGTTCTCATGGATTTTGACATTCTACAGAGCAACTAATCACCGGATGATCCAAAACATAACCGGAGCAGTTCATCTGAGAAAACACAAATCTTCTCGTAAACCAGTGATTAAAAAATCGCAGGGTGGAGGTAGAAAGCTCATCAAGAAACCTTACGAAACCCTATCCCTTTGTCAATGTCTTCGAAGTAACCTGAAAGCTGTAAAGCACCTAAGAAAAATATGTGAAAAATGACAAGTCCCGTACCACACGTGTTTTAAAAGCGAGGCTCCAGCTAATTTGAGCTAAATAATATTCTTGTCCACACATGCATTGTCTGCGATCCTCACATAATTTGATTTCTTAAAGCTCATAGCGCACCATCATTTTTAAATGCAAGCTTTTGTGAGGTATAATAATCAAATCACTTGGCTCGTTCCAAGGGGGAAATTTTTATTTAAAAGCAATCTAGATCGGTGGGAAAGCGAGGTTTATGTTTTTTTATTAATTAATATCTTTTTTTTTAAGGCTTTATTTCTTTACATAGGGCAAAAAAAATATCTCCACGCATTTTATTGCTGTGCTACAAAGCCAGAGCCAGCATGAAAAGGCACTTTTGTCAAGCACGCACAGTCGGTCTCGACTTAAATATCCTATAATGTATATCAAAGATTCAAATTACCATGCAAAAATGAAGTAACATAGGAACTTTTGTTAATTCTCTTATGGTGGAAATAAATATAGAGGTGTTTTTTATTTTTATATTTTGTTTATCTCACCATAAAAGAATTTAGAGGAACACGTAAATGTAAAAATAATTGATTGTATTTGTTTGTTCTTATATGAAATCAAAATGAGATATGCTAAAGCTCCTGGAATTTTTTTTACTATCACTTTCAAGAAACTTTCGTTAAATCGGTTTTTAGAAAGAAAAAAAATTCAAGAAGAATAATTAATTACAAGAGTATTTCCCACCGCAATTCATCCTAAATACTACACCTCACAAATAAATCAAATTATTCAAGAAATTCATATGATTTAAATTAATATTTAATCATCATTATTTAGCGCAACTTCTCGAGTAAAATAAGATGCATTAAAAGTTATGATTTCGTAATGATCCAGTAATAAGAGTTTGAGGTTAAAAGATTTGGTTTTTTCTATAATCTTGAAGTTCAAATCTTATGGTTGCTAATACTAATATGATAATCACTGAAAATTTATGCAAGCTGAATCATACACAAACATTAATCAAAACAAAAAAGTTGCATTAAAAACATAGGCTACTATATTGGTCCATTATAAATCCTACCCTGATGAGTGTGAGTGTACAAGTAAAAATTAATATAGTGGGGGGGTGTTAAATAAAGAAAAGAGCAGAGCCACAAGAAGAGATTTTATTTATCTTAGACAAGATTGCGGCGGCTAACGTTTCCCCAAATCTCGCCACCAATCACTCCCTCTACATTAAACAAATTAACTTATCATCCACAAAACATACCGAAATGGTAACGAGAGAACACATCATAGATCGATAGCACAATCCCCACTATCATTCTGGATGGAACGAAACCAGACAAGACACCAATCCCATGTGTTGTGTTTTTCTTTTTATCAATTTCCTGGCACTTAAACGATGCGTTTTTGTTTATCATTCTTGAGTAAGTGATGGGAACACGACATCTAGCTAGCTCAGCCAAGACTCTTCATTCTTTCAAGTTAGGCGACAGAATAAATCTAAAATTTGACTTCCTTTAGAGAGAAACATATGATCATATTTCAAATACTAAGAGAAAAATGGAGGTTCATAAAGTAAACGAAAGCATTTTGCTATCAAAGACTAGGGTAACTAAAGTGCCATCATCGTTTGTATAGGGATGGATGTACAAGGATCAGAGATTAATACATGGAAAAAAGTCAAAAGAAAAGAAAAACATTAAAGGCTATTATTTACATATAACCAGGAGAGATTACAAAGGAAATAATCTTTTTGTAAAAAGAAAAAAGTGTCCTAATTAGGTTAACCAAAAGTCATGGTTCGAATCGAGAGAGACAAAAAATTATTCTTTTTCTTTCATGCATCAACATAGATACACACCGCCATTTTAGCTTTATCCTCTTCATCTTCATTCTCTCTCTCTCTCTCTGATTATGATCTCGTAATCATTTACTACTTCTTAATGGTGATCATTATATTCTATTAATAAGATACTTATATTCCTAATCAGAAGAACAAATCCATGATTCCATCATACCTTCACTTCGTGTAGCCACATTCTCTTGCCCCTTATTATCACCACGAAAATCTGACGATGAAGAAGCCAGGAAGTTAACTTTCCCATTTGTAACACGCTGGGTTGAGTTATTGTAATTGCCATTAATGGACCTTAGAAGACCTTGCTGTTGATGGTGGTGGTGCTGGTGGTGGCCACCGTCATTTGAACCAACCCCATCTCCCCAGCCTGCAAGGCTGTTGTTGTGATCATTTCTCATTAATGTCGCATCTGCTGATGGCGACGATGATGACGAAACTATATTTTGAAGCCCTGTAAGGTTTGTGCTAACATGGCCATGGCTCATCCCGAACTCTTCTAAAACACCCATTTTGAGATGTGAATCATTTGATGGGATTTCTAAAGAAGACCCTTGTGCTTTTGTGGTGTCAAGGATATTGGGTGAATTTGGAAGTGGATATTTATGAGGGGCTTGAAGAAGAGGGTGGAAGTTGAGAATTGGGTTCTGGACGTTGATGTTGAGTAAGTTATGTGGGTGTTTCAAAAGGCCTAAATCAGAAGGTAGTTGGTAGTTAATGGAAGTTGAGGAGATATTAGAAGTAGTAGTACCATTAGTACAAGCACCGGAATTATTGATGTTAGCTGTAGTAGTGGAGGCTATAGCATCAACCATAGAGGAGGTAGAGCCTGAAGAGACAAATGGCGGTGCTGGTGGCGGAGGTGGTTGGAATCTTTGAGCAAAAGGTCTTAGGAGGTAAGGAGGCGGTGAAGGGTCCAAATGGTGAGAGACGGCTGATCTGAAAGTGGAGGCTGCAGTTCCGAATAGATCAAGCCTGCTTCTTGGGAAAGGTGAGGATGTGAAGGGTGGCGCAGGGATCCCTGTAAACTCCTGAACCATGGCTCTGAAATTGGTGGTGTCTGTGGTCAAGACAGTAGTCGGTGCCCGCCTGGAAGCTCTGGATCTTTTCTTCGGGTTTCTAACCCCTGCAGCGTTACTGACTTGATCATTTGTCCCCGAAACTGGACCTCTTGTAGCACTTTCTTGTCCATGTGGTGGTACAGATTGGAAAGTGGTTCTAGCTTGAGCTTGGTTGGTAAACAACTGTTGGGTTGGTGAAGAAGACGTAATGAAGCCACCGAGATCAGTGCAGTTGGGTTCAGATCTTAAGCTCTTAGACCAGACCATGTCAAGATTGAGGAGTGAATTGGGGTTCGTGAAAGGAGGTGGTGGTGATCTTGATGATAGAGGATCAAAATAGTTCGATAAAGGGTCAAACAACATCGTTGACGATGAAGAAGGGTGGTGGGTTTGGTGGTGGTGGTGGTGTTCTGGTTGTGGTGGTGGGTTATTAGACATGGGACCAACATGACTTAATGGGTTGTTATTGTTGTTCAAGAAAGCAGAGATTGACTCAGCGCGTGAGTCATACTCTTCATCTCCACCACTGGAGGATTGCATACTTCCACTATTGCCAGAATCCATATATTTTTCTTCAAGAAAAGGAGAGAGAAACCAAAAGGGAAAGACGTAGTAGAAGAGAGACAGAGATATGGAGAGAGAGATGTATCTATAATATGCAGTGAGATTTTTTCGTGCTTACTTATTGACTCACCCCCACAGACTCGACCAGGCTCATTTAAGAAGGGGGGGAGAAGCTACAAAACAAAGCATGTGGTAATATAAAGAAAGAAAGAGAAAGATCTTCTGGAAGATGAGAGCTATCTCAGATAAAGCACCCCAACTTGTCTTTAAGGTTCTGATCCACGAAGAAGACAGCGTTTGGCTTGCTTTTACTTTGTCTTTGGACAAGAGGGTATATTATGGTTATGGTGTACAGAATGGAATAAACAGCTCAGTATCTTGAAATTGATAGTTCCCTCAGTGAAGCAAGGTATGGAGAAAATTGGCAATTAGGGTTTTCTTCCAGAGAGAGAGAGAGAGAGAGATGGGGTGGCTCTCCGGCCTTTTCTTCTCTCAAACAGACGCTGTTTCTGCTCGCAGCTTCTCTCAAAAGATCAGGGTGGGGGTAGAGAGAGAGAGGGAGGGGGGTGATGGGAGGCAGGGCAACTGGTCAAAGTATGCGAGAGGTGTGGTTTTGATTCACAGTGTGAAAAGAAGAAAAAGATGAGAGGCGAAGGAGCGCTGTTAAAATATACTACCTCCACAGTACTCGTACCAGATCGATAGAAAGTATTGAAAATGTCTGCATGCACTTATTAAAATTATTTGTGTGTATAGATTATAGAATAATGATATGGGCAAGCAACCAAATTAGGAAAAATGGTAGTTGAATGGTATAAAAAAGAGGTATAACAACCATCACCAATATTGACCACCATTACTTTCATATATATATATTGATGAAGTGTAGTTAGTGATGAAATCTGGAAATCTAACATTATCTAGATTTTGGCTCGTGTTTTCGAGGAAGGTTAGGTTTAATTTTGATGTTGTGTATGTATATAAAAAAGAAAAAAGAAAAAAGAAAAAAGAACATAGGCTAGTTAATTATAATCGTAGCCACAGCCTTTGACCAAGTCAGGAATCGTATGATAAAAACATCAGGAAAAGAAATTTATATTATTTGTGTGGTATAATTGAGGAACCTGAGAGAATCTTTCACAGTTGTTTCTCTGCTGAAACGTATAGAAGCAAAGATAATCATGATTTTTTCTATCTCTTTTTTAACACCTTTAATTGGTTATTTTAATTTTCTCCTATTAATAATTACACCTCTCAATATGTAAATGATCATAAGAAAACTATCCAATCTATGGATAGATGGACGGATGGATCTGCTCAACAACACCCTGAGTTCGCTGCAACCATCAAAACTAAAAAGAAGCTATATAATTAATATTTCTATTATCTCCTCCTCTTTGTTTCCTTTCAAATATTTAATTTATTATATTATTTATGTACCATATTATTAAATTACTCAACTTGGGACGTCCTCATCATTGTACGTGGTTTGATATGATATATCTCTTGTCAATGATCTGTTTCTGCCGCTACATTAACCAAACCCTAATCCTGAAGACCCGAATTGTCATCACGTATTTCAAATCTATACGCTGAAGCAGCTTCTACCGCCCGATAGCACGCGATGCTTTATTTATTTATTTATTTATTCCCAACTATAGAATATAATATCTACCAGTTATATGGGATATCTTTTTTACAGTTCTTGACAGGTACAACTTACTGCCTATCCTTTATTCTGTGAAATAAATTGGATTTCACTGCATTCTCAAAAAATATATATATATATATATAACTTCGATTGATTTGATGAGTTCAAAGATAACATGAGAAATTAATAAAAATAAAATTTGAAATAAAAAAAATCAAGGTTGATATCTTAAAACATATATTAAAATGATAATATATTGGATCAACTCGAGTCAGTTTAAATTAACCTTTTAAATATATGACTTGATTATATCAAAGTCAATTTGATTACATATTGAAGTTTTAAACTTAAAATCAGTTCGAAATCTTTTTAATTAGAATTGTCTTTTTCTTCAATTTCATCATTGTCATGTCAATTATAATCTTCTTCATTGAATTGAAGCTCGTTGATATCATCAATTTCATCAACTTTTGTGTGTCCACTGCTTCACAACATATCATTTAACTTTTTAACATCAATAAAAATACTCTCATTTACATGAAAATCAGAATTTTCTTGTACGTTGATAAATGAAGTAACTCGGTATGCATCAACTAATCCATCAAGTTAAAAACATCATTCCACATAGTTACTTCATCATTATTATCTTGAACAGCTTAAATACAACTTTTAGATTTGATTTTCACTATGAAAAACTAATCAATCGTAGAACTTTCCTTTCAAAAGAAAAGAGTGTGTTATAGGTTTCTTGGTATTGTTTGGCCAAGACAGAAACACCATCGATATTATGAAGTCTAGTTTTTGTATTAATTTTGATCATATTATGATGGGAATCTATATTTTTTTCAATGAAATAACAAATGTACGTCTATTCTAGTCCAAAATTAGTACTATCATGAAATTTGATTAGAAATGGCTAAAATATATTTTTAGTACAAGTGAAGCAACAATCAAAACATAATTAAAGTGGAGGTGTAAAAAATTATTAACTAATGCTAATTTAAGAAAAATACCTATTAAATAAATAAGTTAATATAAAAATCAAGTATTTTATGAAACATGTTCCACATATTCAAATTCCACATAAAAATACATTAAGTTTATTACAATGAAAATTTTAAAACCAAACTATAAAAGGTGTTCACTCTCCCAAAATAAATTTCATGAGTTATTAACTACTAAATCTCACTAATTATAAATTGTTTTTTTATAAAGTCATAAAAATTCTAAAAGAAATATTAAAAACACACCAAGAGTCTTTGATAACATATTAAATAAAAAATTCAAATGTTGAGGACATAGAATAATTTGGGGTGAATTGCACTCTCAAATTCACTAAGAGATGGTTTCAAAATAAATTTTATGTTCATATAAACCTAGAAATCATAAATTCAAGTGTCATCAAGCTTCATCCACAACTCCAATTTTAACAAATAATCTATCAAATTGAAGACTCGTAATATACTATAACTAGGTAACAAGTTCATACCATAACACTCCTTGGAAGACCAAATTCTAGAGTTACCAATTCATCATATACTTTTTTCCCATAACACTTTTGGATTATTTTTTTTTAATTATTTTAATACATTTTCTAAACGAAAAAGCATTTTCAAAAGTAACTGCGACCAAACTTCAAACATTAAAGATGTGTTTAGTATTGCTTTTGCTTTTGCGGTTGAGGTTTTAAAAAAAAACAATTTCATGAAAAGCACTTTAGCTACGATTCAAAATAATTTTTAAAGTGTTTGGTTAAAACTATGGATGAGTTTGAGGTTAATAAAAAACAGTTTCAAGTGTTTGTTACCAAGCTTTTTCATATTGCTTTCAACTTGTAAAATTACTTTAAAGTGTGTGTGTGTGTGTGTGTAATATTAAAATGTAATTAATAATTCAAGTAAATTAGACACTTGTTTTTATTCTCTCATCAAACTACTTATAATGTCGTTCACGAACTAAATCCATATGTGAAGGCCTCTACGATCCCATAACAATATATAGTAAAATATCATCTGAAACAAAATTAGGATTGTGAGGCAAAAATTATATTGTGATCTCCTTCTAATATATTTATTTATATTTTAATGATTTTTTAGATTATTTTAATATTAAAAATATATATTTTATATTAATATATATTATGTAAAAATTATTTATATTTTAATTAAATTTTAGATTATTTTAATATTAAAAATATATTTTTATATTAATAAACATATATTATGTAAACATTATTTATATTTTAATTAATTTTTAGATTATTTTAATATGAAAAATATATTTTTGATGTTAATAAACATGTATACCCCCAGCAGCCCCCCCAAGATCGAAAAGTAAAGAAAAGCAGCTAATTTTATGTGGGATCCATGCCATATTTATGCTTTTTACAACTAACCAAATACTTAGATTAGAGTGTTTTTTTTGCAACCTCTGGTTGCACCACAATCCCAAACATCTTCTAAGATCTAACACCTTAAAAGTGATTAAAAAAACTCTAATTTCTAAAACTTTTCTTAATAACCCTATTATACATGCAAAAACTTAATTAAAACGTAATGATAGAAAACGCATGCCTTAAATTGATATAAGCAATTAAAGATTTTGATCTAAGATCAAATCTCCTCATTAATTTTCATCTTTTTTTTTCTTTTGTTGATTTAGGTTTCGTTTTTTTGAAGACAAATAGAGCATGGGTTACTATAGGATTTTGTTTTTATTTTATTCTCTAAATTATTATGTAATTACTAATATACCCACTGTTATTTATAATCAAGGTTGTCAATACCGTTTCGGTTGGTGTTTTGTTTTTTTCTATTGGTACGGAACGTTTCAGGTTTTCGAGTGTTTCGGGGTTGTACTATTTATATATAATTAATTAATTATATATGTATAAAAAAAATTAAAATATTAATTTAACAAGTATAATTAAAATTCAAAATAAATTAACTTTAAATCATATAATATAAAAAAATTACAGCAAAACTATGTTATTTTTAACTATAATAATTTGCATAGATTTTGTTTTTCGTCGCTGCCAAGTGAGAGAAGGGACAAAATTATTTAATTAAGAATATTTTCTTGAGAATATTCCTCTTTTACACGTCTCTTTTTCAACTTTCAAGTTTATACCTACTATTACTTATAATGCATTTAATTAATAAAAAAGGATATAATAAAAGAGCTAAATAATTATATTATTTAATTTATCATTACTATTTTTTCTTCTTTCACGCGTGCACAACAATGTTAACCTGGCTATCAAAGTTTAATTGTAGCTTCACTCTTTGCAACCCAATTCGTAATAAGAAAAGAAAAGGTTAACTTATATTCTAATCCCTATGATTTCGATAATATTCCAATATGGCCCTTTTCTGTTATTCAATCGTATCAGAATTTACGTGTAAGAAAGCTAAGAAATGTTTTTTCATATATAAAAAATAAAAATAAAAATAAAAATAAGCGAGCATCCCATCGATTGCTATCGGTTATTTAACAACAAGGGCCATATTGAATTGTACGAGAATGCAAAGTGAATTTTCTTGTTTTAGTCAAAATAATTTTTATTTTGATCTATTTTCAAGAGCAAAAATACATTGAAAAACAACTCAAAATTTTATATTTTAAAAAATATTTATAGAAGATAAGATTAGTATAAAACAAATTGAAAAATCTAGGTGATATTGGGGGGCATTTTCACAAATATGTATACCACGATGCACATATCACTCTCAAATCACTTACCTAACTATGTCTAATACAAGTAACGTCCACTTACAAAACTAATTAAGAGGTATTTCTCATTGTATTTCAAAAATATTTTGAAAAGAATTTAAAAAGAAATTATTTTTATTTTTTATTTTAAATTATATTTTTTGATTTTTTAAAATCGTTATGTTGTGCTGATGTAAAATAAAAATAAAAATAAAAATAAAAATAAAAAATATTATTTTAATATATTTCTGAACAAAAATTATTTTCAAAAATAATGTAAACCAAAGCCAAAACAGTCACTCAGTTTTAACTGTTTGCTCTTAGCCAAAATGTGGATTGATGACCCATCATTTTCATTCTACCTGTGGCTTAGCACAGATAAGATTTTTTTTTTCTTTGATGGATCAATCGCGTGTCAATAATTTGTGGCTCATAATTAAATTAAAAGAGAAACTTTGTAAAAGAAAACAAAAAAAGAGCCTAAATAAGAGTAATTCCAAGAGGGTCCCTTACAAAACTCAAATTTTTTGGGTGCCTGTTTTTCTGCACTTCTGCTGTCATATGTGGTACAACCTGCAGCCTATCCATCACATCCTGCCAGTTGCTCCGAACTCTTACAAAACTTAGCTATTAACAATACACTAAATGATGTGGGGAACGCAATGGAGCTCCCTTCACATTTCACGGTGGATTGTTATAGTTTTTTTGTTCTTTTCTAATTAATCTTTTTTTTAATTAATCTTTTTTTTTCGTTTCTTTCTTTTTCTTCTTGCTTTTTTTCTTGAACTTTTACTTGTTTTTTTTTCTAATTACGTTTTTGTTTTGTTTTTTTTTCTAATATTTTTTTTCCTTTTTTTCGTTCCTTTTTTTTTCTTGCTTTTTTCTAAAATTTAATTTAATTTAATATGTTAATTATTTTTTCATATTTTTCAAGGATATTGATTTTGTTTATGTGTTTACTTGTTATATAGTTTTTCCTTATAAAATTTGTTTTATGGATTTTTGATTTGTACATGTTAGGGTTTGTTTTGGAGTTTGTAAAATTATATTTGTTTAGTTAATGTATTTTATTAATACATGATTATTGTATATAGTATTAATATAAGTAATGTAAGATTGTTCATGGATGTATCGAGAATCACCCCAAGAATTGCGTAAGATGAATTATTACAATGAAGTTTATGATTTTATTAATTATGTAGTATTTAATCCGAGAAACATTAGTGAAAATAATATTAGATGTCTATGTAGAAGGTGCAAAAATAAAAAAATTATTGATTCAGAAATTTTCAAGATAGATCTTCTACAAAAATATTCATGGAGGAATATGCACACGGAGAAGAATTTGATCCTCATGAGACTATGATATAAAGAATGGTTAAATTAACCTTTAGTTTCATCAACGTGCATGGAGTTTTAGAAGCCAACATTAATCCTTATAAGAATATGGTTACAGGGGCAATGAAAATAATCTAGGGTGGTGTAGGTGAACGTCCATTCATAGATAAAAAAACTTAATACGGACAAGTTTTTTGATTTTTTAAAAGATTGCAACGAATCAGTTGTTAGAGGCAAGACATGTCGTTGAACCCGATATAAATCGAGTTTACAAACTCTAACATCATAGCCAAGAATTTATGAATAATTTATAGTGTTTCAATTGTTGGAACCTTGTCAAATCGATTCATTTATGAATTTATTCATTTTGTTTTATTTCCGTAAAATGATTTTTTTTTCTTTTTTTTTAATCACAATTTCTTTTAATGTTTTAGTATTTATTGTATATTTTTTTTTTGGCTTTACACACACAAAAAAAAAACTTGTAGGGAAGTAGTGGATATATTATGACCTGGTCATAATTGAATCCTTAGCCAAGAGAATGAATAATCTTGTGGAATGTGAATGGATGTGGATCGAGGAGCGTATAATAACAAAAAGTAAGGTTCATGAAGAACTATTATAATACAGGAGTTGGGGGAAAGATTGGGTTTTTTTATTTGTAATGTTTGGTCAGTATTTTATAATAGAAAAGACAAATAATTGAGATAGAGAGGACGAGAAAGAATATAAGATACAGAAAATAAAGATAATGTTTTTGTATTTTATTTGGTTGATTAAGATAAGATAAAATATAAAAACTATTTTTTGTCTCCTTAATTAGTACTATCATCAAACTTTGCCATAAATTATTAATACATTAAATTTTTTATTTTTAATATAAATTTAAACGAAATATTATTTATCTAATAAATTGTAATTTAATCCGGTTAATCCATTTTTTTAATGAAACCCACATATAAAAATATCCTTCTCTTGTGAGCCTTCTAGAAATAATCAAATGTCAAATCCTCCATATAAATCCTCTCTTTGGTTGTATGATAAAAAATATTTTTTTTCATGTTTTTGAGAGACTATTTTTCAAGGCCATTTTTAGATATTAATTTTTTTTTATTATTATTTTAATATTGTTTTAAAACTTTGACTAACGAATGAGTTAAATCAGGGATGAAAAAAAAATCTAGCGAATATAAATATTCCGTCAACTTGGATCTACTTGTTTTTTATTTATTTATTATTATTATTAAAATGATATATTTTTTAATTTGAATAAACCTTCGTCTCTCAAATTTAAAAATTACCTTATGTTGCCGTCAAAATTTAGAGGGCCTCTTTCGTTTTTTCAACATGTACGAAAACACATTTACATGTTCCCTTGTATAGATATAGACCAAGTTTTTGTTTTTTTTTGAAGTTCTTGTACGAGATTCTGTTTAATATCCACATAAACACAGTACCATTAAAATTAATTTTGGAAGTAAATTACATATTATTATTTTGTTTAAATACATTAAATTAATTATTTTTATAAAAATAGTTTATAAACAAAACTAAAAAATAAATTCAAAATAAAAAATAAAAATAAAGTTGTAAAAAACAGCACCTAACACCATCTTAATCTTTCGCGCGCGTGGCTAGCTAATTTTGTCCACCTCCCTATGGAAATAGCCTTGTCCTTGGAGTTAGATTAGGATCTACCTCTCCAAGGCCCATTTGGCTGCGTTTGACCACTTCCCCTCATAAATGGAGGAGGTGTATATCGCCACACGCTTCCAAACAGTTGAATTGGATGGTGAGCAGCTGGCTTAGGCTGCGTTTGGGAACAATTTAAAAAATTATTTTTCAAAACATTTGAATTTGTTTTTTTTTTGCTCTGAATATATATATTTTTTATATTATTTTTATGTACCGATGTTAGAAATTATTTTTAAAAAATAAAAAATATTTTAATATATTTCTAAGTGAAAGTAATTTTGAAAAACAATCGCAATACACTCACAAACACCCACTATTCGGCTTGAGTGTGACTGAAATTATTTTTAAGATTTTTTTTTATTTTTGAGATATATTAAAATAATATATATTTTTTATTTTTTAAAAAATATTATTGATATCAACATATTAAAATGATATATATAATTTAAAATAAATAATAATAAAAAATCATTTAAAAAAAGAAGGTGATGTTCAATAGCTGTGCCAAACAGCTTCTTTGTCGGCTCGAGGGTAGTAAGATACATGTGTTTGATTAATTTCATTTATAGCACTCTAAAATATATTCATAATATAATTACGATAGAATACCTTACTATATATAATTATATATAAGTATTCAAAGCATATTCATAATATAATCACTTACTGGTCATACCCTAAATTCTTACTCTCCAAAAGTCATCCGGTCAAGCTCCACATCAATCAGGTAATTGAAAATTTTATCTGATCATTAAATATAACATAGTGTATTAAATATTTGTGCGGACTTTCTATTCATTCCTTGTAAAAAATAAAAAAATAAAAAAGTATGTTAGCATAGTAGTCCACTGGAGGGAAAACAGATTCCTGTCTTCATGCGGAAAGATAAAAGAGTAATAAAAAGTAGAAAAGGCAAGAGATGTTCTCCTACTAAAAACTATAAATCGACTGCTGCTAGAGTCAGTTTCTTCACTATTCACTAACAAAAACTAAAGTAGCTTACTATTTATATAAATATTATGTAGTGAATCTCCTGTTTTTTTTTTTTAAAAATCTTGTTTAATTGTACTTCAAATTAAAATGTAGAGAAAATACATGGTTCACTTCAAATTCCTGACAATTTTTATTTTGATCTATTTTTTTTTAGTCTCTAAATTAGAGAGAGAGGAGAGAAGGTTGCTGAAAATAGTGAAAAAGATAATATAAATGATTATCGTGAATTTGATAAAAAAAAATAAAAAATAAAACATGGTGTCGATAGATTCTATATAATAAGAAGATTTTGATGATTTCAGGATTTTTATGAGGTCATGCTAGGTCACCCAAGCTTGCATGCTTCATTTGACATGTTTTTTTTTTTTTTTAAAAAAAAGCATCTCTACCATTGGGTTTTTGATAGATTTTTTTATTGTGTTTTTTTTAAAGCAATTTTTGTTAATATTAAGTTGGTTTTGAGTTGATCTTTATTTTTTATATTATATAACTAAAATAAAAAAAAATATTATTGAATTAATTTGAATTTACAACCCAAGTCATGGTTTTGAAAAATTAACACAGGTAGTCCGTAATGAATCCTAGGGGTGTTTATGAATATATTTAGGTAGGGTTTGAATTTATAATTATAACTAAACCAACTTTTAATGTTTTATAAATTGTAAACCCAATCTATCATTTTATTTGAACTCGAGTGGACTGAATATATCAAGTTGAGCTTTATTGTTTTTTTGTTGCAAATATTACAGATATTCATGAGTTAAACATATAAATTCTCCTATTCTTCAACCATCCTTAAGAAAGTAAGTGAGAGTGCTACAATTAAAATGAAAAATCAAGCAAAAGTCAAATCATACTCTAACAAGAAACAACACAGTCAACTGAAGACTTTTAAATTTTGAAATGTACATGCACCATCACCAGGGCAGAATATGTTGAATAGCAAGTTTTGGACTTCAAATGCAACCTAAAAACATGGCATCCAGGTTTTATTGTTCATTTTTTCAATTATGCACCTAGACACATATTATTGTGGATTGTGATAGTAAAATTATCATTTTTAACCCTCAGGACCAGGGTCATTTTTGACATTTCCAGGGGACATGAATGCTATTTCTGAATTCTTTGAGCAGCAAGACTACTATTTTACCCCTGGATGCTGACAAAAAAACAAGGAACAGTGGGGGTGTTTTTCATTTTTTCCCAAATTCCTGCACAGTACAAATACTAAAGTAGCCCCCGAAAACAACAATAAAGAAGCCCTAGAGCCGGGGGGGTATTACAGTATTTTCATCACCGTTTTTTTGTGGTTATCGCTGGTTACAAGGGTGTATTGATAATGTACTATTTTTTATTATTTCTTTTTGGTAAAACTACAGGCGCGACGTACAGACGCGCCCATAGAATTTCATTAGCACGGGCCTTTAAGGCAGCGCGTGCTACGTCTTTCGGTGGTTGAAACAGACCATTTTGAACGGTTCTTATAAATCTCAACTTGTATCTGACCGTAATATCTATTTATTGAGTTTTTTAATTTCTTATTATTTATAATATTCAAGTTAATAGATTTTAAATGCTTATGTTAGGTCAGATAATACAAACATCATAGATGAACTGTTTTTTTTTTTTAAAAAAAAAAACCCGGCCAAGCGGGTGACTAGAGATTTTGTTTTCTAGAGTAGATTAAGATGTGTTGTTTGAGTAGATCCTGTTCTAGTTTTGTGCGTGACAAATCATTTTATTTTTGGCTTTGTAATTTTCTTAATTCTATAATAAAATCTAATCATGCTCATTTAAGAAAAAAAATATTGTAATGCATTATTGGTGCAGTTGAGGCTAATAAATAATGTTTTAGCTTAGTGTTTTGTTAATTAATGCTAGAATCTCTCTCTCTCTCTCTCTCTCTCGTTCTTGTTTTTTTTTTTTTTCATCTTCTTTGAATTTTATATTCCAACCCCCCTAGTTTTGCCGAGAACTGTATTTGTTTGGTAGTGTAGTTGAAGTTATTTTTTAAAATGTTTTTTTGTTTAAAAATACATCATAATAATTTTTTTTTATTTTTTAAATTATTTTGACATCAGCACAATAAAATGATCTAAAAACACCAAAAAAAATTAATTTAAAATAAAAATCATTTTTTTTTAAAATATTTTCCAAACGCATTCTCAAACACCCCATATGCAGTTACAGTGATGTTCTCTATATTCCCTAAATCAGAATTTGTCCAATAAGACCTTACGAATATCTTCTTCTTCTTCTTCTTCTTCTTCTTCTCTCTCTCTCTCTCTCTATTCTAGGACCAATTTACACCAGCCATCATCAAGAATATAAATAACGAAAAAGATATATTTAGAATTACAGTACTTGAGTATTAGCTGTATCTGTAACCCTACAAGAGATAAAAAGGAACCTCCCAAGAAATTTAAACATGAAGAAATATAAAATATTGTGAAATCAAAGCACTCATGGAATCATATTTTCTATATTTTAGTCGAAACTCTAGCACACATTTTGTTTTGCTCCATAAAAAATATGCTTGTTGGGACCAAAAATAATCAGAGAAAGATGAAAATGACATATTCTCGAGAATACTGAGACTGCATATATACCTTTGTAATTGGGAGCTGTATACTTGTAGCTGAATTTCGATATCATACTTTACCTAACCCCAACAAGCCAATTGTGTTTTGACATTTCATGTATGATTAGACACCACTTTCCCTCTTTTAAGTTTCCTTTTTTTCATAATCTTTGCTGGAATATCTGATGATTTCATCACATTTTTTAACTGGTCAAATGCGTAGCAGGTTAACCTATTACAACGTCGTTGATTTACACCATAAATAGACACCACCACCATCACTTGTGTAAGTGAAAAAAAAAAAACTTGGGATTAAAATGTTCGTTTCCATATGATTTTATATTCGAGTCCTGTAGTTGTTAATATAATAGTTATTACAAGGTCGTTAATTTCAGATCTCATGGGATTAGTTGAAGTGCGAACAAACTGGTCCGAAGACTCATGTTAGTAAAAATAAAAATAAAAATAAAAGGCTAGAACCAATCAGAGAACCTTCCTTTTCCTCTTGTGCTATAATACTGATTTCTGAATGAATTTAGATAAAATAATAATAGAAAATTATTAAACCCACACAGGAATATATTATTTGCCGGTGTTGTCTTCCTGCAGACCCCTAGTCTCCCAAATTTATGAGGCATCATCTAACACATGACCCGGTCAATTTTACTTGTGTTATGTTGCTTCTTGACAGAGGCCCCCACCTACAGGAAGAAAGGAACCACCCACCAAATTTCTCCTGCACATCACAGCATCTCTGTGAACCCTACTCGAGTTTGATTTTATAAAAGGGCCGGGTCGGGTCGGGTCACTATGTTGGATCAATATATAGATTTAATCGAGGTAATATAAAAAAATGGATCAAATTGATTTGAACAATAATAATAAAACCTCCTAATTACTGGGTGCCTGCCCTGTTCCGGACATGAAAATTGATCAAATGATACGATATTCATGAAAGCAATGTCGGAGCTACATGTTCTTCAACCTAACAGTAACAGCAGTCTAGTCAATTTCAGTAGGAATACAATCGTACCTACGAAAGATTGACCATTCCTTTTTGTTTCTCACCATGCATGTATCAGTCGAAATAGGGATAAAAGTCAAGACAACCTCATCTATCAACCCAGTTTTTTTCCTGACAAATTCTCAAAATCTAACTTTCCCCCCTTGAGATGCATTAAATTGCCCATGTTTACTCTTTCCATTCCATGAAAGCATAGCTTAAAAATGTAAATTATATATTACGAATCAATTTAGTGTTAATTTATAGATCTATATGAATTGGATATGTTTTCTTGTTTCCTCATAATTTCCGAAGCTGAGTCGTCGATGCTTGGTGGGTTTGGGTCAAACATCACAGAAGTCGATAAAGATGGTGCTGGTCAAATGGTCCCGATTATGTTCTTCGTTGGAGCTTTGTGTGCCATAAGTTTAACGTTAACACTTGTTCGAGCAGTTGAAACATTTGACAGTTGAATTGTCTTTCGCCCGCAAGTCTCCAGCACTGGATCCCAGGCTCTGACTACTTTATCTTCAAGCAAATTTGCTGACAAAAATGGGGTCAACGACACAGACCTGGGACAGCAAAGACTTGTCGTTTGCTCAAGGCACAGGTTTGCAGGGCAAATTTTTTTCCACCATCACGAGGCGTGATCGTTGATCCCCAGTCAATGCAGGCCCAATTATCGTAATCCTCAACCCGTTGTGTTGACTTTTATGAAACCTTGAAGGTCTGATTTCTTATAGAAAGCCCAGGAGAAATCCAAGGCTTTCTTTCTCTGTTTTTTTTCCAGATATTTTACAGAATCGAACTAAACTTATTCCCACCCAAAATTAAACCCGCTAATTAGAGGGGGGAGCCAGAAATTGAAGATTGAAAGGGAAAATAAGATTTTGATGGCACGTGGTTTAGCAGTTGAAAATAATTATCGTTATGTTGGATGTGTTACAGAAGATAAAAAAGCAGAGGATGATACTATCAAACATACTTTGTGTTTGTTTTTTTTTTATCTTTATTATATTAATCGGGGAAGAATAATCATAAGTTACTAACTTGAACCCCAGGGGTTGGCCTGGCGGTGGAGGCCTGGGGCTCGTGGGTGTGCTCCCCATGAGATCTCAGGTTCGAATCCGCTCAGGTGCAAACAATTCCTTGGAGCCATCGGACTTGGGTGAAGCCCTTTGACTTAACCGTGGTGTACTTGTGGGAAACATGCTTGCCGAGGCCTTGTGCACTCCCGGGATTAGTCAGGCCCAGCGACCTGGATACCCGTGGTTAGCTCCGGCTTATCAAAAATTACTAACTTGACTAATTAACCTCAACAAATAGGTTAGAGCCCAAAAATGATTGGCGGTGATAATAAGGGCAACCAGATTAAAGATATTGGGCCTTAGCCCAAAACTTTAAGTTTGACTTTGATTAAAAATATTGGAATCTAGAAAAAGAATTATTACAAAACCAGACCACATCATCATGGATAATTTCTGGGCTTAAGGCTTAAGCCTCTTGGGCCCAAAATTAGAAAGGAAAAGTACATCACAAAAAACCCATTCCCCTTCCTACAGAGAACAGAAAGCATAGAGCTGAGGTCAACGAGGCATTTTTTTTTTTTTTTTTATTTATAAAAATAAAAATAGGCTCGGGTTTTGCTTGGTCAGAGATCGGTAAGAAAAGAACCCAATTCTTAAGAAACCAATTTTCCTGTAATAAAATAAATAAATAATTATGCCCATTTCTCGCTTTCTTTCCTTTTCCTCCAAATACCGCCCAAGACAGGCTCTCAATCTACTTCAAAGGTCCCTCTCTCTTAAACCCCTTAAACCCCTTTTCTTTTTGTTATTTTCTCTGGATTATCAAGAAGCTTTGTTATGCACCAATTACCAGTTTTTCTGGTGCAGTGGAAACTCTATTTTTCTTCTTGTGTCTGTTGATGTTTAAGCAAATGGGTTTACTTGGAAGGGCTTAGGGTTTAGGCTTCAAGAATGCATTTTAGTTTATATATGTACTTCTGGAATTAAACTCTGTGTAGTTCTGTTTACCGTCTCATTCATTGAAACTTGCTGGGTTTTTCTTACGATGCTGTTTAGTTTAGCATTCTTTAGTAAATGTCTTTTCTTTACATTTAAAGGATGGTTTCAAAGACAATTATTGGTGAATTTTTTCTCTGGATTTTGTGATTTTATTAGTTTTCACTGTTTATTTTTGGGGGCGTTTTGATTATACGTGAATCATTGGTGTAGGCTTGGTCCATCTAAGAGGGTTCAATCGAGTAATTTTTCGGAATCAACAAGACAGAATCACGGGAAGCGGGATGGTCGTCTTGTAGAACAAGTACAAGTAGAACCACGGGTTCCTCGCTCCTATGCCATTGTATGCTGCCTAGCCCCTTCATTATCGCTAATTGATATGTGTTGGTTCTCGATTCGATGTGCCATTTTTAGAATATGGTATTCTTTAATCATTAAAAGGAGGTGGATTATGCAGTTGAAACTATAAATGTTTTTAAAATGTGTGATTTTGCAGCCAGCTGCTATACTCGGATTTGCTGGATTGGCAGCTTTTGTGCATTATAATGACGAGAGGCGAGTAGTTCCACAAGGTACATTTTATATGTCTTACTATTATCAACCGACTGTTTGTAATGGATCTGGAATTTTATTTGCAAGAAAATATTTCACTTCAACATTTTGCGCTTATTGGTTTCAAACATAAGCTGATTTCCTCTTGGTTTCTTAGATGGAGATATTTAATGTTTTGGTTCCTTGTTATGCATGTCAAAGGGAAAATTCTCTGACCATTTTATGATTAATACGAGTCAGTCCTGGATTGTAATTATTTAGCATTTCCTTGTTCAGTACCGTGGTTTGAAGGTTTCACACACACACAATATGTGCTTTAACGTAATAATTTGCTGAATTTGCTTCGTTATTGAAATTTATCTTGAGCACATTTCGCTTTACTGAAACTGCCTATCAACCTATAAACTCCCTTGAGCTCTTTGTTATCAAGAGGCCATTAAAATAGGTGCAGCTTTTATAGGGGAACACAGTGCTTTCAATTGGATCAAGTTCAGTTGAATCATATGAAAGAAGAGTTGTTGCACTACACCATCAGGATTAACATAGAAAAGTCAAATTAAAGAGTGTCACTGACATTCTCCTTTGCTAACTTTCTGAGTAATTATTACTGTCCAGGCTCTCTGAGTTGTGTGACTCAAAATGTTGCACTATGGAACCTTACACGGTTACACCTTCTGTCTGGCTGGATTCATCTTGGAATGGATGTGTGTAGGATGGAATACTGAACATGTGCTCTGTCGTCTCAATAATTAGAGATTTGTTCACCATATTGTTGACTACTGTATGGTAGTCATCGAAACTAAAGGCAAATGTTGGGGTAACAATCATGTTTACTAAACACTCAACTTCTGCTTCTGGAAGAGCAATTGGTGCTTGGTTATCTTCTTTCTGAAAGAAATGATGAAAATAATCAAAAGTGTTGTGGCCACCACTTGGCTGCCATGTGGTGGTGACATTAGGTTCAAAGCAGCTTATTTAGGACTTCTTTTAACCTTGTTCACCCACATTTTTTTAATTGTATTTTTTTCTGTATATTGGTCAGGTCAAGGGAATGATCGCGTCAATGTCAAGGGTCCAACTATTGGTGGTCCGTTCACCCTAATTAACACAGAGGATAAAATAGTTACTGGGAAAGACTTTATAGGAAATTGGGTCTTGCTGTACTTTGGCTATACATCCTCCCCTGATGCTGGACCTGAGCAACTGAAAGTGTTGGTCAAGGCCATAAACACGTTAGGTCTGATGCATTAATCAGCATAAGCTATTTTTTCCCTTTCTCTTTTTGTTTATTTTGGTTGGAGGAGTTGTATATCTGACATCTGTATTTCATATGGATCTAGAGTCTAAAGAGAATCTTAAGGTTTTGCCAGTATTTGTCACACTTGATCCTCAGCGTGACAATCCCTCACATCTTGGTGCTTACCTTAAAGGTAACTCATATACTCCTACTTCACATGTTCCATACAATCCATTAATTGTGTTGTAATAACTGGTTGTGGTTAAAATATATATTAATGAATTTGAATGACTGCAGAATTTGAACCAAGAATAGTAGGATTAACAGGATCTGTGGGTGCTATAAGGCAGATGGCACAAGAGTACCGGGTTTATTTCAGGAAAATTGAAGAAGAAGGAGAAGATTATCTTATCGAGTATTCTCATGACATGTAAGCCCCAGGCTCAACTACTGGTTTCTTTTCTTCTCATTTTTTAGTTTCTTCATCTTCTTTGGCTAGATCTCAAAGTGGATTTTATGTATTTTAAAACATGCAGGTATTTGATCAATCCAAACATGGAGGTTGTAAGATGCTTTGGTGTTGAGTATAGTGCAGAGGAGCTATCAGAAGCAATACAAAAGGAATTGAAGAGAACCTCGGCTTGATTGTTTTGAAAATTTTGATGTGCTCTTAGTCTTCGGGGAATTTTGTATTTTTCAAGGTGTCTAACTCACATTCCTATTTTTTCTGCTATTTTCTCAAATATAGTTGAAGCGTCAGGAATGAAACATTTCCAAATGTCACAGACTTTTGAAAGAATGTTATGATTTTTTGCTATTCAAATCAGTTAGCAAAATGAGGTAGCGTTTGATTGTTCTCTTCATCTGACCAACATCCCCTGGGAAAGTATTTTCAACTGTGAGTTTCAATGCAGTTATGTCTAGCACACCCTTCGTACTGGAGAATTTGATGGTCCATTCAATCGAGAAATAAGGGTAAGGCTCTGCTGTATGTGCATTTTAAGACTGGTTTTCTACTTCCATTTAAAGGACACGCTAGTCAGCAACAACTTAGCATGGCTAGCTAAGATTTTGTCTAGTTGTTGCAGGGGCCTCGAACCCTTGACGTTGACTTCAGAATGAAGGTATCAAGAGGTTAGTTGGTTGCCCTCACTAACTTGATCCTATCTACCATTACAGAATTTTTATTTTGGTCTTTCGTAGTGGTATGGAAGTATCATGGAATCAATAAATTTGCTATTGCGATGGAGAGACTTATTCCTATGATTAGACCCGAATTTATCGGTCGATTTCTTTTCCCTTTTGAATTGAGTATTAATTAGCACATGAAGTCAATTCTATTATTGCAAATAAAAAGGTACAGGAACTTCCATATCACTAGCAGGTTGGCTTACAAATGCAGCTTCTCTCATACGTGCATACCTCAAAGCCTCAAACATGCCAACGTGCCCACCTCTATCTCTCTTTTATCAATATGTGCCTTCATTGGCTGTAAAGAAAAAGAAAAGTACTTGGAAACTATGTTTTCTCTTTCCCATAATTCCATTTCTTTAATAGTATTTTGTGATTATGTAATCACTTGTAAAGTATATTGCAAATCTAATACATGGTTGGCGATTCGCCTTGATTTACGCCCGTGATGTCCTGTATGATGTGATTTTATTGGTTATTTTATGCCTTGAAGCATAGACATGGTGCTTTTATTGTGGGCTGGGGGCAGACAAATCACAGTAAAGTCTTACTCTTATCACAGGGATTTGCAATTGTTATTGAGTAAATGAATCCTTTCCAACGTTTTCCAAATCCAATTACATGCAGGGTATTGCATCAACATCTAAGACACTGGAGAATTTATCATGGGTACAAGTAACTATAATTAGGGTCAAGCCAAGTTAGGTTCTAACAATTAATTTTTCATTTGGAAATAGCAAGTTTTATTTTCGTTTGTTTTTTGATTTATATGTCTTAACTACATATAAATGGAGGGCAAAGACAGGGAAATACTTCTTTTTCTTTGCTAAAATTTTAGAGATCCACGTTTCATAGAAGACCGGGTCTCCTGGTTCTTTTCCACCACACCAGAAACATAAAATAAAGGAGAACAAAAAGAATTGAGCAATCAAGACCATCTTTCCCCTTTTAGATATTAATAAAACTATACCATTACCACCTGTAAATTAGTGTGCTCTTTTTGGTAAAAAAATTGACATTTTCCCCTTACACTCATCATTCCATTTCATTTCTTGTCTCGAACAGAAAGAGAGCGACAACAAAGAGATTCTATTGTCCTGGCAGCCAGTTCAGGAGCCCTTACAAGCCATCTCCTGGAGCTAGCTATTTTCAAACCCCACGTTCATTCTTTCTTTCTTTTTTCCTAGCTCAAGGCAGGGTTCAATCTTCCTGACTTGCAAAGTCCATGGCATCTCTCTCTCTCTCTATATATATACACATACACATATTTATAATTCGAATCTCTCATTCTGATGGATAATTTGTGTTCACTGTCTCTCCATCATAATTTTTTCATTCTGTTCTCATAGCTCAAATCGCTAGCAATGTTCTGTGTCTTTGTTGGTTTAAAAATGTGCCATCCTTCTCTACCATAGAAGCTGCATTACCTGTAAGACTTGAGGAGAGAGGCTCGAAGGTCAGAACAGAACATGGGAGATTTGTCGCCGGAAAAGAAACCTGCAGGTTGTAGCCTACTTTCAGCGGTGTTTGGTCGAAGAGTTTTATGGACAAGAAGATCGACATCTACTGGTTCAATTGCTACAATGAATGCAGCCAGTTTAACCAAAACACCTAGCACGCCAAAGAGGCGAAGGAGTGGCTCAGATGAGTCTGCATTTCTAGGCAATTCGTCTAGCGTAGCAGAAGAACAGCGAAAATCTATCACAAAAGCTCCCATGCATCCCAAGATCCCTCCTTCGAAGAACCAAAACTACGGTGGAAAACCTCCTGAGGACGCAGCCAAAACATCATCTGATCAAGGCCGCGGTAATCAAAATGTTTATGTTAAAAATGGCAGGAGGGTTCCGAAGGAGGCAGTTGGTATTTCCGGTGAGCTCGAAAGCTATATCTCTGATCACCAGAAATCTAAAGGAAGCAGCACGCTTGTTCGTGCTTCATCCAGCAATGTGATGCTTCATGGTAACTTGGGTAACTTGAGGCAGGGAGGGGGTGGGGGAAATACGACTTCTCGTGATGTTCTTGATTACCTTCCTAAGACCGCGAGAGAACAGGTTGCAACTCCCTAATGGAAAATACCCTACTAGTGTAATGGGAAATGTGGTGAAGAAACAGAATGAAGAGAAGCCAAACGTGGGTTCGCAGCCTGCTGCGGGTTCTTTATGCAGGGCTCTCTCTACTAGAATGGACCCTGAGCAACTTAAAATTATGGGCAATGAGGATTACAAGAACGGGAATTTTGCAGAGGCGCTGGCTTTGTATGATGCAGCAATCTCGATTGATCCTAACAAGGCTTCTTATCGGAGCAACAGAAGTGCGGCATTGACAGCTCTAGGTAAAATTCTTGAGGCAGTTTTCGAGTGCCGAGAAGCCATTCAAATCGAACCCCATTATCATAGAGCTCATCTTCGTTTAGCAAATTTGCATCTCAGGTAAGAAAAAATACCATAATTGCCAGGATACTGATCTAGTACAATTTGGTGCCATGCTAATTTTGATACGGTGTTTCTTCTTTCCATTGGTGAAATCTTTATGTGTTCATAGATTAGGCGAGGCAGAAAAAGGCTATATACCACTACAAACGTTCAGGGCCAGAAGCTGACCATGCTGACATTTCAAACGCTCAAGCTCTTCAAGCCCATCTCAACAAGTGCACTGAAGCTCGTAGACATCGAGATTGGAACACCTTGATCAAGGAGACTGCGGCTACCATATCTGCCGGTTCAGATTCAGCACTGCAAGTAAGCTACCTAGTTTTCATTGAACACATTCTGATATTAAATATTGCCATGCCTGCTAAACCAGTTGTGTGTCTAATATAGATATATGCACTGCAAGCCGAGGCCTTGATAAAGCTTCATAGGCACCAAGAAGCAGATGAAGCATTGCAAAAAGGTCCGAATTTTGATGTGGATGCCTGTACAAAGTTTTTTGGTCCGATTGGCAATGCAAATTTGTTAATGGTACGAGCTCAGGTTGACATGGCTATTGGCAGGTTAGTGATCTGTATTACATAGTCGCACATCATTAGAATTGCATTAGAGGTGACGATTTGCATGAGAGCGCAGTAAATGATTGCATGGGCTCACGAATAATTAAGAGAAAGGAATGACTGTAATCTGGTGTTGAGGAACATCTCAAAAGGAATATTTTTTCTGGTAAAAAGTGGAAAAATTACCCACCAGTCACCAACCTGCTCAACTATTCCCTAATGATTGTCTGAGTTAAATTCTTTGAACTTGACAGGTTTCTATTGTTTGAGCCAAACCATATATTTCACTATAATTTAACCTGTCTAATTGAAATAATTAGTGCCAGCTTTTAACCTATGGATTACCAGATTTGATGATGCTCTGGCCACGGCACAACGAGCAACTAGGCTCGATCCGAACAACAGGGAAGCAAATTCGGTGCTGAAAAAGGCTAAAGCTGTAGCAGCAGCTCGATCAAATGGCAACCAGCTTTTTAAGGCAGCAAAATTCTATGAGGCATGTAATGCATATAGTGAGGGGCTTGAGCATGATCCCTACAACTCGGTGCTGCTATGCAATCGAGCTGCCTGCCGCTCCAAGCTCGGGCAGTGTGAGAAGGCGGTGGAGGATTGCAACGCCGCCCTTGCTGTGCGGCCGGGCTACGCAAAGGCCAGGCTAAGAAGAGCCGATTGCTATGCAAAGGTGACTATATATATTGAAGAAACAAATAATTTAGTCTGTACATGCAGCATGTTTTGATGCAGTCAAATTTTGGTTTGATAATTTCTAATGTTTGCTTCGTTGAAATAGTTGGAAAAATGGGAAGTTTCAATCAAAGATTATGAGATGTTGCAGAATGAAGCCCCGGAGGACGAAGAAGTGAGCAGGGCCTTGATGGAGGCCAGGGAACAGCTCAAGAAGCAGAGAGAACTAGATTATGAGATCAAGTAGTGTAATGTAGAAAGAAATCGATAGAACAGCTATGATCAGAACCAATGAGACCAGGAACCAAAAACGAGAGACTAGTTATGGCTGGCGTTGACCCTGAGGGGGGAGATGGAACACACATGGTTGAAATCAAAGACAAGAAACTGCTATCGTTAAGGGAAGAAATTTCTCCGACCGGGCATCGTGATCAAGAACATGATGTAAAGGGCTAAGTTTTTTTTAGGTATAGTTAGATGCTTGTGTGAGATTTTTGAAAAGATGTATGAAACTGAAGAGTGTGCAAAAATCCCAAGAAAGGATGGTGTAAAAAGTTCCATTTTTTTTTTTTATCGAGAATTGATGTTATAAACATGAGCTAGAGGTTACTGGTTATTGTCAGATAATTAAACAAAAAATATTATTTTTGGATAAAAACATTATTGAACCTAATGACGAGTATGACTTGCATCACATGTTTACTTAGATTTTTTTTTTTTTATCAAATCTTTCTTCAATATTTAAGTTAATTAGAAATGAGCTTTTTAGACCCAATTATAAAATAACAAAAAAGAAGACAAAAAGGAGCGTAAATGAGTGGTGTTAGGGCCTAACATAAGTGGGTTTGAAAAACAAAAGCTCAACCCATGCGTTTAGGCTTGATTTTATTTATTTTATTTCTTAAAAGTCATTTATTTATTTTTTGAAAAAAAAAATGAGTTGATAGTGTATTACTGTATTGTCTGTTGGTTGCAGAATTCAACAACTAGAGATCATAAAAAACAGGGCTTCGGTAAGTGGTGTGTTGGTCTAGCGGTGAAAAAAATTTGTGTTTTTTTCTTTGTACTAGAGTTCAAGATTTACCATATATGTCTGTCATCCTTGTAATGCCTTACCTGTTCAGTGGGTCCAGAGATTAGTTATGATATGTGTAACTGGCCCGGATATCTCGATTATATATAAAAAAAAATAGGGCTTCAGTTTTATTTTATCTTTTTGTTTAAAAACTTATTTTAGCCTATTTTGATCCAAAACATTTAAAGAATACTATAAAAACCTTGATAAATTTATTTATAGCCGTGAACAACCCGAAAACAACTTGAAAAACAAAAAAATAACCTCAAACTTGAGAATCTTCCCACAACTAGGTGAAAGTCATTAATAACAAGATTAACCATTTTTGTAGTTGAAATTAGTCTCAATGGTAAATCTATATCTCTATGCTGGAACCCAACGAGTCTCTCTCACTCCTCTAAGAAAAACTGAAAAATAAGAGAAATGAAATGAAGTTTGGTGTCAAAATCAAATTTATGACAATTGAAGAGATTGAGCACCTATTAACTGAAGAAGATTAGGGACCAAACTAAACTTTTAAAACAAAATTTGAAGTCTTCATTTGTCTTTTACTTCAAATCTTTTATAAAACAAATAATTAGATACTAATTTGGGTTCAAAAGATTCAATAAATTTAAGAAATAGAGAGATTTAAGAAAAAAATGATTCGATGCAAAAAAATGTACGGTAAAAAATATCATCTATGTAAACATACCATCTTTTATTTTTTATTTTAAAAACACAAAAACACATTTCAAAATTACTCTAAATTTCTTAAAGGAAATACATTTCCATCTCTATTATTATTATTATTATTATTATTATTATTATTATTATTATTATTATTATTATTATTATTATTATTTTCTCACGGGTTATTTAAATCTAATTTTTAACTTGGGATCAAATAAAATGTAACGCCTGAGAGATTAAAATCTTTTGAATGCAAACAAGCTCATCTATCGCTGTCAAATTGAAATTTCGAGGAAAAGTATTTATGGGTACTTGATTGTCGTGATCTCATCACCTCCCTCGAGATAAGATCATGATTTCAAACCTGTACGATTACGGGCCTTTCTTCTGCCCCAAGGCCCATTAATATCCAATTTAGGACCACTGAAGCACACCGCGACAAATTCCTTCCTTAGATCCAATCTTACCGACAACAACAACATCTACAATAATAAAAGCACCACCACATTCTCAGCATCTCGCTAGTTGACCCTGCAACAATACTCAGAAGCCTAAACTTTCATCATCTTCCTAATTCATAACGAATTAGTCTCAATCTCAAAACAAGCTTCATTACCATTTTAAATCCTCATATATATATATATATATATATATATATATATATATATATATATATATATATATAATGTCAAGCAACCATGTTATTCAATAACCAGGAACTTTTGTCCAAATTATTTCTCATCAAAAGATGATCACAGAGCCATTTACCAGACACAGACACACACAAAACCTTGAAATTAAGATCTCTGTCACACGGAAGAGCTTCCGGCAGATTTCTTAACATTGAGATAGTCACAATAATCCCTAAAAGCAACTAAGCTATAAGGCGAAGTGTCAAGAGCCAGCCATTGCTCAACCTCGAACTTCTTCTGTGAACAAGCCGCGTGGACCCCTGTTGTGGTCACCTCCACGTAGTTAACGTACCACCCATGGCCGGAACCTGACCCATCGGAGGTCAAGTTCAGGGCACACACCGGTGAGCTCAAGCACGGCGCTCTCCCGCTGAAAATGTCCAAGTTGCCCCTCTCGAAGTAGTTGTGTCCAGGCTCCATTAGCCCCCCCCACCTCTCAAGATCCGGGACCTCCACGCCATAACCATAAGTGTCGTACAGTGTCGCGCTTATGGTGGAGTCTGTGCCTCCTTTGATGATGGATCCTGTTCTTACATACATCGTGTACACGCAGTCTTCATCCTGCAAGAGCCAAAAAAAAAGAAAAAAGATAAGTAAATGAAGAATGATAATGATATATACCAGTGATCGAAAGATGAAAAGGGATTTTGAGGGAATAATGGGAGTTTAAGAGATCGGTAACTTACAGAAAACACCGTGGTGGAGAAGGAAAGGAGGAGGGAGAGAGAGAGGAAGACAGAGCTGAGTGACATTTTTTCCATCTTTTGATCTGTAAGAACGTGAAGACTTTGATTGGTTGGGAGTAGGTTATATAGAACATGTGAGCATTGGATTAGGGTATCAATTTTAAGTTTTTAACCAAAAGGACACCAAATTTATTTATTTTTGAATTGAGTAATTGCTTCAAAATTTTGTCAATTTCCCCACTTTCTATTTTTTGGAATGAGAGTAGACTATATCCCTATAAAGTTTGTTTTTTTTTGATTAAGGTTAGTGAGTAAAATTCTAGATGTTTCATATTTTTATAAATAATGCACTTCCCGACTTGAATTTGAGACTTGTTGTGCATATTGCAAACCCTTTTATTATCACATCATATCAGTTGTAACAATTTCTCCAGTTTCTAGAATGCACTGCTTTTTAAAAACGTTTTAAAAAAAATATTTTTTTTTTTTTTTTAATTTTTACTCTAAATTAAAAAAAATTGGTATTTTTAGATCATTTTTATATATTGATGTCAAATAAAATTTTTAAAAAATAAAAAAAAATATTATTTTAATATAATTTTATAAACAAAAATATTTTTAAAAACAATTTTAACCACACTCCAATACAACAGTCACCTAATCACTTAGTTAGATTCTGAGTTTTGAATCATAGTTGTTAATTCTGTTCCGTTCCGTTCAACAAACCGAGATAAAATGACGTCGTTTTCGTCTCGGTTTGAATTCCGGTCGGATCCGGAAATTCCGGCCAAATTCCGGCCGGAACGCCTCGATTCTGTTCCGGGTTCAAAATCTATTTTTTTTGTTTTTTTTAAATTATTTTTGACATCTATATATCAAAATAATTTAAAAACACCAAAATATTTTAAATAAAAAAGAATTCAAATTATGCTTGTTAAATTAATATTTTATATATATATATATATATAATTAATTATATATGAACAGTACAACACTGAAACGGCACGCCGGAACGCTCCGAAACTGGAATGTTCCGTTCCAATCGAAAAACCGGAACGACAACCGGAACGGTATTGACAACTATGTTTTGAATAACTAACTTTATATATATAATTAATTATATATGAACAGTACAACACTGAAACGGCACGCCGGAACGCTCCGAAACTGGAATGTTCCGTTCCAATCGAAAAACCGGAACGACAACCGGAACGGTATTGACAACTATGTTTTGAATAACTAACTTTAATTATTATTATTTAAAAGAAAGAGTTAAATAGTGTCATAATTGATAAATCCAGTATTTTTAAAATTCCTAAGAAATCGGTGCAGCTTATCTTGTTACTTTGGATGGATGGTGTGTTTATTTTGTGTCTGTTGCGCTCTTATTGGCTGTTCAATTTGTAAAGGAGTTACATGTAGGGGCAAAAAAAGTGAAAGCCTGACTGTAAATACAATTGTAGGATTAATGAGCTCCCTGAGTTGTCGTAATTATTTATTGTGTTAATTATGTTCTTTTTTAAAAAAAAACAATAGATAAATAATTGTAGGACAATTAAGGAGAGAGAAGCGAGAAGTAAAACTGGGTTTGATGGGACCCACAGCAACCAATCAAATTAAGACACGTATTTGTGTAACGACATTATGTCTGTTTGGTAATTGTTATTTATAGTACACATTCTGCTGTGGATTTGATTACAAAAAAACTATAATATTGTTAACAGGGTGTTTAATATTTTGTTTCAAAAATATTTTTTTAAATAATTTTTTTAAAAAAATATATTTTTATATTTTTATTTTTATTTTTATGTATTGATGTCAATAATATTTTTTAAACAAATAAAAATAAATATTATTTTTAATGTATTTATAAACAAAAAATTACTTTGAAAAACAACATCTATAATGCTTTTAAAAGATTGCTATTTTTTTTTTTGCATTATCCTAAACTTGATATAATAGTTCAGTCCTATTTTTTTTTTGACCTATCTGATTAGCTTGGGAATTAAATTAACTCATGTGAGAAAGTTGTCTCACATAATTCTATCGACTAGATAGGTTCAAAAAAAAAAAAAAGCAGGTTTACCTTCATCAACTCATCAAATTTGTGACACGAGTTATGGACTCCACTAGATTTAAATTAGTTTTTCTTGATTTTATTGTATGATAAAAATTACAAATAGTAAAGAAAAAATACAGAGACTAATTCACAATCAATTCAATATTTGAATAACAAAATTCAATAAAATCTAACTTGAAAAGCATAAAATTGAAAAAAACATAACTAAGAGATGAAAAAAGTAAAAAAATAATAAAATGGTCACTAAAAAATCCCGGACATATGGGACAAAGATATACCCATGCATTTAGATCTTTTTTCTTGTTACAAGGTGGACAATAGGTCTTTTGTCATATAATAGAAAATGTTACATCAAATCATTGTTTCTAAATGATCTATTAAAACTGAATTATAAAATAGGGATTTGATTGAATTTTTTTTTTTTATGAAATAATATATGAGATATTATTTCAAGGGGAAAATTTATATTTTGTCATTTATAAGGTTTTTAGGCTTTCTTAAATATAAAACATTATGTCTTTTATTTTTTATGAGTAAAGCACAATAAAAAAAAAATTAAACACAAAAAAGATTTAACACTTAAATGGGTATAATAATCTTTATCTTCGATGATGATTAAGAATATTTTTTATTCATAGTTTGTGTTAATTATCATTAAAGGTCGGACACTTAAATGTCTTATAGTTTGAGATAATCCAACCTTGAAGTAATTTTTCAAAGTAAAAAAAATATTTTACTTTTAGATAATCTTCCTATGCAACTCTAGATTTGTCTAACATAAAAAGTTTGGGACCCATAAAGAATTTTAAATTTATTATTTTTTTTCTATAAATGTTTGGAGAAACCTAACCAACAACTTTATCTTCAAAAGTTTGGATGCAAAGATTTAAAAAAAATGAAAAAAAATATTAAAACAAAATTGATAGCAAAATAACTCGAAAGCTCATAAATCCAAAAATTTCAATAATGTCTCTTTCACATTTTATCAACAAATGATTATGATACTAGAAAATATACAATGATTATCATATGCATGGTTAAAATACTAGAATGGCTGCCAAGAGCACAATTAAAGTTGTGATTACATGTGATATGAGACAACAATATCAAAATGCACAAGTGTTAAATATAAAAGGATTGTGAATTTCTCTTTAGGCTAATGGGTTTAAATAATATATATGTGTGTGTGTGTGTGTGTGTGTGTGTGTGTGTGTGTGTACACATACACATAACAACATATACTAATTTTTAAAAATAGTAAATGATAACCTAAAAAAAATAACAAATGACATTGGCCAATTGTGAGCTCTATAAATATGAAAGGACAAAATCAAGTAAAAGAAAGACATAAAAAAAATGATCTTAGTTAGAGTATAACATGAAAGAAAAGCAAATGAAGAAAAGTCACAAAGCTTGTGTTTTCATTTTTTAAAAAAAAAGCAACCTTGAATAATAAAATCATAAATGAAAATAAGTAATTTTTTTTATATATAAACCCACATTTACTTTTCAAGCCCATTAGACTAGAAACATCTTATACATAAAAGACAAACTTTTTTTTTCCAATCAATTAAATGATAAAGGATAAAAATTTGAAATAGAATATCAATTATATAAAAAGATTTAAAAAATAGAAATTAAAAGATCAAAATTAAAATGCAAAAAAAAATCTTATTTTTGATTCAAGGTTAAAATTAAAATTAAAATTAATTTAAAAAGGACCACAAAAAAATTAAAACAATCTAAAACATAAGGATCAAAACTAAAATACAAAATAAATTTTATTTTTGATTGAATAGTAAACATTGAAAAGAAAATTCAAATTATATAAGGACTCCAAAAATTTGTAACATTAAAAGAATAATGATCAAAATAAAAATAAAAAAAATACTAAAGGTTGAAATTGAAAATGACAATTAGTTTGAGAAAAAGGAATCCAAAGATAAAAATCAAAAGAATGAGCATGAAATAAAAAAATATATACAACCAATTTGAATTGAAGGATAAAATTAAAAACAAATTAAAATTTCACAATAACATCCAAGAATGTGTTTTTTTATCAAATAAAGACTAAAATAAAATTCACCCATAAATCATAGGATAACTTTGAATTTTCTCATAGTCACCTCAAATTTTTGGGGGAGGTGAGAGAAAAAAAGAGGGAAAAATATTATTTGTGACAAATTGCGCTACTAATGACAACAAACACCTCTAAAAGAAAGATGATGATGCATTACTTTTAATGATACATTGTAAGGAGGGTTTTGACTATTGGGAAATGTAGCTTGAAGGGTTTGGATACCTCCCAAATGCTAGAACGTGCAACTTTTTAAATACTATTTACTAAAAAAAACTAAATTTGTCTTGCTTTACTTGGTAATAACAAAAAAAAACAAAGTGAAAAAGACTAAAAATCCCCTTAATATAAGCTTTAAAAATTCTACTAAAACAAAGGATAAAATTGTTATTTTACTATAATTTTAAAAGTAAAAAGACAAAAAGGTGTAATGTGTTAGCTTTTAAATTTTTATGTTCAAGGGCAATGTAGCCATTTCACAATACTTAAAAAAATTCAAAAAAAAGACATATTTACTCCTAATAAATCTTTTAATGACTAAATAATAGTGTGAAAAGACTTACCAATCCTAAAATACCATGAAATCACCTTTTACAAAACAAAATGTTTTTTTTATAAAAAAAAACAACACATCAATCAAACTCGTCTTGTGAATAAAAAGCTATTGACATAAAAATATTCCTTTTTTCATGAGCGAAATCTGTCAAACAAACAATTATATCTCCTACATTGTTTTTTTAACGAGATTCCCTCTGGTCTCTTAAACCCAAGGTCTGATAAACTAAATGAAATAATTTTTTGATATCTTAATAACTTTTCATGTGAGTTTTAAATTGATCACAAGAATTTCCAGTGTCTTACATTTTTTTGTCTCCTTCATTTGAGTTTTTTTTGTTCCCTGCCAAAATTAAATTAGTTAAAGGCTTAAAGAATTTTGTCTGCAATGGCAGCAAAATAATTTTATTGTGCTAAATTAAAGTCCCGTTCAATTCTTAAATGACATTTTAATAATTTAAAAAACATACTATTTTACACTTCAAAAGAAAGACGTAAATACAAATAATCATTTTACGAATAAATCATCTTTTATAGTTGAAACTTACTTGAGCCCTCATGCGTGTATATTTTAATTTCAATGATAGTAATAGTAAAATCATCATACTTGTGATGTGGCGAGAGATCTATAGTCCAAAACTCTTTATACCTCATAATAAAATTAAAAAAAAATATATAAATTATTGAGAATGAATATAATCAATGCAGATATAGACACATAACTTTCCTTTTTTTATTTATATTTTATATATCTAGCCCATAACTATTAAGTCGGCCAGTGCCCTCGTAGAAGAACAGCATATCAACATCAATATTGATAAATGCAAGGCTATTAAACATAATTAACTAGCAAAACAATTATCAAACTCAAATCCAATATATAAACACAGGAGAATGTCCGCTGCCAACATTAATTGTAGCAACATTTTTATTATCACCATAGTAGGAAATTTAAGAACTTAAGCCAGCAGATTCTTTAGCTCGATCACCCGCATAATAATCACAATAATTCCTAATAGCAGTCAACTCGTAAGGTGAAGTGTCGAGAGCCAGCCACTGCTCAATCGTAAATTTCATCTGCGAACAAGTCGCATGGACTCCTGTTGTCGTCACCTCCACGTAGTTAACATACCACCCATGGCCGGACCCTGTTCCATCGGAGGTCAAGTTCAGGGCACACACCGGCGAGCTCAGGCACGGCGCTCTCCCGCTGAAAATGTCCAAAGTCGCCCCTCTCGAAGTAGTCGTGGCCACGACCCATCAGCCCTCCCCATGCTTCGATATTGGAGACCCCCACGTAGTCACCGTAGCTGTCGTAGAACCGCACGCTTATGATCGAGTCCGTGCCACCTTTGAAGATCGACCCTGTTCTTATGTAGAGCGTGTAAACACAGTCTTCATCCTGCAAAAATGGAAAAGAAACTGTTTAGAGATGAAACTAAATGAAGGGATGTAGATGGTATTACGTGGGTTTAAGAGGGTAATTACTTACAGAAAAGGCGATGACGGGGAAGGAGAGGAGGATGAGAGAGAGGAGGAAAGTGGTGGGGGACATTTTCTCTTCTTCTTGTTTTTGGTAGGGTGTGTGAACGAGGAGGTTTGATTGGGTAAGTATACAGTGATGCTTGGTTGGTACTTGGTATTGCCTATTTATTATTTCTTTCTAATTTTGCGGTGCGTGGTGCTCCATAGCTGTCTCGTCACGAAAGGATAAATAAAGAAATAGCAAACGTGAAACAATGTTGTCAATTGCTTAGCTTTTGGAATTGAAACAGAATATTTTAATTTTAAAATATATTGGTATGCTGTTTTGGGTATATATATATATATATATATATATATATATATATATATATGTTAATTTAATTTTTTTTAGTTAAATTTTAAAATAAAATTATTTAGAATTGTGCAATTTAGTCTAAAAAAAGACATAATAAAATGATTTTTCTGAACAAAATTATGAACATATATAATATTACGAGAATGTCATTATCAATCTCGCAAAATTATTCCCTGATTGTTCTGAAATTTTAACATAGTATATATAAATCTGTTAAGAGACCCCTCATAAAATTTCATCGCAATCTAACGGTTGAATTTTAGAGATATGATTGATATTGTAAAATTATTTCATTATTTAAAAAAAATACTATTTACCAAAATGAAACAAGTGAAATAAATCATGAATGTTTCTGTCAAAATTTATATGAAATTTTCTAGAAACAAGTTAAAATTTTAAACTAGATAAAAATTATATTGCTTTACTTATCTTATTTTTTTTTAATGAATACGAAACGGCATCATCGAATATGCCATCTGTCCCCTCGGCTCTCTCGAAGTCAACTCAGCAGTGTGGTTATTTGAAATTACTAGATTAGCCTTGCCAAGTGTCTATCAGAACAATGATGAAAAGCAACACATGTAATTATTGTTTTGGCTGGATCTTCTTTAATTTTTGAGAGAGAGAGAGAGAGAGTAGTAATTTGACAGAAAAGAGTGGCAAGTCGGCAGCAAAAAGGTGCCAAGTGAAATTAACAGGTAGTTTGGGTGGCAAATTGGTCACTATCAAACTGCCTTAATGGATGATTTCATCAAGACCGTTTGAATTGAAATTAATAAAAAAATACATATATTTTATGTCAGAAATTAAAATTTATATGTTAAGAAATTATTTAGTATTAAAATTATAAATTATCTTGGCTTTTGGCAATAGGGTGTGGCCACTGGCCATGTATCCCTTCCACACTCCAACTGTTCCAGACGTTGAGGATATCGGGGCCCCAATGAGATTAAAACTCATTTGTAGATTAGGTCAATAATTTTTATATCATTTTGCTTGCTTAAAATATATTGCTATACTATTATTATTTTTTAAATCAGTTTAATACCTAAATTAAAAACCAAATTTTTTTAATGGTTATGAACAAGTAAGAAAAGTATTTGACGCAATTGAATTAATTTTTGACAGTTTACATCTGTTTTTATCAATATAGATCTTTATATTAATTTGCATGCATCTTAACTAATTGCACAGATTCTAAAGTTAACGGCTATATAAGGTTATAATAGCAATCACAAAACTTAAAGAAAGAACAAACCTCTTAATTTTAAAGCTTGTACTATTGGGTCACTTGTACGTATTTTTTGAAACAATATAAATATATATATACACTCTAAATTTTTTTTAAGAATTTATTGTAGAGTTGTATAGGTAATCTAACATGTTTTTAAATTCGATCTATTTAAGTACTCTAACATACACGCAGACTATTTTTTCAAGTTTCAGAGTTTTTAACTGACATACATGCATTTGTTTATTTATACACTCATTTTATTATAGATAAGGCGTTTAAAATAATGATAACAATTATTTTAAAGTTTTTCTCTCTTAAAAATAATTATATATTTTGTTATTTATTTAATATTAATGCCTTAATACACACACACACACACACACACACACACTAAGTTTTTTAAAAACAATCTCAAATTAATTTAATTTCAGTGTTTTGAAATACTTTTAATATAATAGAAAATAAAAAAAATAATTTATTTTAAAAAAAATCACTTTAAACTAAAAATATATCAAGCCACATATAGATAAAACAAATGCAAAAATAAATAAATAAAAAAGATAACAAATCACTAACAATATAACATTCACTATACATACATAAGAAAAAGTTTAACTCTCATTCCATGCAACTAAAACTAAACTTTGTTTTATAACGAAAACTGTATTTAATATAAAAATAAATTATAATAAAAATTAAAAGTCAAAACTAAGGATATAGATATATAAATATAAACAAAAAATTAAAAACTAACCCAAAAAATCCAAAAAAATAAAGGGATCGAAACTTAATAAAAAAATAAAAACGAAAATAAAAAAATATATTAAAACAAGATAATTTTTTTTTCCCTTGTTGCGGCAGACCACAGGCCAATGGATCGTCTACTTTGATTAGAGAGGTTCAAGTCCTTATTCTCCCCTATGCCGTCGTCCCTTGTAATTTTTTGTTTTAAAAGAACATGAATATTTTTTTTTGAAAGAGTTGGGCCTTGAGGGATTCAGGCCCACTCATCGACGTGAGAGTAAAAAAGGATCAGATGCCCAAACTAGCTCTTCTGATATCAAACTTAGATGGGCTTTATCGTAACTGAATTAATTGGGATTAATCTGTATAATCTTGCACAAAATAAAAACTATTGGGTCGAAAACAAATCTCAGGCACATATCAGAAGATCTTATGAATCATTTTCTGACATTACATGTGGATCAAAAGGTAAGCCTCAAGCCCTCTTCCCTTGACCAAGTCAACATCTAAAAATAGTCTCAAATTGGTGATATACCAATGTTGTATTCCTACCGCACCTGGCATTACTTATGGGTTGTCAATCTCCTATCCTAACCTTCTATTCTTCTCTCTCTTCTCTAATCCTACCAATTAACATCTCATGCAACAACCTACGCCCATGCAAACCCTAATTCCTCGATTTCCCGTTGTTATTATTTACCCTTGCCACCGTAACCTCCTTTTGCCCACCGCTCCCCATCTCTACATGGAGGAGCGGGTCCCAACTGAAAGGTGGTGACAACAGCGATGAGCCTCCTCCCCATCCAAGACCCCCGCCACCCGACGGCGACCAGATTTTGAAGCCAAGTCGATGCTTTTCATCACGCAACAAATCTATCAAGCACCCATCTCCCCCACCAACCGAATCGGAAACCTATATTGTTCAGATCCCAAAAGATCAGATATTTAGCATTCCACCAACTGAAAATGCTGCAATTGCAGAGCGCCACCGCCTTCCGCAGAAGAAGGAGCAGAGGTCATGTTGCAACCGTTGGATGTGCATCATTGTCACATTGATCTTGCTTGCTCTCATTATTGGCACAATCATATTGACTTGTCGATTTCTTTTTACCCCTAAAGCTCCTCTTTTCACCGTTGTGAATCTTATTGTCAAAAATCCACCTTCTATTCGAAACAAATCAAATCCTGGGTACCAAATCACATTCGAAACAGAGAACCCAAACGCAAGAATGAGTATTTCTTATGGTAGCGAAGGAGACGCTACGTTAGAGTACAAGAATCACAAGATTGGAACAGGAAATTTCCCGAAGCTGGATCACGATGCTGATAGTTTGACAAACTTTAAGTTGGATTTAAAAGGCACAAGGGGAGCATTGCCTGATGATGTTGAAACGAGCATCGAAGACATAAAGGGAAAAAAACACGTCTCTCTATCAATAGAAATGGATATTCCTATCAAAATGAAAGTTCTTGGGTGGCTCAAGTTAAGTAGTAAGGAAATCAATGTGGTTTGTACTTTCAACGTAAGCTCTTTGGGGGCAGGTAAGGCTGTTCTATCTCAAAAATGTCAGTCAAAATTCAAGTAGATGGCGCAGTCATGAATTATGATGATTGTAATGGCGCAAGTTGCCATCAATGAAACCCCAATAAATAAAGCTAATACTCTAGCTAGGTCTGCGGTTTTTTTGTTTCATTCGAATGTTATTATATGATTATTCTGGTTTGTTGGATCATGGGCTTCACATATATTTTTGTTTTTCATTTCTTTTGTAGGAAATTAATTAATCATATGATATTTGATAATTAATGGCTATTGTCAAAGTTCCCAGCTTTTTACTGTCTAGATGACGCCCCATTCATCCAGAATTCTTAGTTACTGAACGTTAAGATTTTGAAATTCAGGGGGCGTTTGTTTCTTGCAAGATCAATTGCTTTATGCCTCCCTTCTAAGTCCCAACGAAACTTCGACATCCCTTGTAATTGATTTGGTTCAGGGCAAAAATAATTGCACTAATCTTTGTTCCAATTTAGCTGTGATGTTACAGCTAGATTTTAGATTCATATTCATATTAGAGGTCACAGATGTTTGGTTTTTATATATAACTCGTATTTTATATAATTAGGGTTAACATGTAATAAAGGATAAAAAAACTGGCATGCGCATATTATGCTTATATCAAAACCTACAAAGTTATTGATACCATTTCGTTTCGGCTGAAACGGCCGAAACGTTTCGTACCAGGTAAAAAAACGAGATAAAACGATGTTGTTTTTATCTTGTTTTAAATACCGGCCGAAACACCTTGAAATTACTTCGGGTGTTCCGTTTTGGTCCTGGGAAAAAAATAATTCCCACCTCTCCCGCCCACTTATATATATATATATATCCCGCCCACTATTATTTATACACACACACTACTATTATATATATACGTTCAACCGACTATATGAGCCTACACGTCGATATTTTCAAAGCACGCGCCACTCCATGAGATTCAGGGAAGGGTTGCGAATCGTTTGGACCGGCGGCGGAAAAATTTGGACCGCCGTATGAAGCCTCACACGTCGCCTGAATCGACCAAGGTCACGAAACGCTCTGACGCGCCCGTACGGCCTGCTGACATCGCTGACGCAAGGGCACAACAACATAGTGGTCAATTACGAAACCAGCCCCGTGCCGAATTGATGGATTTTGTCGTTTCGGGGGCTACGAACGTCATAACACATTTTCAAAAATATTAAAAAAAAAGAGTTCCGGCGGACCGGACCGAATCGGACCGGTCCGTACGCGTGCAATTACAACCGTAGCCCTCAGCCGAAAACGTGTTTTTGTCTTATTAGCGGGGGTCCGAACGTCATTTCACTGTTCACATCAGGAAAAAACAAAAAAAAATAGGGTGGATGAACTCGCGCGACACACGGAGGAGAAAGCTCGCGTCCACAGTGAATTTAGAGTGCGTGTATAGTGTCGGAACAGTGATTTCCGTTTTCTTTTAGTTATTTGTTAATATCCTATTCAACTTATATTTATACAGATTTTTAGACTGAAATTGATGCAGAATTAATCATTATATTAAAAAACAAAATTTCCTTAATTACCCGTCATAAAAAAGAATAAAAACATGACAGTTTTTTTTAATCTTAAAAACCCAAATGTTTCCTGTTAAAAATAATTCTTCTTGAGGGAAGAAGATTGCTCAGCCTTTCTATCCACAACTACCTCCACTAGAAGTGGCGACAAACTAAAAAAGACTAATATTATGAAATGGTTAAGGTAGACTACATTGTTGGTCTTCTATCAAATATAAAGAAAGACACAGCACACCACTGTGGCTCATTTTAGGACAAGGATTTGGATCTACAGCCCATGGGTTCAAACTGTAGTTTTGACAGAGCCGCATTCCAACTGCCCAGACCTCTAAACGAAAAGAAAGAAGAACAAATCAATCATGGCCTCCACCAACAACGGCCGTTTAGTTCCCAAAGCAAAACAGTTTTCTAATTGGGTCTCCATCTTCTCCACATGAGCCGACGTTAAAATTTAAGTGAAGGGAGAAAGAAATGATGAGCATATATTAAAGTTTATGCATACTGAGATTTATGAATAAGATTCTGTGGGGTATAATAATTTTAAATGAACAACGATTTTATAAAAATAATAATTTTATATCTTGAAATATTATCTTACAATAAACCCAAACCCAAACCCAAACCCAAACATAGAGCATGAGCATGCATGAGGTCGGACATTAGCCTAATCAGACAAGTTAATAATAATTCTTTATACAAGGTTAATTAGCTCTCCAATAAGCATGGATGTTACCTGATTCATGTGTCCAGCTATGATACATAAGATCTTAAATTCATATTCCTTCAAAAGATTATAGAGAATGGCAAAAAGAAATCTCCGAAGTAGGCAATTATTGTGCCTTGTACAGGATGTTTCAATTTATTTATTTTAGAAAAGCAAGTAGGTTAAAGGAGGTGGTACTTTGAAGAAAGTGCTTGATTAAAGCTAGGGATATTTTCAAAGAGCATTACCTATCCAGAGAATGCGAACTTTTGAGTAGGCTTGTTCCTCTCTCGCTCTCCACAAAATGCTTTACAATTTAGTAATTAATGAATATTGGAAAGAAGGGTTTTCCCCGACCTCTTGATTGCCCGCACTTGCAAATGGTTAGATGGAGAATATTCTCCTTCTATATTGAGTTTAAAATTACTGTAGAATAATATAAATTATATTTTGGATGTCATTTAATAATTTAAACTTTAAATGAGATGGTTCTTTAATATGATATTTTATTTGATAAAAATTAAATACAAGATAGTGTTTATATATACAAATTTTATACCTAAAAACTTTTAAATAAGATAGTTTATTGAGAAAAGTAAAATTATAATTTGTATTATATGCATACACGTTGCTCTCTCTCTCTCTCTTAATGACTACTATAGTCAAGCTAAATAATTTCCTTTTCCATTCCCGGGTTAAGCCGACTTACTATACTTTGCAAGCTAACATTCCCAGGTCAAGTGTTGTCACACTTTGATTGGCTACACTACCACAGCACATATGAAACTGGTTTACTTGCATCTGTATGTCTTCTATTTTTATCGCTTCAGTGGACATGATGGGAAAATGAAGAGTGTATTTGCCAAATCATAACAATTATTTCAAGTCCTCTCATTTCTAGGTATAAAAGAATAAATAAATAATTTTTTCACATATTAAAGTAGGTTGGAATGACTAAATCAAAGCAAATCTTTACTTACTGAGCTAGTTAGATATGACCCATTACTTATTGAGCTAGTTAGATATGACCCATTTATTTTCTCATACTATTAGTGAAATGATCATGTTATTTAAAAGTTTAAATTTTTAAGTCAGGTTTCAAAATATAACTTATATTATTCTTTAACAAATTTTTTTAAGTGAAAACTTTTTAAGATTAAAACTCGCATATATTCATACTAATTTATATTTAATTTTTATCAAATAAAATAAAGATGAAAAGATTTAAGCTTGTGACCATTAGATCAACAAGAATAACATGTCAAGAATCAACTTATCTAAAAAACTTAAGATTTCAAACAAGATTTCAAATATAATTTATATTATTTTAAAAAAACACATCCATCATCCATCTCCTTTCCATACAAGCAACGAGATAGATTCTGAGTGGAAAGGGCCGACCTCTGAAACATGAACACGAACGCACTTTTCCCTAATTTGTTCCCCCAAAACAAGAGCATCTTAGACTCATGTGAATCCATGTGACCATTGGGTTTTGCACATTGACCTCCGACCATTGGGTCAGTCCCATTGACCTTTTCATCTCTATGCTCTCAGATTTTTGCCAAATGTTCTTCATAACTGCCATTTTTTATATTCTTTTTCTTAAGAAATAAATGTAATAATGCCATTCCAGGACAAACTACACAACTGTTCTCCTGTCGTGGCTCAATCCTCAAGGCGGGGACCTGTTGAGCTATTCTATACATTGTCACACGTGTTAAAGATCTGGTGACACCTGTGCTAAAGCACCATTCCGTAGACAGCCTGACCTCTGCCACCACTCACTGAAATAATACTCTAATGAGAGTTATTTGATACTGACACCACACACTGCGAAATCGTTTTTTTTATTTTTATTTGTATAGTAGATAAATTTTTTATAGTATTTATATTAATGTTAATTTTTTTAATATATTTATAAACAAAAAATACTTTAAAAAACAACTTAACCTGCTCTTAAATTTGCTACTTTTCATGTCCAGTCCTTGAAACCAATTATGTGATTGGATCATAGTGTTTTCCCCTGAATTGGTTTCGGGATGGATCTTGAAGGCCGAAGTCGGAACCTCCAATGCCTTTGTCCAAGGTTTACTTTCACGTGTTAATGGTGGTGGGGAAGCAGTGTCTTGCTTACCCAAAGTGTTTTTGACACGAAAGCACTATAGATGGTGGGTATCTGAAGGTGATGGGTTCTGTGGAAGGTGCCTGAATGTTTGGAGATATTGGAATAGTAGTGGATTTAATTATTCTTTTAATCGGTTGCTATGGATTTTTTATTTATTAATTCATATCATTTTTTGTTTTTCCAAATTTATTAGTTTTTGTATTTAATTATTTGTGGGTACTGTGTATACAAGTTTTGATTTCACACTGTTTCAATGAAAAATACCATACTTTTTATTGACAAGAGATGAAATATACATACAAGATCAAAGTCTATTTTAGGTAGTAATTTCAAAAATAATGTACAGTTAATAAGAAGATTTGTATAGATAATGAGAAGATTTGTAACAGCTAGAATGTTAAAGATAGAAAATTCTTGGATGGTGAGCTGTTGATTCTTGTAGAATTGCTGCCGAATGAATGCTAAGCAGATTTGGTGATATTTTCCTCAATACGCCCCCACAAGATAGAGTTTCTGTCAATAAGGCCAATCTTGAATCGTAAAATTGTAGTGCGTTGTTGGGACAGATGTTTCGTCAACAGATCTGCAAGTTGATCCATAGTGTGATCATGCTGAACAATGATAGTGCCTTTTTGAACTAGATCATGCACACTTTGAACATGATCATGCACAAAGTGAACACACACCTTTGATTTCTTCATAATTCATTCATGGTAACTTGTTGACCAAAGGTGTACCTTTGGTTTCTTTATAATTCATTCATGGTAACTTGTTGAGTTATATATATTTGCTAGAGTTTTGGTAGAGTTTTCTCTATATTTATAACATCTCAAGTCATCGACTTAACCTGTTGCACTTTAAAAAAATCTATCCAATTAATTGATAAAATTATTTTGAATCATAATTATAACAATCGTCATAAAAACCATAATTTCTCAAACACATTGATTTTTTAACATGTGTTTATCTATATCATTTCTAAATTTATAGAAATCTAAATGTTAATATTAATGAGTCAAGGTAGTTTCTAGATAATTATATTAATAATACTAAATTCAACATAATCTAAGAAATTTATGGAATAATGGTAAAATAATCTAAGCATGTGCTTCATATGCCATCACCACTAGTGGCACATGTGCTCTTTATGCCACCACTATTGATGCTGTGTGGGCTTATGAGTTGTTAATAGTGAATTGGAGAATTAAGGTGGACATGAAGAAATTTCTTTTTTTTTCTTGTGTCGGTGATGTGTCTAACCATTGTCTACAAAACAAAAGAAACTCACACAAACCAATTAACTTTATCTTAATTTTCGTCCTCTTAGTTCTCTTTTTCTACGCTCTAATTTAACAATCAATAATGAGGAAGAACAAAATGAGTCTATAGTTTTATGGGTCTCCATCAATGTAGAAAGCTTATGGTTTATCATGGAAGTAGGCTACTGTGAGGAGTTGTTACCATGAGGCTGACTTTGTTGTTATTGTTGTTTATGGTGAAGGAGAGGAATATGTTGTAGTGGTATTTGATGGGTTTATGGTTCTAGTATAAAAATGAATAAGATAAGTGATTGAATCTGGTTTGGTTCAATGACTATAGATAGGGGTTATAGAGAGGAAGATTGAGTCACAACTGGTTATTTAAGCTCCTAGTTGGAGATATTAAAGGTTGATTTTTTTTGTGCCAAATATAGAGAAAAATGGATAGGGGCTATCAATGAGTGACATTAATAGTTAAAGGGTTGTTAAATGTGAGAATGGTCACGACCGTTACAAGTTAGACAATAGTCATTGATGGGAGAGATGTCGTTGCTAGCATAATATTGGTTGGTTGATAATAGAGGAGTTTGCAAGAAGAGGATGGATGGTCAATTATGGAGGGAAGATGAGGATGGTTTTTAACATTGAGGAAGATAAATGATTTTTTGTCTTTGTTTCCCCCCTTCAAATATTAATGTAGAAAGAGGATAAAGATGGGCTGACAAAATTAGATGGTGGTTAGGTTAGTGGTGAAGGATGTTATAACCTATTTCTAGGCTATTTCCTAAATTTTTCCACTTTCCTTTCAAAATAAAAATAACAAAAATAAAAAATAATAATAGTAAGGGGATTGACATGATGAAAAACTCAGCTAGATTTTTAGACAAATTTGAGAGCCTAATCATACTTGTTGTGCCTAATATTGAAAAAACAATACAAAGTCAAGTTTAAAATAAATATTCAAAAAATATGCATAAGTCCAAAAGAATAATTAGATTTCTAATAGGTCAATTTCATATAATTATGGGCCAAATTAAAAACTCTAATTATATTAAAGAATTAATTTGTAAGCTATTAAAGGATTTAGTTAGGTGCAAAGACTTAATTATACTTTAAATGGGTCAAATTAATTTTATTAGTGACTTAATTGGATTAATTGAGAAGATGGGGGGTTTTGGGAGACCAAATTTATTTTTTACCTAGTCAATTGATGGAAATGAAGGAAAAATTGTAAGAAAATCAAAAGTTTAGTATCAATTAGATGTCAAATTGAAGAAATTCATGGTCAAGAACCATTTTTTTTTCAAAATACATATAACTATAGGGACTCAATTGATTGAAATCAATGGTGAAATTGGAGAGAATTAAAAGTTTTAAAGGTGGGATTGATGGTCAAACTACATAAATTAAAACCACAAAACAAAATGAGAAAGGAGTTGAAATTTATGGTTGATTTTGGAGTCCACAAGGGCAAAATTGCATAAAATTAAAAGTTTAAAGCTAATCAAGGTTGTAATGGAAAGAAATCAGAAGATGAAGGACTAAATTGAACTTTTGTCAAATCCCTAAATTAAAGGCCAAGACGGTGCCATTTTAAAGAAGAGAAATAAATAGACGACGTGTTATTCAATATTTTGATTTGGATATTATAAGATGGAGTATGTATATTATGTCAAATCGTGTTTAATCTACTATATCTACTATCTATTATCTATAATTCTTATAAGAGTAAATTTAATATATATGTAGTCTAATAATCACCTACATGTTAATTTTAGGCACCCCTTATACTTTAACTTATACGAGTAATTTATTTATTTCATAAAAAGAATATAATATGTATTAGTCTTAACATCTCTAATTAATATCTATTTTTTTTATAGATAATTGACCATCAATATTTTAGAAACAATACTTGATACAATAAGTACCTCATAATTATAATTTCATTTGCAAAATATTTTTTTTCAAAGACTTTATCTTTACTCTAGATTCATGAATCAAATATTATATTTATAAATTAAATATTTGATAGTAAAGATAAATAAGTCTTTATTAATAAATTAAATATATTTACATGAACTAAATCAATATTACATGTAAATCCTAGCAGCCAATGATGCCAGCTTAGGTGGGATTGTGGTGTGCTTATAGTCAAAACTTTATAGTTTGCTTTCATATATTGAGTCGTAGTCATATGCATATTGTAAACTTGATTCTTATAAGACTATTAGATGTTTGTCCCCAAAGAGCGTGGCGTGATGACAAAGGACTTGTGATCTGCACGGCAGGTCTCAAGTTCGAGTCAGAGTGTGCACCCTTTATAAAAGTCTGGGATAGCTGGAGTTTTACTCACTCTCCTGGGCCCATAAAATGCGCTTTCTAGGGTGTGGGGTTTCCTCACATAAAAAAAACTCGACTTTTCCTTTGTGTATTTATGAACATCATATAAAATTACATATAGTAATATATATATATATATATATATATATATATATATATATATATATATATTTCACAAACTAATTAGTTTTCTAATTTTAAAAAGTATATATCAAATGAAAATAGAGTTTATTTATCTAGTTTTAAATTCTCCCCACAAAGTCTTAACCATACTCATCCATTTAGGATGATCCCAAGGCTATATCGAAACAATGGTTCTTTAAATGGTGATTCATCATCAATTTTGTCACATAAATAACTTCAATATTTTTAAAACTAAAAATCATTTTATCAAAACCATTTTAATTTTCAATAATAGAAAACTTAAAAATAACTTAATACAAATAAACAAGTCTAAAGATTAGAAAAAAAAGCACTACTTACATAGTGTGGATGACCTTCCACTCCACTATAATCTTGCTAGAATAATCATCTCCAGATGTCAGGATTTTAGCTCTGTGAACTGTATTTGACAAGCCTTGGTTGATAGGTGTTTCTTAATGATTGACATTTAAATAAATAACAGGCTCACCAATACCATTTCTTGATGAACAACACTCTTGTTTGAAGTTTTTTCTTGGCATCTCCAAAACAAAAATAAAAACTATAGATGAACCCTGTTAAGGTATCTATATGAGATTTTATCTTATAATTTATTTTAAGCATACGAGCCCATAATCAAAGTCAAAAAAGCCAAATTTATTCACATGAATATATTTTTACCAATCAAAATATTTAAACCACATCAAATTACACACATGAGGTAGGCTGCGCTAGAGGTACTAGTACCTTTCCTAGTATTATGGAATACATTGTAATTTAGGAAATATTCTGTAAAATAGGAAATATACGTAGAGATTATATTATGTAATAGGGTATATCATAACATGTGTAAATTGCCCTACATATATAAATAATAGAGGAGCAGCCGTACTTTGATACACTGCCAAAACATATTATTCAAACTCTTGTTTCAACTTGGTATCAGAGCTAAATATACCTTAATCGGTTCTTCTTCTTCTGCAACTTGAAAAGCCATGTTTCTGCTTCTCTGTTCCTTTGCTTGGATGTCTCCCCTGCTTCGGTTTCTCTTTATTTGCAGACGTGATTTCTGCTTCTTGCTGCACTGCACTCTCTCGTTTCCTCTTCTGCTGTTGTGCACTTTCTTGTTTAAAGTTGCTGCCTCTCTTGCGTCTTCTACCATGACTCACTCAGAAACCAATGCTGATGTTAATGCCAGCCCTTCTTCCCCAAATTCTGCTGCAACTGCATCCAACGCAGCCATGCTTTCTTTTGCTGCAACAACAGTCATTGTTCCCCTCTCCAACACTCAACAGGTTATTCATCTTAAGCTTACCAACAATAATTACCTGTATTGGCGTATGCAGATGAAACCTTACCTGATTGGTCAAGGTGTGTTCTCGTTTGTTGATGGTTCAAATCCATGCCCATCTTCTCACGCCCCTGCTACTGCTACGGTCTTGGCTTGGAAACAGCAATATCAACTTATTCTTAGTGCTTTGCTATCATCTCTCTCGGTTAAAGTCCTTCATCTGGTGGTAGATTGTTCAACATCTGCAAGTGTTTGGAACACCTTTGAATGTGCCCTTGCTTCCCCATCAAACTCTCGGATCATGCAATTGCATGGTTCTCTTCAGGATCTTCGGCAAGGTGATGATACTGTAACCCTCTTTTTACAACGCGCAAAGGAGTTATTTGATGAATTGGCTGCGGCTGGTAGACCAATCTCTCTCACAGATTCCAATCTTTATGTATTTCGGGGACTTCGCGGTGATTTTCGTGATTTGGTTACTACTTTGTCTACTAAAGCTGATCCATTATCCTATTCTGAACTTCATAGTCATATGTCTACTCATGAATTTATTCATCAAAACTCAATGTCTTCAAGTCTCACGTCTGCTGCACCTCTACTACCCACTCCTGCACTTCAGCCCTCAACTTATGCAGCCCAGCGTGGATTTTCTGGGTCTCACAGCCATGGTTTTTCGCGGGATAGAGGAAGAAGGGGATGGGCTGGCGTCAATCTTGCAACAATTTTGCACAGCCTACTGGACAACCCTTCCGTGGTGGAGGAAATAATTCCTCTTGGCAGCAGTCCCGTAGCAACAATTGGCAGCAGTCCTGTAATGCATCTTCAAACCAGTGGCCTTGGCATCAAGTCAAGTGTCAGCTTTGCCACATATATGGTCACTCTGCACAGCAATGCTCTCAACTTGCTCATCATGGAAACCAAGCATCATCCAATCTCTCCTTTAGCACTGCATCAGGTGATGATTCTGCCATAAAGGAATCTGCCGAATGGTTTCCAGACACAAGTGCGAATCATCATGTTACTCCGGACATAACTGGTATGGCTTCCGCAAAACCTTATCTTGGTAATGATCAATTACATGTTGGTGATGGTAAGGGACTTGTCATATCTAATACTGCCCACAAAATTTTGCATACACCAAAAAGAGTCTTCTCCTTGTCAAATATCTTACATGTTCCCCACATTAAAAAAAGATTATTATCTGTTCAACAATTTTGTCGTGAAAATTATGTCTTCTTTGAGTTTCACTCATTTGTTTTTTATGTTAAGGATCTCATCACCAAGGAAGGTCTTCTTTCCGGTCGGAGTAAAGACGGTCTCTATGTTCTTTCTGAGTCTTTCGCAACATTGTTGCCGCAAGCTTTTTTGTCCACCAGCTTGGCCGCTCCTGTCGATTTTTGGCATCGTCGTCTTGGTCATCCTAGTTCTCGTATTCTGAGTCTCTTAGCTTCAAATAAAAAGGTTACTTGTACCTCTCGCCGTTTTGATTTTCAATGTCAAGCTTGTCCGCTAGGAAAATCCTCACGTTTGTCATTAGGACCTACGGGTCATAAAACATCGATTCCACTTGAACTTATATTTAGTGATGTTTGGGGACCTGCCCTGTTTTTATCATCTGATGGTTTTCGGTATTTTGTCATATTTGTGGATGCGCATACAAAGTATATTTGGTACTATCCTATTGCTCTAAAATCAGATGTATTTGCTGTGTTTCAACAATTTCAGTTACTTGTTGAACGTCAATTCTCTCGTAAAATCAAAACTGTTCAAACTGATTGGGGGGGTGAATATCGAAAATTAAATTCCTTTTTTAAAACCATCGGTATTCATCATCGTCTCATATGTCCGTGTACTCATGAACAAAATGGTACTATTGAGCGTAGTCATCGTCATATTATTGAAATTGGCATTACCCTTTTAGGACAATGTAAGGCACCAATAAAATTCTGGAATTATGCATTCAAAACATCGGTCTACCTTATTAATCGTATGCCAACATTGGTCTTAAACAACAAATCTCCTTTGGAATGTTTGTTTCATCAAGTTCTTGACTATGCTTTTTTACGCATTTTTGGATGTTTGTGTTTTCCTCTTCTTCGTCCTTACAATGCTCATAAGCTAGATTATCGCTCCACTCCGTGTGTGTTCTTAGGCTACAGTTCATCTCATCTAGGCTATAGTTGTCTTGATTTGTCGACTAATTGCATCTACATTTCCCGTCATGTTCGATTTCATGAGCACGTTTTTCCCTTTGACAAATCCACCATACCGTCTCCATCCTCCTCCTCGTCTATGCCTGTCTTCGTCTTACCCTCTCTTTCCATTTTATCATCCAAGTCCGTCTCCACTACACCATGTCGACCCACACAAGAGTCCGTCCACTCACTATCATCTCCATCTATGTTTTATGATCATTATGCAGGTTCAGGTTCAGCTCTTCCAGTCATGACTTCAGCAGCTCCTTCCTCTGCTGCAGACCCTTCGGCATCGGCTTCAGCTCCTTCATCTCCTTCACCAGACTCAGCCAAGTCTGTTCCCGGCCTGAATTTATGTGTGGATCTTTCCACGTATTCTCTTCCGCAGCTGCAATCCACTACTTTGCCATCCTCTCCACCACCCATTCGTAATCATCCAATGGTGTTGCGTCCACGGCAGCCCAAGACTGCCAACTTCATCTCTATCTCTACTACTTCCCCGTCCACTCCTACATCACGGGAAGTCACTCCATCTGCTCTTGAGCCCCTAAGTTTTAGGGAGGCTAACTGGTATTTTGTGTTGGCATACTACCATGAAGGATGAAATTGCAGCATTACATGCAAATTCCACTTGGTCCTTAGTCCCATACAACCCCTCTATGAATATTGTTGGCAACCGCTGGGTGTATAAAATCAAGCGTCAAGCAAATGGGGACATTGATCGCTACAAGGCTCGCTTGGTTGCACGGGGATTCACCCAACAGGAAGGTATAGATTATTCAAAAACCTTCAGTCCTGTTGTTAAACCAACTACTGTTCGGTTAGTTCTTACCATTGCAATCTCAAAAGGATGGCAGATTCGGCAACTTGATGTTCACAATGCATTCCTTAATGGCTCTCTTCGTGAAGTAGTTTACATGCAGCAGCCACCAGGTTTTGTTAATACTGCTCTTCCCACTCATGTTTGTCGCCTTCACAAATCTTTATATGGGTTAAAACAGGCACCACGGGCTTGGTACATGCGCCTATATGATTTCCCCATGACAATTGGTTTCCGAGCTTCAAAGGTTGATACATCCTTATTTATTCTAAATAGGTTCCATGACACTTGTTATTTACTTGTCTATGTCGATGACATCCTGATTACTGGAAATAACTCTGCGTTGATTCATCGTCTTATTACTCTGTTAAGCGCGGAATTCAAACTGCGCGATTTGGGCCATGCATGTTATTTTTTAGGGATTGAAGTGGCTCCAACCAGTATGGGTCTTGTGCTCAGTCAACACAAGTATGTTCTGGATATTCTAAATCGTGCTGGTATGACATCATGTAAACCTGTGGATACACCAGCAGCTGTTTCTAAACTTGATCTGCAGTCTACCGCGTTATTTTCAGACACCACCCGCTTTCGCCAAATTGTGGGTGCTCTTCAGTATCTAACGTTTACTCGACTTGATATTTGCTATGTGGTAAACAAAGTATGTCAGTTTATGCATGCTCCTACTGAAGGCCATTGGGTTGCGGTTAAGCGTATCCTGGGATACCTAAAAGGTACCTCCTCTTTTGGTCTACATCTCACCCGTGATCCTACCTTGTCTCTTCATGGTTATACTGATGGTGATTGGGCTGGTAGTGTTGATGACCGAAAATCTACGAGTGGCTACATTTCATGGAAATCTGGCAAGCAACGAACTGTTGCTCGCTCCTCCACATAAGCCGAGTATAAGGCCTTAGCCGATGGCACTGCTGAGGTTCTTTGGCTTCGCTATCTGTTGACTGATTTATGTGTTTCCCCGAGTTCTGCTATGACTATCTGGTGTGATAATTTGGGAGCTACTTATCTGTCTGTTAATCCGATCTTTCATGCTAGCATAAAGCATGTTGAGGTAGACTATCATTTTGTTCGTGATCGAGTTACTAAGAAGGAAATTCAAATACGTTTCATCCCTTCCAAAGATCAATTAGCAGATATTCTTACAAAGCCCCTTGCCTCGTCGGTGTTTACTTCTCTACGGTCCAACCTTCACGTGGATCACTCACCCTCAGCTTGAGGGGGAATATTATGGAATACATTGTAATTTAGGAAATATTCTATAAAATAGGAAATATACGTAGAGATTATATTATGTAATAGGGTACATCATAACATGTGTAAATTGCCCTACATATATAAATAATAGAGGAGCAGCCGTACTTTGATACACTGCCAAAACATATTATTCAAACTCTTGTTTCAACTCCTAGCTATAATCAATCCCTTAACTTTAAATCTCTAACAAAACCAGTACATCAGGGCTTTACTAGCAACCTCAAACCAAAAAACTAGCTAGCGACTCCAACAACCCCCAAACATCAACCCCAAACATTGCGTGAAGATGCGCAATAATGTGAATGGTGTTATATCATATGGTCAACTGTTTTTAGAGATATAAATAAATTTTGTAGACTAGGATGAAATGGAAATATATCTATTTTTTATATATGACAAATGTCCTTCTATCATTATTTCAATTATACAGAGTATTCTAATAGTTTTCTTTTCACTCGGTACAATTTACATATTCTTATTAGTACAACATCATATTCTTAATAGTATAACATGCAAAAGTTTGAAAACATATCAAACTTTTTTTGTTATCCTGGGTGAATAGGTCTTATGATGGATTTTGCAGTAAAAAAATTTCTCTTTTTGCCTATTGTTTTTTGGTAACACACTTTTATAACTAGACTCACTAAATCCATAACCTGAACTGATGGTTAACACTAATGCAATAGCCGATAATTTACCATGAGTTTTGAGCTTATCCCAAAATGGTTCATCATCTATCAGAAGTTAAATAAACCTAACTATATCTATAATGGTCTTTATTTAAAGTGATGTTACATGAGCCTTCACCCGAATAACCCTAATTCATTCCTATTGTATCCATCATGATAATCCTATAATGATTAATATTATCATCCACACAACCATTTATAACATAAGGTTATTCATGTGTAAAATCCAATATAAGTATCTCTCGATAAATTCTTTCAAAGTAGATACATCATCATAACATCTTTATGGTGAAACATTTTATTTTTACGCTTCACACATGAACATAAAATATAATCTGCACTAACATTCTTCGGATTAAGTACCAAATTAATAAAATCTTCAACCCTTTGAAGATAATATTGCCTTTACAACCCTTGGGATGAATCTCAATACATATAAGAATTATAATTCATTACTTATAAACCAATATAGAATATTAATGATAATATTTATTAATAGTACAAAAATAAATTCAAATTGACTTTTTATTAAAAATAAATTGAGAATCCAATTACCAATTATCATTTTTTACACAATTACAAATTAGTGTTAAAGTAAATATGAACTAAACATTCAAATTAACAATTAATGATTGATACCAAAGCAATTATCCATGATTTATTTAATTCAAACTTATTCAACCTAAATGAATATCAATTATTATAAATTCCTTATAAAATCATTCCCCCCTAATTATTCCCAAATCTCCAACTTAATAATAAGATTGACAAAGTATGATTATTACCCTTAAATAACTCATAACTTCAATTATAATATATATAAATTATAAAATCAAACTCAATTTCATAACATCAAAGAAATTCAACTTCTCTCAAATCCTAAACAACCCTAACATACAAATTATATATTTATATAAAAGACATTCTATTGGAAAAATATGTAAAAAAAAATAAATATAAACCCAAACAATAAATATGACAATTATTTTTTAAGAAATTAACCTAAACCATTAATGAGATGAAAAAAAGAAGTAGATTTGCTTGCTTTGATGTAATGAAGCCTGGAAATTAAACCAAGAAAGGGAAATGTTGGCCCTTCTAATAGATTTAGGTTGACTTTAGCAGATTCAATGGTTGGATTTTTCAAAATATAGGTTGAATTATTATAGATGAAATAGATAATTGTTGGTGTGTTATATTTCCAATGGAATTACCAAAAAAATTATTTTTGTTCCTAATTTTTACTCCTTTGAAAATTTTATCATAAAATATCATGGAATTATCTCACTTAAAAGCTTAGGCTGTTAGCTGAGATCCCAAAATATGATTTATATTATTTTTTAACATACCCCCTCAAGTGAAAGCCCTTTGACCTTGAAACTTGCATATGCCCATACTACCTTGTGCTTGATTTTTATTAAATAGATTGGGAGTGGTGAAATTTGAATTCGTGACCGCTGGGTCAAGAAAAGCTCTAATACCATGTCAAGGAACCATCTCCCCTAAAAAGCTTAAGCTTTTAGGTGAAGTCCCAGAATATGATTTATATTATTATTTAATACACACTCTCAAGTGAAAACCCTTGGAGCTTGAAACTTGCACAAGGTGCTTGATTTTTATTAAATAAAATGAGGGTGACGAGATTCGAACTCGTGACCGCTGGGTCAAAAAAATTTTGATACCATATCGATGAATCATCTCACCTAAAAGCTTAAACTGTTAGGTGAGGTCGTAGAATATGATTTATATTATTCTATACCACAAAATATAATTTGTTATTATTTTATTGAAATATCAAAAAAATATCATATCTGTATTTTTGTCGCACATTACCAATATAATAATTTTTTGTATGTAATATCATTGATATTTGTTAATTTTGTAGTGTGTATACAACTATACATATTCTACGTACGGAAGAACCTACTATTATAATAACACAGACTCTCTGAAATAGGTATCGCTTTCCAACGACAAAGTCCTGGATGAAGTGAAAAGAGGAGATGGTGATTTTACTAGTGAGAGTTGCTGCGTTGGGTGCAGGCGCCTGGGCTTCCATCCCTGTCAATAATTGAAGCTTAAAAGACTTAGTTTATTTCAGTTAAGGCACCAATGATGAATGCGCAACCTAGTGGACTCTGTCTTTCCACGTCCGAAAGAAACTGATCGAGGTTTTCAAAGCATGGAGCCATGTTACTGTCCCTATGCAAAAAATTCATGTGTTTTCTTCACATCAAACACTCCTCCCTCAGTGGATTCCAACTCCACCTTCAACCCTATATTCCCTAACCCTAGTAGTGGGATTCCTTTAAAAAACCTAACCAAATCGTTTATATCTTTCTCCAACTCCTTTAAAAGCCAGAAAAAACCCTGTTTAAAATGAGAGAGGTTCCATTCATATCTAAGGTGGGGTTCGTCAAAAAATCTAGGGACCCAATGAGGCATAGGTACGTTCTAACTGATTTAATACCCATAAGTTTGTGTATTAGACCTATTATTTGTGGGGTTTGTATGTGTTCCTCCATTGAAGCCTTTTTTTTTTTTTATCAAGAACACACCACAGCTTTTTGAGCGTGTGTAAGTAATATGTATAGTCAATTCATATCAATTTTGACCAAATTATTAAATTGTTCCGACTGACGGGAAATAAAATGTCTGAACTAAAAAATTGGTATAGCTTATGTCGTATTATGGTGCCAACTCATTTTTCTACTCATGAAAGTGTATCTCCAAAGCAAATATTAAAATTCTTTCCAAATCTTTTCTCGTTCCTTGTCTGAGAAAAGGTTTTGTGTCCATCTTCGGTGTGCTAAAATGGAGGCAGGCATAAATCTTCACACACACACAAGCAAATAGATTAAATTTGATTCCTATAACCCCTCCATTTGTTTCCAATAAGAGAGGACTCATAGTAGACACCTAGAAAAGAGAGAGAGCTTTCTCTGTAGATATCAATTTCATAGACGCAATCTAGGGAGTAGTTAGGCAGTCCCTTGGAATCTGAGAAAGAAGAAAAGAACGGAAGTTAACCTAGCTACTAGAATGAATAATTCCCTATGGCGCAACAATTATTGATCCATGATCACGTTGGGAGGTACAAAATCCACCTTTAAATATGGGTATCACTGCTCACAAGAACGTGCATGAGATATTGTACCTGTCTTCGGTCATTACGCTCGTTATTAATAAATCTATTTAGTGGTTACATTTTCATGATTTATGCATCCATGCTACAAGGCAAGGACGCAAGGAACTGTATCCATTGTATGGCTTCGGATAATAAGAACAAGAGACCTGGCTAAGTGTTGTAGCGTCTTGTAATTATAGCGCGTTCAGCAATTTTTTTTTGCCCATCCGACTCATTAGTCTCTCCTTTTGACTCAGCATAATATAATTTAAAGTAAAAGACGAAAGTTTAATCTATAACATGGGGCCTGCACAATTACCATATCTCCAAATGATCCACTCATAAATGAAAACGATAACCTTATCTCCAAATTAAGGATTTGTCAGTGAGTTAGCCATGATAAGTTCTATCTACATACCTTTTTCTTTTCTTACATTGCGCTTCCTAGTAAATTCTGAATGTCACAAGCGAGGTGGCCTTCACTTGGCACGAAGTTACAGATCCTTGTGAACTTTATTACTCAACAGTGACTGATCTGTCATAAATTTTGGTTATGGTGGTCTATCATATAAGATCAATAATGTATGTCTGTGTTCTTACACGACCATGCCAACTTATCTTCTTGGAGGAGGATAAAGTCCTTTCATTTTGTTGGGTCAGAAAATTTTCCATACATTGCTTTTTTTTTATATAACTCCATACATTCCAAATATATTGTAGACAGTACATACAGCAATCTTGTATTCCTCGATGGGTGATTATTGAGTGCCTTGTGGAAAGAAACAAAAGGAAATTCAGCCTTAAACTCTTCCTACCTTTCTTGAAAAAGATCGATGGCCTCGGAGATTCTCCTACCCGATCCGTTTTAAGATCTGAAAAGAAGTTATCAAATGATACCTCTCTTCCTCGACCTTCTAGCGGGGGCAGCCTTCGAAATTATTAGCAAAGGAATATTCACAAAGCTGGCAACCGTGGGCTCAAGAACCTTTCTCTTACAAGCATTGACTGTGGAAAACTTGTACATTATCATGGGAGTGTACCAAATATTCCAGGGTAATTGTGACGTAAAATGTGAAAGGTTCTTGCTAAAGTTTCCTTTAAAAAAATAGAGCTAGGCATCTTCAAGCTGCATAGCTGAAAGTAGCGGATTCTGAAGGCCTTGTGTTCTTTCTGTGGTATACATTCTTATCAATCCCATCAGCTGTTCAAAATCTTCTTTCTAACCATGTGGTTGCGTTTGATTAGTATCCAACATATATAACATATATACGTTTCGATGAAATAATTAAAGCAAAAACCTGACACCAAAGTAGTTTTGAAATGAATTTTTATCATCTTAAAAGTTATGTCCGAGTCTAATATTAGCAAAACCCTATTGTAAACATAATTAATTGCTAAACTTAATTTGTAGTATCAGAGTACATCAAATTAAAATATATACACAAAGAAAGACATTTAATTAGAGGGAGGGATTAGGTTATTTGTTCATATCAATACATGCAAATGTGTTTGAGCCAAGGCATGCCAAGCTGCATTGGCTGTAAATTGAAAAAATAATGCCCTAGTTTTCTACCTGAGCTCCGATGATATCCTTTGCTGAAGATGCCACAGAAAGATGTGCAAAGAAAATAAAAAAATTCTTTCAGCATCCCATATGGGGGATGAGCTTACAATATTGTTAATTATCATGAGGTTTGGTTATGGAGAGTTCTACACTTTCATACACACAAAATAAATCTTCAATATTTTATTTATTTTGTGCTCGAGTCAAGGGTGGAAAAGAGACGGGATTATAATAACGATGCATTTAATTAGATTAATAATTGCAATTAATTAAGTTACAGATCATGATTTCTCCTGGTACCCAGCTAGCTAGCTGCAAGATATACAGATCCTTAATTCCAAGCCAATAAGATAGTCATATTTTTTTACGATCCTTCCTACTTTTCGTGTTCATCTTTTTTAATCACGAACAAGAGATTACATAGTCTAACATCCCACCCTTAATTACATTTCTTGAAGGGGTGAGTACAGCTATGATAATTTTTCCATTTTCGCTCTACTCTTTGCACCCCTGAAAGGCTAGCCGTTTCCACTCCACCAGACGCTGCAGGAAATCCATAACCTGCAGCCGGAATATTCATAGCTCGTAAGATGGCTTATATATCTAGCTGATCACTGCTCATAAATATACAGAATTATTGAAAAATATTAGCAATTATGCATGAAGTAGTGGATACTTGCCTGGGTGGGTTCCTGTAGGGAATAAGATGCACTCGTGTCCTTTGGAATTTTTGAGACCAAGATACCAAAACCCTTGTCCTCTTTCTCTAAGTACCTGATGATAACAGTAACCAAAAAAAAATAAAATTATTAGCCTTAAAAGATCTGAATTAAAGTTTGATGTATAAATAAAGAGGGATTTTGTTTATATTTTAAGCATTGGATACCTTAAATGCATCCTCGTCTGTTCTATCATCTCCAATGTAAACAGGAAAAACATCAGTGCAGTTGGCGAATCCTGTAGGAGATATATATTAATTAGTTGGGTTAAATTAAGGCCATTAATTAATTAAAAGTACAACACTAATTATTATCCAGCACTATTACTTGTCTGGCTTTAAATTCTTTCTTTTATGAAGATGGACAAATCTAGTGGGAGGTGACTCCTTTTCTAAGACGCTTGATTTTATTTATTTATTTCTTGAGATGCATTGAAGCTGTGAGATTCCAAAAAAAAGTGCAATTTTTTAGTTCGTGGTTATTATCAATCAATCACAGGAAAGCAAAAGGAAAACAACACTAAACTCACCGAGTGACTCTAACAAAAACTCGAGAGCCTTTCCCTTGTCCCATTTAACGGTAGGTCGGATTTCTAAAACCTGTGTAAAACAAAGTGGTACTGAAAGTGAGAGACATGTCTTGTTTTATAGTATACTCTTTAAATATTAATAAACACAATATTGTGAATTAATTTATTATTAGATGCCACTCCACACCTTTCTTCCCTGAGTAAGTCGAAGCTTTGGGTACTCCTTCAGCACTGACTTCACTACTTGAGCCAGTCCACTCCATTTCTGTATTTTTCATGCATTCAAGTTAGTAAAAATGTATTCTTTTTCTAAAATATAGCAGTGGTAGTAATATTATTTGGTGCTCGACTCCTACCTTCTCATCGACACAGCGATAGTGCACAGAGAGGCAGAATTTGTTGTTCTCCACCTTGGCCCCCGGAGTTGTTTTAGTTTTCTCCACCAGTTCTTCGTAAACCTGATGAAACCCCATTATCAAAAATGATGTAAATATCATCAAGAATATGATAGAGCAGATAGAGTTGCCCAGTAAATTACTTCGTCTATCATCGGAAGAAATTCACTGGCAGCCTGAAAGACAACGCCACCACTGCCCTGAAAAATACAGCACAAGAGACAAGAGTTTATATCATTTTGTGGAAGAAGATACGGGAAGTTAATTATGCATTTTAGTGGATGGTACTTGCAAATACAGCGGTAAAGCTCACTCACTTTCTTGTATTTGGAGCCTTTTGCTGGTCCTTGAATGTCCATGCCATGGCTTCCAGCATAGTACAGTTCTGCTAACCGTACAAACTTATACACCTATAAAATATAGATAAATAATACAGAGTTAAGCTCAAGATTACAGCGGAGCCAGAGTAGTTTGTGCTTATTAGGCTAATACTTCATTAAAAAAAGAAAAAAAACATCAAATGTACCTTGTCTCTGCACCTCCCACTCACTATTGCAGTAGGGAAAGATCTTGCAAGCTTTCTCACCGTTGCTCGCATCTACGTTTACCACAGCAGAAACTTCAGGAACAATATCAAGAGAGAAAGAGAGATGAACTGTAAAAACAAGGACTCAACACCACCTGCTTGGACATGAAAGCTCTATCTGGGTCATCTACAATCGGAGAAAGTGTGCCGTCATAGTCCAAGAACATAACAATTTGCTTTCCTTTAGAGGCGTCAATTATCTGCTCAAACATCTCCAGTGCTGATGGGTGGTGAAGCTGCAAATTAATCCACATTAAAAATGATTAAATTTAGCACGAGTCATCGGTTGATAACCGGAAAACAGGTCCTTTCTCGAACTTGAAACAGTATAGAGATTAGGTTTTTGTATGTGCTCACAATCCATGAGCTTTGGTCTTCATTAACGGAAGGTGTGGACTTGATATGAGTAGGAGATGAGGCTCTCATGGAATCAACCCAAGCATTAACTCTTGCTCCTCCACTGATTTCCAGATTCTTTAAAAGTTTCTTTCTAGAAATGGGTACGTAACCACCTGGCGCCGCTGGAGGTTTCTGGGCCGGCGCCGTGGTAAAGATGGAGGAGTTCGCTGCATGCACTGTGATTGCCATGTTGAGTCCAGAATTTGTATCAGCCACTAACACATTTTGGTTTGTCATCTTTCCGCTAGAGAAAAAAAAATCACATTTTCTTTCAAGTTAGAACATGCAAGATTCTGAACCCCGTCCAGGCTGTAAAATCAAGAATCAAGAAAACACCATCTGGGAAAACTACTGTACCGTAAGGGAATCAAGACAGTACTAATATTAGAAGGTAGAGCAAATTAAACTGCAGTGGGGACGAAGAACCAGAGGAATCCAGACAGGGTGCTCTGTTTTATCACTCTCAATTAAGCGTCGAGAAGAACTATAGAGAAGAAGAAAGAGGAGAGACAGAGAAAGTAGAGAAGAGAATCCAACAAACCGCTCGCAAAGATCAGTTGGAGAGGGGAGAGAGTGAGTGTATGCTTGTGGTAGAGGCACAGCCGAATGGTCGATTTATAGGTGCGAACCAAGACTGCCGAGAGGACCTGATCATGCACCCTCTCCTCCGAACCTCCATGCCGCGGGACCCACCGAACCCGGTGTGGGGCCCGCGAGGTAGGCCCCTGGCCGTCTTCCATGACAGCTAACAGCGTGCGTACGTGGAAGACATTCTTTGGCTGACTTGACTTATGGTGGATTCCTGCCACGTGTAGACCCTCCAGATGCCAGCCCCACCAACCCATCATCCACCTCCTTCGGCTTTGGGTGGATAAACAATTCACAGCCCAAAAGCACCCCACCTCCTTCCCTCTCATGGCGAAACCAAACCAGAGGAGAAGGAAAGGTAAGCTCTCGAGCAGTCTAGACCGGACCCTTCCCTGTCCTTAAACTAGGAATTGTTTGGCTGGGGCTCCTCGAAACGCCCCTTGTAATCGCATGTGAAACTAACACCTGTAACCTTCCTAGGTTTATGGTATTCTGCAAAACCAGCTGCGATCTATTCCTTGATGTTCTTCCATTTTTAGAGTTTTTAATTTGAGCAAAACCAAGTTCATGCATCTGATGCTGGATAAATTATTAACGCTGCATTGTTTACTGCCTGGATCGTCTATATTCAAGTTAATTCCCTTCCATTCCTGAAGAAAGTAAAGTTTTTTTATTGCGCGTTATATATACAATAATTACACGAATATATGAACAGCTAAAAGATAACAATTTTATATGCTTGTTCGCTGGTTACATAAAGTTCTCTCCCATGCTAAAACATTCAGCCCTTGGTTTTACCAATTATCATTTTAAAATCATGTCACCAGTTTGACAAAGGTCATCATTGAATTGTATAAATCCTAATGTTGTGGCTTTTATACCTCGCTAACCCTATTTTTCTTTTATATATATATATACAATACATTGTTTGCTTTAGGAAAGATGGATGATTTTCTTATCGTTGCGAGAAATTTCGAAGAATACTAAACATACATATAGATTTGTTATGATCACTGCGTCTGCTGATACATAAGGTTTTGCAGGATGAGTAGCCACTGCACAGACCCAAAACTTTATCTCTGCGGTATATTTGTTCGACCATGAGAGAGAGAACAAGGAAGATAGAGGCAGACTCTGCGCTAATTAAATAGACTGGGCAGATAGTCTTCACTCTCCTAGTTCTCTTCTCAGTTCCTAGTCTTTAATCTTGAAACTTGAGAAACGACCCAGTAGCCAGTCACTGATTTGGAAATAGTTCTCTTTATATATTCATTTCATCTTTCTAGATCTTTATTTTTATTTTTTTTTATGCGAGGAAATACCATCCTGAAAGCAAGTAAAACCCCAGTTGTTTTAAGCTTTACAAAGTGATGCATGCTCTGATTTGAATTCGAAAATCTTCAGATCACAAGTCTTTTTATCATCATGCTATATCTCTTTCGAGACCTAGATCTTTATTACTTTCATTATAGTTATATGAATTGGTTGGAACCGATTCAGAAAAAAACTTGTGCTATTGAGTTATGGAATTAATTATTTTTATTAATATGGTAATTGTTGTTTTTATATAAGATATTGATTTTATTGGGTTTGAATCGAGTTTGATAATGTTATTAAAAAATTAAATTTATTTGAGTTAATATATTATTTAATTTAATTAAAAACTCAATTCAAATCAAACTTTGAATTTCAAGTCTTTCAAGATATACGGTTTTAATTCTTCACTATGGTCTTCATTTATTATGAATGTCCCTAGTTATGTTTATCTTTCTTTGTATTTGAATGGTTAAGTGTATGGATTTAACATGTGGACGCATTAATTTTTAAGGTTATAATATTTTATATTGATGTCCATTAAAATCCTCAATAAATTGGATGAGACATGGAGCTGGATTATTATTATTATTATTATAAAAATTGATGTTCAGTTGCCAAAACAAGGTAAAAAAAACCTATATAAATAAACAATCATGTAATCTTGATAATCAAAATCGAGTCAAGCCGAGATGTATATCCCTCCAAATCAATAACTTCAATAATGAGATTCAAATAATCTCATGAAAAAAATAAAGAGAATTATAATTTTTTTTTAAAAAAAAACAATCTCATGACTGGACTTACTAAACCCTGAAACATCCAATTTAGAAAAAAAAATCATGAAGTTTAATTCTCAATTCTCAATCAATTAAAACTATAAGGATGAAATTTGTAAAACATAACACTATAAATTTGAATTGAAGGATAAAAATAAAAAACAATTACAAAAAAATCACAAGGATAAAAATTAGAAATCCAAAGAATGAAGATCAATTTGGAGAATATAACATTTGATAAATTGGACTTTGAATGATAAAATTAAAAACAAATAAAAATAAGGACCAAGAAAAAAATATCAAAAAGAATAAGGATTGAAGTTCAAATGTTAACAGCTACGAGAACCAAACTATAATTTTCAAAGGAGAAAGAGAGAATAAAACAAAAACAAAAATCACGTCCACAAACACCACCAATAGGAAAATGACACCATGACTTTCAATTGCAAGACAAAAGGGCTTTTTTGGATATCCACAGGCAGGATGTGCATTACTCAAAGAGCACGAGTGCCTCCCACGCACCTATTATTTTTTGTTGAGGTAAAAAATAATTGCACCTGAGCTGATTTTACAATTATAAAAAAAAAATACTGTGAAAGACTGAAAACACCTCTTGACCTCACAATTAATTTTTTAAAGGTATTTTTCTAGTTTTCCCATGAGTTTTAATTATTATTAGTTTTTTTATATTTGTGAAAATAACAAAGATCATCTCATCTTCAATTATTTATTATTTCGTACTACTTTTCCAAAAAAATATATAGCTAGGTTGAACATTAGAAAAGACAATGAACCTCTAGCTTAATTAAAAATCAATTAAAAAAAAAGAATAACACAGAAAAAAACAACCAACGAAGGTGACTTGCATGCCAAGAATAAGAAAAAGAAATATTCTTAATTGAGTGAAGAAATCAAAGAAGAGTATTTGATCAACGATGTGAATCTCTCATGTTTTATTATGTTAATCAATCAATTATTGTAAACTAAGTAAAGTAATAGATTCTGATAATAAATTTAATGGTCGTCACGTTCAGAATACTTCGCATGCATTGCTACGTATGTTCTTCAATCACCAAAAGTTTTTGGTAGTATCTGTGCTTTTTTTATATATATAATTTGTTCACAGTATATAATTATCAAGAGAATAAAATTCTTTCGGTAAATTACACTTTACTAGTCAAAGTAGGGAGCCTTTGAAGATGCTAATGAAGAACTATTGGCTGTTAAGCTTGAGGAGTTAGTAAACTTGGAAAAGTGTCTCTGGTAGCGTAGCGTGATGATAAATGATTTGTGATCTGCTTAGCAGGTTTTAAATTGAAGTCAAGATGTACATCCCTTGTAAAAATATAGAACAATCGAGATTTTACTCGTACACCTAAGTCCACAAAGTGAGTTTTTTGGATAGTGAAATTTCCTCGTATCCAAAAAAATGTTAAGTACTAATAAATTATAAAGATACATTTTGATAATGTTAAAGTGATCTTCACCTAAATCTAAGCTTTTAATCTTTTTTTTTTAAATTAGTATCATTATTTTAAATAGTTATCAAACTCAGCCTAACCTAATAAACTTACGATGGTCATGGTTGGATTTGAGTTATATAATTTTTTAAAGCTGTGTTTGCTTAGTGTCCATAAATAAAAAGAATAAAAATATATTTAATTGAGGGGACACAGTGAAAAAAATATTTGTTTTATTTTTTTAAAATAAAAATAAATAAGAGGGATATACCCCTCTGTCTCCACTGTTTCCATCTTGTTTGTCTTTCAGTGGTAACTAAACGCTGCGTAGCATCTCATGACACATGTGCTTACGTAAATGCGCACACCTTAGCATATTAATTTAATACTTGAGCATATTAATCTAGTAATAAAAGGTGTTATTTTTTATTAATTTTATTTCAACCAACTACAAAATCCTTTCTAATTATTATTTCCCATATACATAAAGAACTTAATAATTATAACACGTTAAACACATATAGAGGTTTTTATTAAAGAAAGACAAATTCATTAAAGAGAAAGCAATGCAGCTAAATAAATTATTTTGCAGATTTATCATCACAAAGTGGAATTCGATATCATAGATTAAACGGTATAAACAATGCTGGTAGAGGGTGGATACTTAAGTCGACTAACTAAACATGCATGAATATGATATTTATGGTGAATAATTAATCTCGATTTCTTTACATATTGTCGTTTCAAGGTAATGCTGATTTTATGTAATTGTAGTTGTTTTTAAAAGTGTTTTTCATTTAGAAATATATTTAAATCATATATATTTTTTAAAAAAAAAACTATTTTTGATATCCGTACATGAAAATAATCTAAAACACACTAAAATTTTTAATTTGAAAATAAAACATAAAAATAAATAAAAATTAAATTATTTGAAAAATGTTTTTAAAATACAACGAAGCCCGACAAGAGCAGGAGAGGAGAAAGGTAAGTCCATAGAATAAAAAACAATGGTAAATGAGGAATTATTGAGGTTAGAATATTTACTTTTACCACGTTACAATAATAGACTGACACAAAACTAAAAAGCAAGCCCTTTTTCGTATCTCATTGTTACCAAATGAGGGTGAAATGTTTGCCGTCTGGCCAACAAAAGACTTCCACGGACCCCAAATTAATAAAATAAAATAGAATTTTAGCAGGTTGTAGAAGGTCATAGATAGGTCTGAGACATAGGGACAACGACCACTAGCATTGTTTGCGTTCAACGGGACACCACACGTGTGATTAATTAGGCATCTCTACTCCTTCTCCACTGTCCTTCACATTATAGATTGATAGCAAACGTGGCACGACCTTGTGGATTCTATGGATTTTTTTTTATTTTTTTTGTGGGCCCGTCGCGAAACCACATGGTGAGAAAACAAAGGTCGGCGGATTCGAGAATAAAACACGCAAAAAAACATCACAGACTCTCACTTGTACGTATAATGGATGGATGGTGCTAGCTCTTGTCCGTAACGTGCACCTGATTCTAGGTGGAGGAACCCAAACCATGAACAGGTTGCTAGTATAAGCTCAGTACGGCTGCATCGCGTCATAGTTGTCTATTTCGTTCTGTTTTGATAAAATCTATGAAAATATTTTATAGCTAATTAAAAAAATAAAATAAAATGATATTACTTTTTATCATGATTTAAATTTTAACTCTGTTCTGGATTGTTTGGTCAAATACCAGCTAAAATGTTATGGTTTCGTTTTGTCCGTTTCGTTTTGATCAAATAATATTTTTTTAAATAATAAATAATTTTATAATATCAATCACATGTCTTAATCTGGCCGTTAGTCTTTTGATATTAAATTTTACGAGGAGTCTTTTGATATATTTATATATATTACATTAAAATTTTAGAGTAATTAGAGAATATAATGACCTTGCTAGATTGATGATGACATTTCTCATAATATTATACATGTTCATAATTTTGTTCAGCAAAAATCATTTTATTGTGTATTTTTTTTAGATTAAATTGCACAATTCTAAATAATTTTATTTTTGGATTTGAACTAATTTTTTTTTGAATTAATATATTTAATTATATATATATATATATACACACGTAAAAAATACAACCCCGAAATGGCATGCTGAAACGTTTTGAAACTAAAACATTTACATTCCAATTGAAAAAACAAAACACCAACCGAAATAGTATTGACAACTTTGCATTACACTGAACAAACATGTGTTTATGCGGTTAATATTTTTTTTATTAACGTTGATATCCAGATTAGAATGCGTGTATCTTGATTAATTTCATGAGTTTTAAAATTAATGATCATATAAGTCTCTAATGATTATTATAATAGCATCTATATGACTCAAACTTGAAATAAATAAAAAAAAACCTTTATTAGATCCAAACTCTTATAGATGTATAATATTAGATGGTTTTCATGCGTGAATAATTAGCTTTGGCCTCGAATGGTGGAGAAAGAGGTATTTCTTCAAGTTAAGGGGGGCAAATTTTATTCTAACAGCACATGAAATCGTTCTACTTATTAAGGCCTTGTGATATCAGAGTTAAATCATTAGTCACGTCAATTTATGATTCCTTTCAATCAAAATTTTTTTTTATTCAAAAGTTTAATTTTTTTATTTATTTCATGGACTATAGAGCCTAGAGGTGTAATGTGTGAAGTTATTCGCCTTTTTAAAATGAAGGACGAGATAATATAATATTCGATAGAAACTATTTATTGAAAAAAAAATCATTCAAATATATTGGTTCTTTCCGTCTCAAAAAAAATATGAGAAAATTAATTTGAATTTCATAACTCTCATTTTATTTAATAAAAATTAAGATTAAAATAATATAAATTCGTACAAGTTTCAAATTTAAAGAACTTTTCATTTGAAGGAACGTGTTAATTAATAATATAAATTATTTTATGGGATCTCATCTAATAACTTAAATTTTTAGATAAAATGGTTCCATAAAATCGAAACTGCTCTAATAAACATTTTCTAAAAGTCCCAATTGTCTCTATTACATGCTTAATTTACAATCAAAATGGCCATTACTATATATCTAAAAGAGGTAGGCCGTTTCAACAGTAATTTTTACTGTTAACGCAGACTGAAAACACTGTGGATCTGGATATTTGTCTCCCTCGCTTCAAGCGAAGTTTGTGCACTCTGTCTTTTGTTTTTTTTTCAGCAGAGATGGTATTTACCATTGCTATGGTGAAAATGGAAGAGAAAGAGTCTCGTGGTCGAGCTGCCCCTCGTCATACTGGAAAGGCTCTGGAAATTCAAATAGCAGGGGTTCGAACCCCCTAGCCACCAATTCAACTTTCTTTGCGTTTTTTTTTGCTTTTACTTTTTTTTTCCTTTTTTTTGTTTTTTTTTAATTATTACGTTTGTTGTTATTTGTTTTTTTCTTTTTTTTTCCTTTTTTTTGTTTTTTTTTAATTATTATTAGAAAAGCAAATGTCTAATGAACTTTTTTTCTTTTTTTTTAATTATTATTAGAAAAAGCAACCTGTCTGGGCTTTTTCCTTTTTTTTTATTATTATTCTAATGAACTTTTTTTTTCTTTTTTTTTATTATTATTATTCTAATGAATGAAAGTGGCAGAAATTAGTAAAACAAGAAAAAAAAATTGAGTGAAATCTAAGACCGGACAAATAGAAAACAAATTCAAAATAGAAATTATTAGGAAAAAACATAGCAATTATTTGATAAACATTAAAAATCTGTTTTTCGTTTATTTTTTCACATATTTAAAGAACAGAAACAAATAAAAAATTCTGATTAAAATAAAAAAAAACATAAAACACATTTTCAAACAAGTATTGAATAGTGAAAATTATTTTTTTACTCATCCCGCAACGTAGAACATATATTTTTTTTAAAAAAAAATTAAATGATTTTTTCAGCTAATATTTTTTTTTGGTTTTATCATCTATTATATTTTTTTTATGTGCTCTTTCTTTTAATTTTTTTTATTAGTTTTATTGTCATTATTTTCAAATCAGATGAATTTTTTCCCCTGATAATTATGTTTTTTTAAGTTATTATGATTTTTTTTCTTTTTTATGTGCTCTTTCTTTTAATTTTTTTATTAGTTTTATTGTCATTATTTTCAAATTAGATGAATTTTTTCCCCCTGATAATTATGTTTTTTTAAGTTATTATGATTTGTTTTCTTTTATTTATTTCTGTTCTTTATTCATCATTAACACAATAATAATAATAATAATAATAATAATAATAATAATAATAATAATAATAATAATATATTCTTTTTCTTGCTTACTCTTTTGTTAATGTTTTTGAGTGTTTTTTCTTTCGAGATAATTTGATAATTTTAATTGTTTTTGCAATAATAGCAATAGTCATTTTGTATCTAATATTAATGGGGATAAAAGACAACTCAAGAACAAAAAATAGACAAATTTACCTAGGTTATCTACAATTAAAGGACGATACAAGTCACTTTTGTCTCGATTACATCTGTTCCTTTTAAACGAGCAAACAAGTCATTATTATATGTTTTAATATTTATTGCATATTATCGCCTAAAAATATATAAAGAGAAAAAAAAATGACCTCGGATTTTTTGCAGGAAAAAAATTAATATCAGCATTCTTACATACATTTAATATAATAATATGATGAATAAATATTATAAAATAAAATAAATGGCTATGAATTTTAATTTTGTGCTCTTTTGTTCAAGTTTATTTCTTTAAAAAAAACAAATTGAATTTTTAATATTTAAGATCTAATATTACCCGAGAAAAAATACAACTCAAAAAAACAAAAGGTAAACAAATTTGACTACATTATCTACAATTAAAAAATATACGAGACACTTTCTGTTTCGACTACACTATTCTTTTTAGACGGCAAATAAGTAATTATAGCACTCAAAAAAATTATATTTCTTTTTTAAAAAAAATACAATATTTTTATTTATAATGTGTCAGATCTAATATTACTGGGAAAAAAGGCAACTCATATTTTTTTTCAAATTTATCTAGGTTATCTACAATTAAAAAATATAAAAATCACTTTGCATTTCGATCACAATATATAGTATGTGAGACTAAGTATATATGTTTAATATTTATTTAATATTATCGTCTAAAAATATATAGAGAGAGAAAACAAATGACCTACGATTTCTTGCAAAAAAAATTAATATCGGTATTCTTAAATATATTGAATATAGTAATATGATGAATAAATCTTATAAAAAAAAACTTTGGGTTTGAATTTAAATTTATATTTTAGACTCTTTTTTTTCCATTTAAGAAACAATGACCTTTCTTTCACATGTATTTTTTTTATTTTTTTAGTGTCTAAATCAGTTGTTCTTTTTTTTTAACCTGGGTTTCTTTATTTTTTAAAAAACCAGAGTATCTGTGACAACAAGTTTATAATAAATCATTTCACCTTCTTAGCAAATTTTCTAACAAATTTTATCAAAAGTTTTTTAGCAATAACAATATTCAATCACATTTTGGTTGAAAAAAAACATTTTCAACAAATTTTATTAATTACAATTATACTAATTAAATATAAAAATTACAAAATACAATATTTATAAAATCAATTAATTTTCTACATAGATAAAAAAAACCCAGCGAAGCGGGCAAATCAGCTCGTATTGCCTAAAAAAAACAGCACGATTTAACTCTCATTTGGGTACCTCAACTTTCTCCACATGTTTCTCTCCTTTGGGTTTAGAGTTACACTGTCCGTATACGTACTTAGTCCATGTTCTATATATTAGGGTTTTGTATCTTATATTCACGATTGAAATCAAATTTTACAATAATATAATGAAAAAAAATCAATTTTACAATTATATTAGCACAAATGATTAGAACGCCATGTGGTTCCCATGGCCCAGATGAGTCTCTCACAAAAAACTTCTCTCTGCGCGTGCAGGTAATTCTTGCTTTTTCATGTCGGCCCACACTTTGACACGTGGGTTTTGCCTAGTGAGCCGCACTTGGCCACGTCACACTGGGCTGTTCTGCACATATTTGTCACCATCGTCGGGTGTGAAGTGAAATCCCAAGGGTTAATGAGCCAAAATGGTCAAGTCGTCTTCACTAGTTTGATGAATGACAATGATCATCTCTAGTTTTGTTGGGTGACAGCCAATTGCCTCCTGCATTGTGCAGAAAAGTATTTTTATTTTTTTTTATGATGGGACAGGTTATGGAAGATTACCTTGTCTTCTTCGTCCACTAGAAATCAACGAGACTTTGAAGTCGATGTCGACAGTACAGTAGGATTTATACAGGAGTAGCTTTCTTTAATGAAATATATTATCAATTACATTACATCATGAGCTCTTAATTAGAATGAATTAGTTGAATATGCATGGAAAAAACTTAAGGATTAAGTTTGAAAAAGTTTCAGGTCCAACCTTGCGATGGACATTGATGAAGTGGAGAAGACCACGCGGTGAAAAGAAAGAGAGTTTGTTTCGAGTCAAAATCTTTGACAATACGTTTTAATTTATTTATTTATTAAAAAAAAATTTTTATTTTAATTATTTTTTTGTATTTTTAGATCATTTTCATGTGATAGTCTTAAAAATAATTTTTAAAAATAAAAAAAAACATTTGATGCATTTCTAAACAAAAAATACTTTAAAAATCAACCACAACAACAATCTCAAACAGACACTAAAACACAACAAAACTACTAAAAGAAACGAATGTTTATTCAAAAGATAACGTTGATAGTAGTAATTCATGGTGTTTTACAAAATATTGGAAAACATAACTCAAAATAACATCAAGTTTAAGGAAAAAAGACTTAAAACATTCATGACTAACGAGTTTAGTCGTGTTTTATTGTGCTTTGAATCTAAAAGTTTTTTTTGTTAATATTCGAACATGTTATTGAGTATTTTTTTTATTGTGAAATACAAAATTGATGAGTATTTTTAATAAAATAAATTAAGAATTATATATATCAATAAATATTAAAACAAAATGTTAATATTCACTAAAGACCAACTCTGGAAATTTTTTTAAAATTTTTACTTTTTAGTATTTATTTAGTATTTTTTGATCATTTTCATGTCCTAATGTCAAAATTAATTATTTTTTTTTAAAAAAAATATAATTTTAATACATTTCTAAATGAAATTTATTTTAAAAAACAACCACAACCACACTCCTAAACAGACATTAAAACACAACAAAATTACTGAAGGAAATGAATGATTATTCAAAGATAGCGTTGATGATAGTAGTTCATGGAGTTTACAAAATATTGGAAAAAATAACTCAAAATAACATCAAGCTTAAGGAAAAAACACTAAAACATTCACGACTGATGAGTTTAGTTATGTTTTGTTGCGTTTTGAATCAAAAAGTTTTTTGGTTAATATTTGAACATGTTATCGAGTATTTTTTTTTATTGTGAAATACAAAATTGATGAGTATTTTAATAAAATAAATCAAGAATTATATATATATATATATATATATATATATATATATATATATATATATAATATTAAAACAAAATGTTAATGTTCACTAAAAACCAAGTTAGGAAAATGAGAAATAGGTATAAATTAAAATATATAATTTTGCACATTGGAGAGCCTTTAATTTTTTGTTTTAATTTTATTATATATAATAAATTTTCTTTAATGGGAAGAGTGGCGATCTAAATTCCATTGAAACAAAAGTAATTTGCTAGTATAATTCCGCCTATTTTTTATTTATACCTTTTTACTATAAGAAATGAAACTTATGTCTACTTTTTTTATTTAATTAAAATACAAAGCAATGAAAACAGATATAAAAAAAATGGGTGAATTAAGGTAAGGATAAAAAGGTATCTTGGTAATTAAAACCTCTTTATCTTATCAATATTATTCTTCTTTTTTTACCATAATCTTAGAAAAAATCTTATCATAATAATAAAAAAAAATACTCTTATAATTTTGACTTGAATATATTAAAAATGAATAGTAGAATAATACTATTGGACCTCTTACAACTAAAATTGCCATCACTTCTTCTGCCAAAACCTCTTAGGCCACCAATTGGACCTCCTCGTCATGACAACAATCAAGACAGTAGCTAACCTCTTTTCTATTCTTCTTTTACCCATTGTTCACATATTACATGTGAACAATACAACATGAATTATGATTCATCCCCCCCCCTAAAAAAAAAAGAAAAGAAAAGAAAAAAGAAAAAAAAAGTGAGGCATGTTGGGTTGCAAGTGGCCTAAACTGGCTCGGCTCGGTCGTGCCTAGCCTATATTTATATTTATATTTATATTTATATTATATATTAATAAAAATATTTCTAAAAAATGGAAAAAAAAACTTAAATGTGTAATTCAAGAAAATTTATGATTTTCTCACATTATTTCTTAACAATTTTGCATAATAATGAACCTTTCACATACACTTTAAGTTATAAATCCCGTATTAAAACTACTCAGTTCTCCCCAAAACTTCAAAAAACCTGTAAAGGTTTGTCCAAAATATTATTGATTTTATGACATGTTTTTCTATCAATTTTGTTTCTATATTGGCATGTAGACTTAGACTACAAAATACAAACTCCGAATAAAATAAAAAAACCTTCATTTCAAAAACATAAAAAAATGTTTTGGTTTCGTGTCAAATCCTAAATGTTTTTTCAAGCATGTTTTCTTAAAAAATATGAATATTTCTCATATTTTAGAATACAAAAATGGATATTAAAAATTTTTCACCAATTATTTTATTCATTTTACATTTATAATATTAGGATATAGATGTAGATTTTAATATTTGGACGGTGTAAAATTACATTGTAGACTACATCTCAAGTATTAAGGATACAAAAACAATTCTAAGATTTAAGCCTTGAAAAGACAATCAAATAACAATGTAGTTTATCTTAGGTATGGTGCACTGAAGTGATGCATATTTCTTTTACATAACAAGTCCCCTTACCCAGACTCTCACATATCATTAGGTTTTCTAGTGACCTTTAATACTCCGTGGAAACTAATGAACTATATAATTATAATTTTATAATTATACATGCAACCTCTTTCCATACATACTGAGGAGGCAAACTAGTTGTTTGAGGCACCCTAAAACATATATAATAATATTTTATATCAACCTAAATTAATCTTCTAAATCTGCAACCTAGATCATGAACTAGATTGGGTTAATAACTTCTTTTTTTGTAAAATATTTTTATTTAGTAGTATGATAATAAAAATATATATAAGTAGGAGAGACACCACATAAAACTTAAGTAAACAACATCATGAAAGACTATGTATATATATATATATATAAAGAGTGTATATTAATATAATAAAAAGAATGTTATAATCCTATTTTAAGAAAAAAAATGAAGGGTATGTAATAAAATATGCTCTAAATACATTTTCTAAGATTTATTTATTTTATTTATTTAATTAAAATAGATGAAATGAAGATAAAAATAAGGATAAAAAAGGTTAAATGTTTGGCTTTTAGTTTATTTTAAAAAAGACCAAACACCTAGGCTTGTTAAACTAAGCCTACATACCTGGTCATCCCTCTATTTTTTTTTTTCTTAATACACATCGATGATAATTCATCCACCCATTATTTTTAATGGAAAGAATATGGCATATAATATACTATTGTATTTTTTCAGCCACCTCTAATAGTTGAAAAATGAGTCTAGACTTACTCCTATGCATATGATTCTCTGCGGAAAACCTGAGAAGAAGACAAACACAACTACAAATTCTTAGTCTCTAATTTGATTGGTAATAAATCAAAATGATCCCTATATTTTTTCCATGTTTGAGTAACTCATGTTCCTCCTCTTTTGTGATTTTTTTTCCCTTAGATTAAAAATAACAATTTTCAACCTTTCTCTCAATTGATAATACCTAAGAAACATCTTATAATCTCAATGAATACTCTCTTTCTCCTTATAAAATGTTAGGAGTGAAACATGAAACAAGTGAAGTATGAGGCTTAAATGTTAGAACCTTAAAAAAAAACTTAGGGGATAAACTCATGTCTAACTACATAACAATTAATTTGTAAGAAAATAAAAAATCATCCTTAATAAAAATGGTTTTGACTCAATATACTTTTATTAATAAGATTAGAGTTCAAAACACCTAAATATAACTCCTCTAGTAAAAATGAACTCTAAGACACCATGATCGACTTTTTTGGTTACTACAATTTAGTCAAAAAAACTAGTTTTTTTTTATTTCCTCTCTTATTTCCCAACTACTCTCTCTCTCTCTATCCACACAAAAATCATCAATTAAAATTCAAGCTAAATGAAGCATGTAATTGAAATGTTAAAATGAATCTCTAATGTTTTCATTTTTTTATTCGATGAAGGAAAAAAAGGTTAGTCATGCTTTCTATAACTGATATACTAGTGTAGATATGAGATATGAGCTTAATATAGAGATTGTGAAGGATAAATATGAAGTCAAGTTCAAGGTTATGATAACACACCCTAATAGATCCATAAAATATCATTGGGAACTTAAATTGCATCACTTTTTTTTGTCAGAAGATGAAAGATGGTGTACTCTACATAAAAAAAAATGTTTGGCATAAAACATATTATTATATGCGTGAAAAGTTTGTATGTTGATTTATGAAAATTCAAAAACATATATATATATATATAGGTGCATGTCAAACATAAAAACCACATTAATTATAGGGTCAAGCTAAGGGTCAGAACTAAAGTTGTTTGGGCTTGACCTAAATGATTGAAAATTAAAGCTAAGCATAAACAACTATTTTTTTTATGTATCATAAAAAAAAAGAGTTATTCTTTTTATATGATTTATGTTTCACTAAACCTTACATTGAGTTTTATATACATATAAATAGATTATTGATAGCACAAATCAAGTTCAACACATATATTTATAAGATTGTTGTTTATGTTTGTAACTTTGCAAATTAGTACACAAGTAAAGATTAAGGAGTAATTGTTGCAAAGAATAATTCATATCTTAAGGGGGTGTTTGATACTACGTTTAAAAAGTGCTCTTGAATAAATTTGAAAAAAAAATTATTTTTATTTTTTACTTTAAATTAAATTTTTTTTGGTGGTTTTAGATCATTTTCATGTGTTGATGTCAATTTTTTTTTAAAAAAAAATATCATTTGGATGCGTTTCTGAACGAAAAACACTTTAAAAAATAACTTCAACTATACTCTCAAACAATCACTTATTCCATACTCAATTATGTTTTCTTTTAAATATCATATCCTCCTAGAAACAAGACTTTATGTATGTATTTTAATGCAAATAACTCTATGGAATCGCGACATTGAAATTTCCAAAGTCATATTAACAATGTCTCATTTCATGAAAATTTAGCTAATTTTCACAATTCATAATTTACATGTGTTGATGAACAAATAGACATTGAAAACATAGCATATAAACAACATTGAAAATATAACATATAAAAATATATTTTAGAATGTTGATGAACGTGATGTAAAGCACTATAATTTCTCAATCTTTAAAAATTAGGGTAGTGTATATATATATATATATATATATATATATATATATATATATATATATATATATATATATATCTACAATTTTTCAAGCCTAGATATTACAACTCCAAATTATAGAAAAATATAAATATATTCAACTTTTGAATAAATTATTGAATAATCATTTCTTTCTCAAATGAAAAATACCATACAAGAATATTTAAATAACTTAAAATTCCCTAGTTATAAAACTAATAAATAAATAAATAAATAAAATAATAACAATTTACTATGAAAAAAATCTTAAAAAAACTAGGAAAAAAAACCTTAGTAACTTTTCAACCAAATATGAGCATGCTTTTGAACTCAAATGGCATTGTCTTACTTGCACACCATATTTTAGAACAAAATTAATGCAATCCAATGGTTAGATTAAAAGTTATTATATGTTGTTTTGTTTACAAAAAAGAATCTTTTAACGAGTCAAGATTTCTTATTGAGCTAGTAGTTTCTTTTACATGTCTTATGTTAGGCTTAAAATATAGCAATTTGTTATCCTATTCACAAATTATTATTTTTTTATTGATTTTTTAACCAAAATAAATTTTGTCTCTTTCCTTTCATTATCTAGACTAGCTTTTCCTATTACATTAGGAAGATAGGTTTTTTCTCTCTCCTCTTTGATTTCAATTTCACTAAATTCATATCAGGCTTTGGAATTAGGTTTGCCCTATGGTAAATCCCATAGATACATGCCTCTCCTTTCTCACGATTCTTGTTTTCTCCTTCCCTAAGTCCTTTTTTATTTTTTTTGTACTTGTGATCTGTTGGTAAGAACTGCCGATGACAATAAAAAAAGATGTTATGTCAAAGCTTTATTATTTTCCAAGCAATATAGACATGCAATTTTCCATAAATGCTCCAGCTAGAAAGCACTCTGTAAGCATAAAAATCATTGATAGTTCACATCAAAGTTGTTTTCACTTGAAATTTTTGTTTTCCCGATACATCATAAGTCAAAACACCGGGAGATCATAATTGTCTTAACTTATTAATCAATGGTCAAAGACAGACATTAATGTTGCAGCCTCAACTATAAGGACCATGTATGATAATTGATAAAAACATCAAAATTCAACCTCATACACATACTCGGTGCAAGTAGTATACTGTGAGTATCACCAGCCAACAAAAATAAAGAGCTAAAAATGATCTAAAAATTAAGAATTCACATTGTTAAAGTGTTTCCTAGCTTCACCATCGAATGGGTGCACCATCACTCCATCAACTGTATTATATGAAAAATATAATGTCATGTGCTCAACAGTTTTTGGTGACATAAATAATGTCTACAGTCTAGATGTGATTAAGAAGTATATAAGTTTTTTATGTGCGAAAATAGTCTATCCCTTGTCAGTTAAGTGTTTATAATGAGGTCACATGTTCTGCACTCGGCCAACTTTGTATTTTTCAAGGTATTACAACATGTAGAAGTTTGAACATGTCATTTGTCTGGTATCCTAGCTCGAGGGGCTTTATTATGGATTTAGCAACATAAAAGTTCTCTTTCAATTTGTTCCCTTTAGCTAAAATGCTTCTTGGTCATTCAAAAATTCTATCACAACTAACCTCCCTCAACCCATAATCTAACTTGATGGTGAACACCTATGTTATGCTTATAATATACTGTGATTTATACAACCATCCCATAATGATTCATCACAGTCTATTAGAAGATAAGAAAAACCTAGTCACATCTATGTTAGGTTCTTCATATATGATTGAACATAAACTTACACCACTCTAATTTATTTTCATCATATCCATAACAATATTCCTATAAGGATTACTGTTGCATCTACAACTCCATACACGTTGCTAGAACTATCACTTGAATTAACCATCCTTTCTACCATGATTTTGCGGGAACAAATTTTTTTTTGTGTGCATGTCAACACAAGTATTTCTCCATAAACCCTCTTTGTAAAAGATGCATCTTGACAACATGTGGATCTATAAACTTCTTGTTTTTTCACCTTCTATGGACATCTAATACCGCCTCCACTAATGTTTCTCATATTAGATATTGTGTAGTTAATAAAACCTTGAACTTCATTACAATAATCCATCCTACGCAACCCTTGGGTGATTCATGATACATCTATGAACAATCCTCCATTATTTATATCAAATCTATGTACAATAATTATGTATTAATTAAATATATTAACTAAACAAAAATTATTTTATATAATCTAAAACAAACCTTAACAAGTATACATCATAAATCTGTACATTAAATTTATAGGATAAGAAATTATAAAAGAAACACCAAACACCTAAACAGTCTTAAAATTAGATTTCAAGACAATATGGTAAATTTGCTTACTTATAGTGGAGAATCCAAAAAAATAAATCAAATAAGAACACATATGCTCATAAACTTAGTGTTTGTGGATGTTGAATTTATAGTGAGAGGTTGCACTGTGATAAAATTAGAGGGATAGGGTGGTTAGGGTTGCAGAGAAAAAAATACATAATGAAAAAGGAGAGAAAAAAAAAGAGAGAGGAGGATCGTTGATGATGAAAAAGGAGAGAAAAAAAATGGAGAGAGGAGGATCATTGATCAAGTCATAAATTAAAAAATTTCTAACGAATTTACCAACAAAATATATTTGTTGGTATTTCATTGGTAAATCCATCAATAATTATGTTAGTAAAAATGTCACATAATTGTACTTCATGGATTTTTAAATCCCAATTTATTTTTGTCTACATATTTGTTAGTGTTTACTAACAGAATTACAAACATAATATATTCGTAGGTAATTCTGCGATCAATTCTTTCAAAATTAATGTCATGTCATCATACAATATAGATTTTTGAATATCACTATAATTTTCTTGGTATTTACTATCGATATTTACTAACACGATCATTATGTAGGTAATGGTGTTAGTAAACTATTGATGAAAACAACAACAATAACTTTTCTGTTGATAATATAATTAGTCAAAATCTTGACAAAAAAATTTCATCGATATATCCGAATAAATTAGCCAATTTTTCTAGTAATTTTTAAGGTCACCATTTTATTTTTATATCACATTAAACAACTCATATTCAAGTATCAAAACATAATCATCCAAAAACAAAACAAAGAGACAAAAATCATATTATTACATATCTACTACTTAGAATAAGTTTGAATAGACTATTATATACATAGCAAATGCCAAATATATATATATATATATATATACACACACATACACACACACACTTCAAAAGCCAAATCCAAATCTTTTTCAGTAGATTCCACGACAATGAAGTGAATAACCAACCAAATAGGAGATAGATAATCAACAAATTGGTCACTAACCGAAATAACTTCCACACCGACATATCCCCAACACTTTCGGTTAATTATAGGTCCCAGAAAATATGATCTTTCTCTGTCCACGTGCCACACATAACACGGACCCACACCTTAATTTGTGTGGGATCGCCATGGCACGCTTTTGCTGACCCCGCAAAGAATAAATCTTCTCTTCACTCCGTTTTTATCTCTAGCTAAGCTGCATGTCTCCTTCTTTAATATCCTCTTCTCTCACTTTCTATCTTCTTTGCTTTGCTTGTTTACAAATGTTACTTTATATTCCAAGGATAGATTCAATAATCTAGCCACATATATATATATATATATATATATATATATATATATATATATATATATATATAAATGGGTGTGTAGAGAGAGAGAAATTAAAATTATTTGTTAATTAAAATAAGTCATGAGAAAAACACACTTATATTTTTATTTGTGTTGGTGAATAGAATAAATGATTTATAAAATCACATCTGATAATTTTAGTTTTAAATTGAAATAATTATTTGACATGATATTAAAATATTAATAATTAAATAATCATGATCTTCAATCTTGTCACTTCTATTTTATAATTAAACTGATCAAATTAAATTACGAGATTGCATAGATTTCAAGTTTTTTTTTAAAAAAATTATTTGAATAGATATGTTAGAAAATAATATAAAATAACTTTATCATCAAACTTCGATAGTCTAAACTTTAAATATTTCTAATAACTTGTTTTTTTAATTAGAAAATAAAATAGAATATAGGAAATAATGTATAATCATATAATGATTAAGATTGGCATTATATAAAATTAAACAAACAAATTGTAATTTAACCACAAAAATTGTTCAAGTCGGTAATATGAAAGCAAGCTGCAGTTATTTCTATTGCACCTCATAACTTTTTCTTTTCGGCAAAAGCAAATTGAATTCTTCCCATAGTTTCATAAAATCATCACCTGTTATTTGTGTAATTAAATTTATAAATACCATGGCAAAGTAGAGAAGCCACCTTTATCACACCACGTGGCAGAGACGGAACTGTTAACAAAGTATATACCCATCACATTCATTGGATATAAGATTAAAGTTACAAGTGTGTTGGGTCAGACAATTCGACTTTCCCAATAATTTAACGACAGGATAACTACCGATAACTACCGGATAACAAAACGAAAAGAATCTTACCCCAATTTCTTTTTCCCTGTTGGAAACAGATTTTAAGGTAGAAACTAGACACAAAACAGCATTTCATTGGACATAAATAAACAATGTGGGCTAAGGGAAATGTTTTCTTACTAGCACAAAAATCAGCAAAATATAGTTATAAGAGTTTTTGATGAAATATCACTATTTATATTTGTTCGTGATTTAAAAACATAACATATAAAAAGTTATAATTAAAAAAATAATATCAAGTACAAAACCTATAGGACAACTAATGAAAGACTAAAAAGTAAGTTCCTTAAACATTTACATAAACCCTAATAATCTTGAAATTTAGGGATTTTCAATTCTTCATATAATTGAAAAACATTCAGAGAATTATTATGTATTCTCAAAACCCAACAACAAAAAGAACCAAAAAAGAAAGAAAAAAATTGTATCCATAAAAGAAAGTTAATTACGATTAGTGATGTGCTTTTACGTGGAGTCCCATTGTTATGTATAAAGTAAAGGTAAATTACCATTAAAAGCATCATTAATTAATTTCTATTTTAAAGCGTTTAACAAGTAGCAAACGGAACCCTCAAAAGTATGATAGTGTTGAAAAGAGGTGGGCCACTTGTTGCGAAATCTAATTATTGAGCGCGCTACCCTTTTCTTTCACTTTTTTTTTATTTCACCTTTTATTAATTTTCTTTTAGGGATTCCATTATTCTTTAACAAGCTGTCATTTTCTACTTCTTTCTCTTTCTTTTATTCTCTAAATTATTATAATTCGTCTTTTCTGACCACTCTTTTATTTTTATTTTTTCTGAAACCGTCTCTTTCCATACTTCAATAATTTAGAATATAGCCGAATATGTGAAAGTTCATTTCATGTAAGTTCATTTCATGTAAATGAAATGAAATATATAATTTATGATTTATATAGTAGATTTTAAGTTTAAATTAGAGTATACATTTCTTGTAAAATTATAAGATAATTAAAGTTTTATTCACTCATTTAAATCTATAAAATACATTTTAAAAAAAAATAAAATTTCCTCTCATAAAATTACAATAAAATTACAATTTTCTTTACCAATCAAAACATCGACTTCCAACTTCCTCGATTTTCCCCTTTTCATGATTTTTGTATAGGCTGGTACACTTTTTCTCTCTCATGGAGTTAGCTTTGGCATTTTGATACCTTTTTTTTTCCCATCTCATGTATGGCATATATACATGTAAAGTTTAGATATCTATAATAAGTTTTCTAACGACGAGTTTGAAGTGAATCAATTGCATATAGACTAATATAATCTATGAGAAATTCTTTCTTACAAACTCTTTTAATAATTTTAAATATTGGATCATAGTTTAAGAAATAGATATGTTTATTACTAGGCTAAACCCTTAAGATTATATACTATTTTGCTTTTATAAATAAAAGTTATATTTTTTTTCGACAGGTAGTTCTCAAAAATGAATCCACATGTAATAAATCTCATCTTATAATAAAAGTCAACCAATCCTAAATTAAGGTTTAAAAAAACTAAACAAATCTTATCATAAAGAGCCTAGATCCATGGTAAAAATGGTCACATTCTTAAATAAAATTCCATTTTTTAATCAAAATTAATAACCCTTCTATGAAAAGGTTATTGTGAATCTAGTTTTCAATTCATCATGTATCATATGCGTCACTCTTTAAATAGACATAAATTACATAATGCTTATATGGTTTTGCCTAATATATTTAGGATTTGGTTCATTCTAGATAACTTTCAAAGCATATCCCTCTTATTGTCACAATTCTTGTTTGCACTTCTCTTTTATAGTTGATCCATTTGCTTTGTTAGATTTGATATAAAATGCTCTCATTGATCAAATAATATGGCAGAGTTTTTTTACTATCTCTTGAACCCATACAGAGTCTCAAACAGCCTTCACTCCTACATCATGAGGTGAAACATTGTTGTTGTTATCATCCATCAAAGAGGATAATTTTCTCTCATATTCATATAGAGTTTCCCGAATACATATGTATAGTGAAAATTATAAAATTAATTTTTTGTAGGGGGTCTTAAGGATCATGTTAGATAGATATAGGGACAAATTACTGAAAGATCATTTTTTTTTGCTTTGAATAATTATTTTAATACCGAGTTGTCACAAGTCACGCAAGCGTCAGACCTCTAAAAATAATCCACACAAACCATAATTGAAAAATCTTCTAAACCCTTTTAAAATTGTCTAGCTCTTTTTTTATGTGTTTAAGGTATTTCTGTAGAGTACTCTACTCATCCTAAAAAATAAAACGCATAATTTTGTATTTATAGAAAAACCTAGAAACATTATAAATAATAAAATATCTATTAACCCCTTAAATAATATCACATATATTATTTTTGATTATTATAGGTCTAGAATTTGAATCACCTATTTTAATTACATTCTAGTCCTTAATTTTTGAAATCTATTTACAAATCAAGTCACACTTGATTAACAATCTCATTTTAAAATGGTTTTTTTTTTCGTGGCCCATTGGATTTCTTAATAAGTTTTCGCAAATATAAATCATAATCGTGAATAAGATAAGAATATATAAATTAAATAAATTAATTTATCATCTATTTTATAATTAAATACCAATTATAATATCTAACATGTCATGATCCACAAATATTATAAAAGTATAAGTGATTTGATTTAATAATGTTTCGATTTAAATATTATAACATGAAATGTGTCTACTTTGTCAAATTATATTTATTCACAACACTACATTCATTGATTCTTTGAATGAGTTTTTTTTTAAAATCTCATTTCACCTTATGTAAGGATTTATAACCAATACTATTTGAAAATAAATGAAATAATTTTTTTAACTCATTTAGGGTGATGAATCCTCTTTTAATTACTTAAAAAACTTTATATAGTTAATTTCATACCCAATATCTATCCCTTTATTACACTTGATTAGAACAACGTGTAGTAACACTCTTTATTTAATATAAATTAGTGACCTCAAGTCTAACAATTAGTTACACAGCTATCACATGAGTATTTATATAAACATAAATGATCTCTCTATATCGAATTTCACACATGTTAGTTTAGTATATATGTTATTTGACAAACACCTATTTATTTATTCTAGATATCTTTTATACGTCATCTTATTATATATAATTGCTTCCTTTCATAAAAAAAAGAACATAATATATTTTAGTTTTAATAGATCATTAATATTTCAATGCAATAAAAATCTTATAATTATAACTTTACATTTTCATTACAAGAACTTGTGTCCTAATAACTTGTATCTTTATATATTTATAATAATCATGATTAATTAGATATTTTAAAAGATAAAAAAAACATAATTGCATTTACATTTAGTTATTCATTTACATGTGACCTTCACCTAAATAACCATGATTTATTATCACTGCATCCATCAACATACTCATATAACAATTACAATTAAAATCAATATCAACATGGTACTCTAGGGAATGAATTCACAATATGTATTAATAATATAAAAATCAATTCAAAATTTAAATTTGTTAATTGAAAATGAATTCACAATCAAATTACAATTATTAGTTTTTTTAAGTGCAATGATGTGTAAAACAATCAATTAAATAAATAAAATTAATGCAAACTAATCGATAACCCAACTAATTATAGATACAATTTTTCAATTCAAACTAAATTAATATCAATTAATTTTTATCATTTCCAAAAAAAAAAAGAATTTCTTTAAAATCTTCAACTTAGAAAGAAAATTTATAAAATATAACTTTTAGCCATTAAATAATCCATACTTGCTTTTAGTATAGCACACCTAAGTTAAAAACTAAAATCAATTAGATGAAATTACTAACAAATTCAAATTTTCTCAAATCACAAACAAACCCCAAATAAAAATCAAACTATTATTCCCTTATGAAGAGGTTGTTAAAGAATAAAATATACATGCAAACTTGTTGACAAAATATTGCAATGAAATATATTGTCTATAATTACATCAGTTATTGCTGATGTGTTATTTTGGTGATGGATTCATGAATAGAAAATCTTCATTTTTAATTATATTATTTTGTTAGTGATTATGTCACTATTTTCTGAAGAAAATAATTTGTTTCTATTATAATCAATATTTTTTACTAAATTATTTGTTGTTATAATCTTTTATTGGTAATTTCATTAATATTAAACAATTTTCAAGCAGTGCGTGTAGAAGGTGTAAAGATCTTTCAAAGGTTCACCCTTGAGTTAAAGACATTATATTGCCTTATTCAAATGCAAAGTAGTAATTTAATTGCAATAAAAAAAGAAATGATAGATCTAACCCCCATAAAATATTTCAAATACAGTTGTGCAAAGGTGGAAAAATAACTTTACCCAAACACCTAGTTAATTGGGTTTTATTTGTATTTTATGGGTAATTTTATAGTTACACTAACAATGATTTAAGTCGTGTGGTGTCACATAACTTCGCAAGGAGATTGAGTTTTCTTTTCTATTATTATAATCACTCACATTCATATTATTGTTCTTTACATTAGCAGCCCATGTGTTAGAAAAGAACAACCACGATAGGAATTTCTAACACTAACGAATCATATCAAAATCATTAAATACAACGACTAGCCAGAAACTTGACAAGACCATGAAATTCTGTCGGATTCCAAACACTAGGGTTTAGTTTTATTATCATATGCTTTGAATGTTCAAAATCTAAATAAGATTTGAACTCTACAACATATATGCTCGCAATCCTTGCGCTTTGGCATTGTAAAGCAATATAATATATTACAAAGTTTGAAATCATGATCACGCTATCTTTTTTGAGAGGTGTTTGGGAATATCTTTGGAAAATATTTTAAAAAAATTGGAAATTTTTATTTTTTATTTTAAATTAAAAAATATTGCTATTTTTGAATTATTTTGATGTGCTGATATCAAAAATATATATTTTTTAAATTATCATTTTAATATATTTTTAAACTAAAAACACTTTTAAAAACAATATCAACCACACTTATAAACAAACACTTCATACTCAATTAGTTTGTCCCATTTGATCATCACCACAATGACATCACTTCATACTCAATTCCTAATCCTAATAGGAATTTTTTAGTCGGCAAATGCATCCAAAATTTGTCCATGTCATGGATTTATAAAAAGAATTCTTGATCATGCATGCTTCTTTTCCGCGTATAATATCTACAGGTTTCCTTGTGCCTTCTCTTGTCTTTTCTTTTCTTTTCTTTTCTTTTATTTTATCTTCCTTTGTGTATGATTTGAGAGGGGGAAACCCTATTTTCTTTTTGCATCGTTTTGGTTTCATCCCCCAAACCATTTCCAACTGAAAACAGTTGCTAGTTTTTGATTTGATGGAGGAGGACCCCATTACTAATGTCCACGTCGAAATGATGGAGTTCCACGCGGCCGACATCGATGTCTTGATTAAAAACAAATTAATAATACTTTGAAGATCATTTTCAAGAACATCATTAATTAAATTAAGTGAAAGCGGAAGTACTGTGTGATTAATACGATTTATATGATTAATTTGTGTTAAAGAATGATCCTTACATGTATGATAATTGAATGTAGTTTTTTAATATTCTTTTGTAAGAATATATTTTCATACCATTGTTATCCTAAAAATATAATTCTATGCTGCCTATAAAGCCTTTAGGACATGACATTTTTTTTTATCTATATGTTGTTTGAGAGTGTGGTTAATGTTATATTTTAAAATAATTTTTATTCAAAAATATATTAAAATAATATTTATTGTATGGTTTTGAAAATAACTTTATAGAAAAACTAAACGGAAAACAATTTTGAACTATGCTAATTGATAAAATAATTTGTTTTTGAATGGAATAGAGAATTGGCAATATGCTAAAATTGCTAATTTGAGTTGCCTCCTTAAGGTTGTATTTCCATAGTAATACGGGGGGAGGTTTTCTCATTCACTTCATGTCACCACCACTACAAATAAAATAAAATAAAATGTCTTTTGTGATCTGAAAACTTGGTCCTAAACAGCCGCAAATCAGATATAAAAAAATATTTGTGACCGACCGTTCTGTCTTAAGTATATCATCACAAAGCATAAAAATACCTTTATTTGTGCTCGCTTTTCGTATCGGAAATAATTAAAAATACAAATTTACACATTAATGATTCAAATAAAAATAGTAATTCAGTCAAGTCACTATCAAAAAGATTAGCTAATGAAAACAAATGTAACATTAATGAAATATTTCCGTCAATAAACTTCGATTGCATTTTTCAATTTAATATACTCTCCCAGTATCCATCTATAAACACCGAAGAAAATATTTTTTTCGAAAAGAAACTATCTAATTTTTATTTGAACTCAATTTTAAAATGTTATTTTTTTTTGTATATGTTTTTAGTATTTATATCTTGTTTGGGAGTTTATTAGTTTTATAGATTTTTTCGTAGAAATTTGTAAATTAATGAAATTTAATTTTAATTTATGACTTGGTGTTTTATGATAAAATAAATAATGACTTATTTCACAAATCCATTTTATATTTTTTTAATTTTATTATTAAGTTAAAAGTTTTTGTAAATATATAAATTTTAATTTATTTAGATAATTGATAATGAATTAATAATATTATTAAAATAGATTGAATAAGTTTGAGTGAACGGGAGCCACCTCGTACACGTTGGTGTATGGAATGGAGGCGATTATGCCTTTAGAAGTGAAAATCTCATCATTAAGAGTATTGATAGACTATGAGCTTGAAGAAGCACAATGGGCAAAAATTAGATATGAACAATTGAATTTGATTAGCGAAAATAGGATAGTTGCAATTGTCATCATCAACTCTGCCAAAGAAAGATGGCCAAATCATATGACAAAAAGATTTGACCTCAAAAATTTCATCAAGAAGATCTTGTACTGAAGAAAATAGTGTCTTTACTAGGAAAAGATCAAAGTAAATGGGTACCAAACTATGAAGGCCCTTACGTGGTGAAGAAAGTGTTTTTCAGGAGGAGCTTTGCTGTTATCTAGAATGGACGGAGAAGATCTAGTTGGACCTGTGAATTCCGACTCTATCAAAAAATATTATGCTTGATATATTTTGTAATTTACCCAATCAAAAAAATAAAGCTCGTATATGAATTCTCTATGCAGAGAACCTGTTTCTTTACAAAGCGCATGATCTCATGACATTTGATTTTTTTTTAAAAAAATAATTAAACCGGACATGTATTTTATACCACGTTGGGGGCAAAAAATGCAAATTGTGGTCCATAGTGAACCAAAGCCTAAAGGAGTACTATCATAAAACTTCTGATACACCTTTTAAGAGAATTGTTTTAAAATATGGTGATATGCATTGAAAGTTTCAGTTTTCATGAACAAAACCAGATCTTTTGAGTTTTCCTTTTAAGATAATTTCCTTTTAAAAAATGGAAAGGGTAATTTAAACATTAGTAAAAGTATAATAAAAGGCAATATTCAATGGAGCAAGAAATGAGCCCATAAGAAACTGAAGATCTCTTCACCAAGCGTGAAAATGATAGGAAATATAGCACGTGGAGGATATTCCATTTCAAGAGGACAGGTCAGGCAAACAAATGGAAATAAAAGCTCAAAAAAGGCTACAACAGAAAAGGGGGCTATGTTTACAAAATAGGTAACAAAAACATGCATGTTGTATTGTCATAACACTAATGTGATAGGAAAGATGTGATGGAAGTCAAAATAGTTCCAAGTTTTGGGAACCATGAAGATACAAAATCTCAAATCAACAAAACCATGGAAAAGAATACAAATTGAGAACTAGAATTGCTTCATTCCTCAAGGTAAGATGATTTCTTTTGAAGTTTAGAACGGGCAAGTCACTTGATATTAAGACCATTTTTCAAAAAAACATGGAGTTTTTCTAAAAATCCTAAGATGGGCAAGTCACTCGATATTGAGACCATTTTTATAAAAAAATATAGAGTTTTTCTAAAAATATGAAGATGGGCAGGTCATTTGATATTGAGATTATTTTTATAGAAAAAACATGAAGTTTTTCTAAAAAATCTTAAGATGGGCAAGTCACCCGATATTGAGAAATAAACATAGAAGATTATGATGGGATGTGATGATGATGAAATTGAAGAGAAAGACAGTTTGATTAATTTGCACAACATGAATATGTAATGCCATAAGTTATAATGTTATGTTTCATGATGAAATTAACTCTAATGTAATAACAATTATGTTTATTTATTATTACATTACAATGAAATATATATTTTAAGTGATTTTATTATTATGCATAGGATTGGTGTTATTGTGTTATGTGTTGTTGTGATTTTAAGTATTTATAAGATGAATACATAAGAATACAGATACAATATAGTAATAAAAATTGTGTTTCATCAAGAGCAATATCAATGAAATGCAAAATACTAACAAATTAAATTGTCAGTTTATTCTAAAAAGCATTGAGATTGTTCCCTTCTACTTTGTCTTGTTCATTGTGTTTAGTGCAGAGAGGATCATCAATAGTTAATGTCAATCAATATTTTATTGAGAGCATTGAAATAGTTCCCTTCTTCCTTGTATGGTCCCTTATGTTCAATACATAAGGAATAATTGATGGTTAATGTTCATCATTATTTCCTTGAGAGATATGAAGTCGTTTCATTCTCCATGAAAATGTTCATTGTATTCAATACACTAGGGTTAACAACATTTAATGTCCATCAATATTTTCCCAAGATTTGTGGAACTATTTTAATTGCATTCTTACACGTTACAAATGGTTATTGTTTGTTTGTATTTTGCAAGAGTTTTATAATTGTTCACTTCTCAATTGTAGTGTTTATAGTGCAAAATACATGTGGTATCACTAACATGCAATTTCCATCAATATGACTCTCAGAAGGAATCACCGGTAGACTAAAAAGTCATCAATAATATTTGAGGGGTTTCTAAAAAAATATTAAATTAAGAATTTTCATTATACATTACAAACAAAAACCAATGGAAAAATAAAAAATATTAATATTTAATTTTCTATTGATAAATCCATTTGTAAAATCCCCCAAATTAAAATACCAAAATCTACAAGCATAACAGACATCTATTTTTTCTTCTCTCTTCCTTTATCTCTAGATTCTCTTTACCGTTTCTCTCTTTTTTCTCTTCTCTCTAATCTTGTCTTTGTTAACTTTTTCATTTCTCTTACCTTTTTTTTCACACGTGTCAGTATATCCTTCTTTTATATATTTCTTTCTCTTTTAAGTTTCACAGTTTTATTGTTAAAATGTTTGTCTTCTAATTTTTTGTTATTATTTGACTCTTTTTTTCTCTTCTAACCTTTATTTACTATGAAATTAAGGTAAGATTTCTCATTTATTTTCCCTAAATTGTGTGTTTTTTCTACTCAATTTAATTATTTAGTTAAATGTTTTTTTATTAATGGAAATTAATTGATGATTTTCTTGTTCTTAATGGTTTTGGTGTGGGTTTTTTTGCAAAATTATTTTCTTAATTGATTTTTCTGTTATAGGATGAATGAGTAAATTGAAAAATTAAGATTTGTAGTTAAATATAATTTTGTTTTAGGATTTCAATAGTTAATAAGCCAAGGAAAAGTGTAGAGGAAAATATCAATGTTTTGTGGCAATTCAAATACGAATGTTTTGTTTATTTGTAGGTTTAATAATTTTTAATATTCTCCTATATAAGGGAGCTTATCCTGAATGTTCTTTTTAAAATATAAATTATTTACAATAGCTTAATCCTTCAATTTATATAGATGCCTAGGTAAAAGTCAATAGTATATTGTAAGGACAAGATACCTACTAGTTCTTTTAACAACACTTCCAATGATCATAAGTCATTAGGTGCTCACCAAGAATAGGTACCTAAGACATAGGCACCAACTCATGACATGAGCTTGTTGAGGTGGAGTCCCTTCATTGTAGGATTTATCTACCCATAAGTATTAGGCTAAATGGAAGAATGACCTTTTAATGTAAGTTTGTTTTCCCTTCACATTGACATGTTAGTAATTTTTAAAAAGTAATTTCAATTGACCAATACAATTTTAGGTTTACAAATATTAAGGTTGTTAAAACCATAACAGTAGTGATGAAATCATCAATGGAGATTCATTCTTTCAAAGGAGTCCGGTTTCCAAACGACTTGAAAGAAAACCTATGATTGATGCTTATTTCAAAAGATTTAAGGTTAGTGTTAACTTAATTATTTTTTTATTATATTAATTTGGTTAGTTTATTAATTTATTAATAAATATTTTGTATAAAATTTAACTACAAGGAAAATTTTGAATGGGATAAAATTGGCATTTCCATTCCAAGAGTTTGAGAAAATCATGTTACAACTAGGCAAAATTAAAATCAAGATAAAACTTTTTAATATTGTTATTCAATTTATTATTCATTTAATAATAGATAACTCATTTATACCATATAGGTTGCATGCTTTTTGGTACGAAACACTAAAAAAACCAAAACATATGCGGAAAAAAAGAGCTTCTAGAATTGGAAGGAGATGGCAATTTAGAAGAATTTCATATCTCTATACATCTGAGAGGTCATGTAGGCAAAATAAATTTAGTACGTGATATCCAAAGGTTTTGTGTGACAATCATATGTTCAAGGTTTCATAACCACGCACACCAGCGACTCCATTTTGTTTGTTTTGTATGCAAAATAGATGGTAAGATTATTTTTTGATTAAATATTTTCTTTTTATAAATATATTTAGCTAGCAGCAATTTCCTCATACAACCTATGGTTCTCGGATGTGAACCAAGTCTGATGAAGCTTTATATGGAAACACATGTATGGATTGATGACCATAAAAAAAAATAGCTTGTGGATAGTCGAGCTTAACACTTTGTGGTGTGTTGTTTTTAACCACTTTTTTTCTTTAGTTATCTTTTTTAATCTTCTAATGTTTTCTTCTCAAATACATATAATAATAGGTTAAAGAAAATATATGAAGATATCATTTGACTCATCCAGATATCAATCCAAATTTATGGTTGGAGGTAAGATCATCTAATGGACTCGATAGAAATTAGATGCATTGTCTCTTTAACACTATGACCGAGGACTTTGTGGATGACCCATAGTGTTTTAATCACTAAGTTCTCGTAATCAATTTTTAGCACTCAAACTATAGAGTTCAATGAGAATTTAGACTAGTAAGTTATAGATAGAAGGACTCATCTTGTTGCTGATTATGAACTCATTGATAAGGTGGTTGAGCTCCTCCAATTGGTAATAAAGATGAGATCACAAATGGGATGGCACATGTACTATCTCTTATTATCCCCTCATTTCAAGCGAAGACCCGTCTGCTCCTCCTCCTCCAATGACTTTATTCTAGATTAATTATGCCTTTGTCTTTACATTAATTGAATTTGAACTTATAGATTTTAAGTTTAAAATAAATATTTGAATTTTATATTTATTTCATTTTTTTTCTATTATTTTAGTAAAGTCTTTTTTAAAAATATTTTAAATTATTATTAACAGGATTACTAATGCACACTATCAATAAAAATGTTGGTGATTAATAATGTTATTGGTGCAATAAATGATGTAGCTTTGAATATAAAAACTCATGTGTATACAAAAAATTGTGCATGAAATATCTAGATACACGACCCCTATAAAAAAATAAAAAAAAACAATGCATAAAAAGGTATGTCATTAAAACCTAGAAAACATCAAGTTAAGGGTAGGTGAAACATTTCTCATTAAAGTTGCAACCATGTAGGCTAGCCCAAATATATCACAAAACTCTAAATGTTTGTTCCAAAACTAAATAGCTAGAGAAATTATTTTTTTACAAAAGATTTTGCCATATTAGTTGCCCCCAAGTCTCTTAAACATCTAAGTTTGGAAACTTTTAACAAAAAAAAATGGAGGAAGACTTACTATAAAAGTGTTATATTTTTTTGCTAGGACTGCATGATAATATTTATCGTGGCTATGCCTACATTTGGCTTTAGTTAATGTTCCTTGTGTGAAGTTTTTCCATGTAATTGTTTTTAATATTTTCTTTTAACGAGATAAGAGTTTAATCATGTTTTCTTATAAAGAGAAGCAATGTAAAATATGAAATGAGTGTTAAAGTAATAAGATTTATATATGCATTATTAAAAATGAAATTTAGATGCAAATGTTTCATGAGTAGCCATAAAAACTAGAGAATGATCCCTAATCTTTTTTTAATACAAGTGATCATGAAGACCTAGGATCTTTAAATTGTTTTTGGAGAAAAATGATCATGGAGACCTATTGAACTTTAGTATGAGATAGTCAAATACATGGAGGCCTCATAAAGACATTAAGACTTTTATGGAGAAACATTACTATTATTTATTTGAAAAGTTCAAAAGAGAAAAATGTAAATAAAATTTTTCAAAATTTATTTTATCTTAGGTAATGCATTATAACTTTTTCCTGTTTTTTTCATATTGCATTTTTTTCATACATTATTGATGGTATCCTCTAGAGATCACTAATTTTGATCACTTTTTTTAGTGTATGGTACTTTTTTATTCCATGCTAGTAATCATGGTGAAAGAGATAGAACTTGTATTTTTTTATGTTTAAACTACTTTTAATTGGAGGTAAATGTTGCATGAATTATATTCCCTTTATGTCATCCCACATGTTAACATATATGGTGGAGTGGTAAAGAGTTCAAGAAATGTTAGGTGATCAAGAATGTTTTTCTTTTTTTTAATGTTTTAATGGGAGACCAATGGTATTGTGGAAAATTCTTTCTTCTTCTACTTGAATATTATAATTCATTTCATGTTTAACATTAAGGAAAGTCTTGTTATATAGTGTATACAAGCTTTTTCATAATGCATTGTTATACACTCCATTAATCAATGCCTTAGAGGAAATTGGTTCGGGTAGATTTTCTAAATTTAGAATTACTCATTGAATCTTTTCAGTTAGAATGTTAATGCAAAAAGTTAGAGATGAACTTCATGAAGGCCACAATGGAGCTAGGTTTTAAGTTGTGTTACCACATTCTAAAAGATCCATGAAAGGTTATGAGAATTTTATACATAACATCACTATTTTATGTTATGAGGTCTAGAATGGTTTTGCTTGATTTTTATATGCTATAGACATTAGTAAGGCTACTGTAATTTTCCAAATTAGCCATTACGATGAGATTGTTTTTTTTGAAAAAGATTAGTATGCAACACTCCATGATAAAGTAGAAAGTCTTGTATTTGACAGGAATGATATTCAATTTTGGAGTTGATCTTGTCTCTCATCTATGTTTTATTCATCCAAATGGATATAAGTATTAGTGGATTACAATTGATAAAGATAGTCATGTTTATTGTTAGGATGTTTGAAGGAGCTCTTCACATCAAGTTAGAGTGTCGTTCATACTTTGTCATCATTTTATCATGTTTTTTTTCATGGAATTAGTGTTATCTCTATACATGTGGTGCACATAATAAAGTTGTATGTTAAATTTCTTATTTATGGAATGAAAAAAATATAAAGTTGTTCTTGTATGGCTATAACAATGTTGTTGTGTATTTGTATTTTTTTTTAGGAGAGTTGTTAAAGCCTTAAAAGAACTAGACTTTTGGTGGTAGGGAGGTTAGTTATTTTATCTTTTCCTTAAGTTTCATCAACTATGATATATATTTTTTTTATGAGTCGTTAAAGAGAATAAACTATCTTTTTGTTATATTTCTCATATATGACGCATCTAATGAATTCATAGAAAAATCTTTAAAGAAAATTTGGTCTTTCTATGACTGGGTTAATGATTTGATAGCCTTAACCTTTGTTTTTGGCATATTGCTAAAAAACCCAATCCCCTATAAAAAGATAGGATACTTTAATACTTAAGTCAGTTAAGGTATAAAAAAAGGAATAATATGCATGAAGAAAAAAAATTAAATGATGTAGGGAATGCATATATATATGTGTGTGTGTGTCGTGATAGTTTTGTATATGATTGTATATTACCAGATTTGGCTTATTATGGATATATGTCACAAAGGATGATAGGATGGGATCCTATGGTGATTATATGTCTTAACTATAAGTTTTTTTCTAGCTTGTAAACCTCGATATGCTTTGGCCTATTTTCCTAGTGACTAGCTGTAATTATACATCAGGCCTTAGAATTTCTTCATGTCGAAGAACTTTTGTTAGTGAAAAAATTGGTGTTGGTTATTGAGTGTTAAGATAGTTTTCCATTGAAGACAAAATGGTTAAAATGGTTATCTATCATTCCATGTTTGTTATTCTAGGCACACCATTGGTGAAAATATTGGTGATGAGCAATGTTGTTACCATAAAAAAAAACTATATGGGTATATATTTCTTATTATTAACACCAATTAAAAGTCTAAATTGCAAAAGAATATAATTTTTTAGAAAAAAATAAATTTAGGGGACACAACTTGAATGTTAGAAAGGTAAATTATTAAAATTAAAGACTTTATTATTGCATAAAATCCAAATTATGAGAAATAATTAATGACTTGATTGAACAAATTCAATACCAATGACCAATTTATAAAGGGAAGTATCTTCAAAGACTAAAAACAATGAGTTTTATTGACCAATAAAGAAGAATAAGGGTGCAACTGAAAATTGACAAATCTCAAATCATAAAACCTAATTTTTAGGGAAAACAACATCAATTCATAAATATTGTACAAGTTTTTCTTTGATTTTGGGTTGATATGGAAGACATCGTCATGTAGTTGATTGTGATATTTTTCATCATCTTAGAGGCTAAAACCACCTCTACTAAACTCACAAACACCCTCTCTATAACCCATTGACACTCATTTTTGCCATTAATCATCTCAACATTTTATCCCTCATCAACCTTCACTACTTATTTAAGAAAAAACTGATCGGGTTGGCATCTTTAAGCAATTAAATATGAAGATATAAACATTTAAATCAAGCAAGAAAGGATTGAATAAATATTTATTCACTCTCTCTATCAAATTCAATTGGTCTCAAGCAATTTATGATGTATTAGAGATGCTCTAACAAAGCCACAAAAAGTATCCAACCTAGTCAAGACACCCATCTGCACAAAACCACCTAACCACTTATCATGTTCACACTTAAAAGTCATCAAGAAGAATCTTAGCAAATATTAAAAGTCATTCCCTTAATATGAAGACCCTTAATATGAAGACCAAAAAACACTTTCATTTAATCTAAAGTTTGTTATAAAATCATTTGAACCAAAAACCAAAAATCTTGTTTGGTTTGTTACTTTTCTTGTTAAGTTTTTTAGGGGCTTAAGGGTGTGTTTGGCAAACACTCCCATAAGTTTATTCGGGTAGTTTGGTTTGTAGTATAAAGATGGTTTTGTCAAATATGGCCTTTACAAAAATTATAAAAATTATAAAAATAATAAAAAATAATTTCTTTGTAAAACAATTACGTGTTATATACGACTAGGTATCTCAAAAATATTTTTTTCAATAAAAAAAAGTTTGTTGTTTGGGTGTTTGCATACATCCTGGGATTTTAATAATGACTTTATTAAATCCTTGAGAATTTGACTAATATTTTTTTTAAAATCAACTCATCTTATGTAATTCATGAGAATCCAAGGTAAATATTCATATAAAATATTGGACATATAAGAAGACTATTATTTAAAATATCAACAATTGACTTGAAAATTCATAGAGTTATTTTAAATATTCATTAATTTTAATTAAAATATTTTATTACTGTAGAGAAGTCCCTTATATGGTATAAGTGAACTCTATCAAAGAACTTATATGGATTCCCCAAATAAAATTTGATTGTATATACAAGCTCAAAACAAATACAAAAACTAGATTTATTCATATAAATAAATTTCAAATCAAAATACCCTACTAGAAAAATCACTACATCTCTAAACCATATCAAAACCACACAAAAGCAATCATCCATAGTTATAACGTGTTAATATCTTCTTAATCGCATATAGTCTCTTACCATTCGAACCTCTAAAGAAAGACTAGTATACTCGGGTTTCAAAGCAATCCTAGCTATATAACTAGATGATGACCCCTAAAACCTCAACATCATCACATGGGAAGAAAATGGTTTCTACTTTATATAGAAAGACTCATGTGATCATTAAGAGTTTTGTGTGCATGAAAAATTTATGTGCATGGCTCGTGGGAACATGAAAAAAATAATCTAAAATGATGTATCAAGCAAGAGTAGAAGGATCGGGTCAACACCATGTATGGGGGGATTTTTAAAATGAAATTCCATTCCATCACCGGCATTTAATAGGAAATATCTTTACAATTATAATTTATAGTTTCATTTCAAATGTTATCTTTGGTATATATGTTTGATGCCTAAAGTTGATTAATTTCAGTAGCATATATCAACTTTAATTAATAATGTTGTAGGCTAAACCAATAATATATAAAGCATCACTTCTAAGATATGTCACAATTTTTAGCCTTTAGACTTGAAAGTACTTAAAATTATTTTTTGGTATTTGGCATGGATATTGTAAATTAGGGAATTCTATTATGTTATGTATTTCATTCATGCTTTACAACTGGTATATAATACAGGGAAATGAAACACGATCCAAGAATAAAGCCTAAGCAATTGTTAACCAAGAATAATTCCTAAACGTACGTTTCTAATAACTGGACAATGAGCTATATATGGAATGTACATATGTGCATATTTGACATCGATACTCCCCCTCAAGTTGGAGCATGAAGTCCGTAATGCCCAACTTGCGTGATAATGCTTGGAAGTGGTCTCGTCCTAAAGCTTTGGTGACAATATCTGCAAGCTGAATGGAGGTTATGATATGTCTGGTGGTGATAATGCCGGATTGTAACTTCTCACGAACAACATAACAATCAATTTTTATATGTTTGTATGCTCGTGGAAAACAGGATTCTGAGCAATGTGAAGAGTTATATGGTTGTCACAATATAAGAGCATAGGTTTGGAATGGTGAACGTCGAGATCATGAAGGAGTGTTTTAAGCCATGTGAGTTCACAAGTGGTGGAAGCAAGAGCCCGATACTCAGCTTCAGTAGAAGAACATGAGACAATCTTTTGTTTCTTAATGCACCAGGAAATGCGACTAGTGCCAAGCTGAATGAAAAAACCTATGGTTGATCTGTAAGTGAGTGGACAACTACCCAGACTGAATCAGAGTAAGCTAAGACTTGAAGATTGTTGGAAATAGGAAAGAATAAACCCTGGTCTAGAGTGAATTTAATATAACAAAGAACACGGACATCAACATCATAATAGGGTTGTCGCCAGTGATGTATAAATTGGCTCAGAATGTTGACTAGAAACACGATGTCAGGACGGGTGATGGTGAGATAGATGAGATGCCCAACAAGTCATTGAAAAGAGCTTGGATCAGGAAGGAGATCACCATCAACATTGTTAAGCTTCAGACTTTGTTCCATAGGAAAAGTATCAGGGCGAATACCAAGATCACCACTGTCAGCAAGGATGTCAATATCATATTTGTGTTGATTTAGGAATATACCAGTGGGAGAATGAGCAACCTCAAGTCCAAAAAAGTATTTTAATTTGCCAAAATCCTTGATTTGAAAATGATGAGCGAGCATGGTCTTGAAGTTGTTAATGGTAGAGAGATCATTACCTGCTATAAGAATATCATCAACATAAACCAAGATGAAAGTGGAAGATTGACCCTGAGAGAGTTTGAAGAGTCAGTGATCAGCCTGAGATTGGATAAAACCCGCAGCAAGCAAAACAAAACATAATTTAAAGAATCAATTGCGAGATGCTTGCTTGAGGCCATAGATGGATTTCTAGAGACGACAAACATGAGTTGTTGTTGATGTGGAATAACCTAGTGGAGGGGACATATAAACTTTGTCATCAAGATTGTCATGTAAGAAGGCATTGTTAACGTCCAACTGGAAAAGATGCCATTGTCGAGCTGCAACAACTGCAAGAATGCATCTAACAGTAACGAGTTTAGCAACAGGAGAAAAAGTGTCATGATAATCCAAACCTTCTATCTGAGTATATCCATTGGCCACTAAGTGAGCTTTATGGCGCTCTATGGATCCATTAGCCTGAAATTTGGTTTTGAACACCCATTTACAGCCAATGGGTTTTTTGTCAGGTGGAAGAAGTTAAAGAATCCAAGTATGATTTGCTTATGAGGCTTGAATTTCGACTGCCATGGCATTGCACCAATGGAGATGGCGCACAACTTGAGAATATAAGGTGGGATCAGGATGTTGAGACAATAGGTTTTTTGTATACACAGTTTTCCTCATTGTCTCTATGATGCAGAAAGGAAAGCTAGATGATGGTTAGAAAAACAATGATAAGATAAAAAGGAAGAGAGACAATGAGCAGTACCTGAGGAAGATCATGGAACAGGAGATGTCATGAGGGACTTTGGAAAGGAAGACAAGATGTAATCATTAAGGTAAGGTAGACGTGTAGCAGCTCGTTTTGGTCGTGAAATGGGATCTTAAGATGGTAAAGGAGGAGAAGGCGGTGATGTGAGTGGTAAGGGAGGAGGAATGGAAGAGGAAGGTGATGATGTTGGTGAACTAGATGAGGAGGGAATATCAGGAATTGAAAACGAAAGGACTGGAGCAGTTGCAGGAGCTGGAGGTATGAGGTGGTAAGGAAAATTATGCTCTTCAAAAGTAACATCACCGAAGATTAGCATCTTATGATTTTCTAGATCATAGACATGATAAGCTTTATGGTTGGTAGGATAACCTAAAAAAAACAACGTGAAGAATGAGGAGAGAATTTAGATCAATATTGACAAGGGATTTGGGCTTAGCATAAGCAACCAAACACTCGTAAATGTGTATATGATGGTGGTTTTTTAAAGAGGAGCATATAAGGGGATTTATGTTTTAGGCTACGGGAAGGGGTTTGGTTAATCAAATAAGTGGCGTGGAGAATACATTCTCCCCAGAATGAAAAGGGAAGATTAGCTTGAAAACATAAACACCGGCCCATAATAAGCAGATGGCGACGTTTTTGTTCAGCAACAATATTTGGTTGAGATGTATCCACACATGTGCGTTCGTGAAAAATGCCATGATCATGGAAAACATTTGGAGTTTATTGGACAAAAATTCTTGACCATTATCAATGCATAGTGCACACATGGTGAATAATGCAATTAAATTGAGTTCTAACCATTGTAAAAAAATTTGCAAGGCAAGTAAAAGTATCAGATTTCATGTGCATGAGATAGACCCATGTAGTGCGTGAGAAATCATCCACGATGGTTAAAAACTAATGGGCTCCTGAATGTGATGCAGTAGGATAACCACCCTATATATCACAATAAATCTGATTGAAACAAAATTTGCTTTTATTTGTATTCAAAGAAAAAGGTAAACAGTTGTGTTTTGCTCTAGCACATATATTATAAGCCAAATGTTGATTAGAAACACGTAAGTTTTTGGAATACATGAAGTAGATGGATGACCAAGTTGTTGATGCTAAACAATAGAATCAGGGTTATTTTAAGAATGAAAAACAAAGGCAAAGAAAAGCTTGTAATGATAAAGTCCATCACGTACTTCACCTGTTCCAATCAGTTTCCTCGTTGATAGGTTCTAAAAGACAGAAGGTAAAAAAAATATGGCAACACAATTGAGAGTTGTGGTGAGTTTGCTAATAGACAGTAAATTAAATTTAAAAGAAGGTACATATAGGACATTAGAAAGGGAGATATCGGGTGAAATATGTAATGTGACAGTATGAGTTATAGAAACAACATCACCATTTGGAAGTTTAATGGGACATGGTTGATGCATGGATTGAACATTATTAAGGGATGATAAATTCAAAGTTATATGATATGAGGCACCTAAATCAATAATCCATTCATGATTAGGAGAAGAAGCAGAATTGCAAGAAGCAAGGTTGCCAGCAAAATTGGCAGAATTGGTGTTCAAAACCACATTATTCACTAGTGATAGAAGGTCCAAGAGGCGTGAGCATTGGTCACTGGTGAGGCCAGGGATATATTAATCTCAGAAGATGTTGAAGAATTGATGGCATTATTCAATGTCTTTGATGAGTCAGCATGTCCATTAGATGATTCACCATATTGAGGTTTGTTTTTGGGGTAACCATGCAACTTGTAACAATTCGATTTCCAATGACCATCACGATCATAGTAGTTGCATTTTGGGCGACCATGACCTCTTCCCTTATTATCAGAACGATGTGAGAGAAGGCCAAGAGCTACCATAGCAGTAGACTCTGTTGGAATACTGGAGATATGAAGGAGACATTGTTTCTCTTCTTGATACAGAATTGAATACTTTGGTGATAGAAGGTGAAAAATCCTAGCCAAAATCTGACTATGAATTGGAGCATAGGAATCATGTAATCCCATCAAGAATTGAAATACCCGCTCAATATCTTGCATATGAGTTAATTCTTGTAAGACACCACAAGTGCATTTTGGTGCAGGAGTGAGCATTGCAAGCTCATCCCAGTAACCCTTAAGTGTAGTGAAATATCCAGGAATTGTCATAGGACCTTGGGTAAGGGTAGCAACGTCACACTTTAATTTGAAAATCCTAGGATTGTTGCTTTGAGAGAAGCGATCTTCAAGATCAAACCATACATCACAAGCACAGTCATAATAAATCAGACTATTAACAATGGATTTATCAATGGAGTTGAGAATCCATGATAAAACCATGTCACTGCATCGTTCCCACAATTGAATTTCTGTTGTGGAAGATGTTGATTTGGAGAGAGAACGATCAACAAAACTTAGTTTGTTTTTAGCATTCAATGTCATTTTCATGGCTCGCTTCCAGGTAGTGTAGTTGTCACCATTAAGAAGAATGCAAACCAGGATGGAACCTGGGTGATCAGTAGAATGAAGAGAATATGGAGATGAAACATCAGGAATTGACAAAGATGTTAAAGAGGGAACTTCCTGAGGTGTGATATCAGACATGGCTACAAGAATAAGGTATGTAGTAGAATGAAGAAGATCTGGGGATGATGAAGAACGTGTATAGAGACAATCAGCTCTCATACCATGTAAAATTAAAAAAGTCTATTATGTTTTGTATTTTATTCATGCTTTACAACTAGTATATAATACAGGGAAATGAGACACGGTCCAAGAATAAAGCCTAAACAATTGCTAACCGAGAATAATTCTTAAACATGTGTTTCTAATAACTGGACAATGAGTTATATATGGAATGTATAGATATATATATGCATATATGACGTTGATAAATATCACACTTATATCAAATATTGGTAACACACTACTAAAAAAAGGGGGTCATTGCAACTGAAATTTGATTAGCAACAGATTTTCCGTTGCTAATCACATTCTTTAATTAAAAACATAAAAATATTTGTTGCAACGTATTATCCGTTGCAATTAGAATTTGCAACGGATTATCCGTTGCAAATTAAAATTGCAACAGAAAATCCGTTGCAATTTAAATGATTTGCAACGGAATATCCGTTGCAAATTACATGATATTGCAACGGATTTTCCGTTGCAAATTAAACAATTTGCAACGGATTATCCGTTGCAAATTAATTTTATGTTTGCAACGGATAATCCGTTGCAAATTGTTTAATTTGCAACGGAAAATCCGTTGCAATTTCAGTTTTACTTGCAACGGATTTTCCGTTGCAAAACCGTTGCAATTTCAAAGATTTACAACGGAAAATCCGTTGCAATTTCAATTTAAATTGCACGGATTATCCGTTGCAAGTGAAAAACCATTTGCAACGGAAAATCCGTTGCAAATTACACTGATATTGCAATGGATTTTCCGTTGTAAATTAAACAATTTGCAACGGATTATCCGTTGCAAACATAAAATTAATTTGCAACGGAAAATCCGTTGCAATATCAGTGTAATTTGCAACGGATTTTCCATTGCAAATTGAAGAATTGCAACGGAAAATCCGTTGCAATTTCAAAGATTTGCAACGGAAAATCCGTTGCAAATAAAACTGATATTGCAACGGATTTTCCGTTGCAAAATTCAAAATGCAACGGAATATCCGTTGCAATCCTAAATTATCAAAACGCCGCGTTTCAATAAATGAACAAAACGCGACGTCGACCTCTCTTCCTCCTCAGAACACACTCCTCCTCCTCCCTCCTTCTCTCTTCCTGAACAAATCAAATTCTCTTCCGTTGAACAAATCAAAACTCTCTTCCTCCCTCGATCTCTCTTCCTCCTCATAACAAATCTCTCTTCCTCCCTCGATCTCTCTTCCTCCTCAGAACAAACTCCTCTTCCTCCCTCCTTCTCTCCTTCTCACTTCTGGCCTGTGAACAGTGGCAATAAAATCACGTTCCAGCTCTTGCTCCCGTTCCACCTTGTCGGCGTCGACCTTGAGCTAATAAGTTGACCCATCACCTCCACAACGCCGATCTCCTTCATATACGGTAAGCATTGCCATTTTTTTTTTTCCTGAGTTTTTTCCTCTTTTTTTTCTTAGTTTTTTTCCTCGGAACAAACAATATCTTCTTGTTGACGCCATTTCTGTATTTTTTAGCATAAGTTTAGAAATATGAATGCATTTTTTTAGTTTATTTTTTAGCATTTTTTTGGTTATGCCGAGAGCTTGTAGCAAAATTCATGTGTTTTGTTTTTTTAATTTGTTTGACAGTATAATATTTGACAGTATAATTTGTTTGATGGGTAATGATGATTATCATTATGATTTGATTTGTTAATTTGATTGCAATGTTGATGTTGATGATAATGATGAGTAGCATTATGCATGGATTTGTTATTTTTATTGAACTATTGATGTTGATGTTAATAATGAGTAGCATTATGCTGTAAATTTTTAATTGCCATATTTAGTAGTTATTACAAACATTTATTGATGACAATACAATTGTTTTAGAATGTCGCGACGTGGATCTATATTTGATTGCAGTACTGGTAGGTTTGTATCCAGATCAAATCGAACTCCATACAGGATGAATAAGAATGCAACAACTTCTCGCCCAATTGACCCTACTGATGATACTTACATGTCCGAAGTCCTAAGTTCATTTCCAAATGTAGAAGATAATTACTTGTCCGGGTATCAACATTTGCTGGCGAGTCAAAGTTATCCGGGAGATGTTGGTGATAATGAGGATGAGGACGAAACTGAAGATCCAGGTAACCAAGATGAGAATAACGAACAGAATGAGGATTGTCCCCAAGAAGACAATGGTCCAAACTCTTCTGGCAACAATGATTGCATTACACGGAAGGGTTTTGACACTGAAATCGATCGAGTTACAAAAAAAAAAAAGAACTGAGTTTGTATGGAAGAACAGAGTAAGTTATAATTTTTTTGTAGACATTTATTATTTTTTTTTTGTATTTGTTTCATGAAAGTTTGTTATTATAATATTTCAGGTTTAATAACGCATCATGTGGACGTTAAATCGGAAACATTTTGCGATGTAATTTCAAGGGGCCATGGCGTTCTTGGGACAAAGTACATTCGATGTATAAGGATGAATTGTTCAAAGAATTCAAGGTATGAGAACAAATATTGCTTACTTTATTGCCTTATTTGATATGAATTAACGCAACTATTTTCATGTTTATGATCATGAATAAATTATGATATATATTTGTATGGACACCGTTTTTCCTGTAATTTTTGTTGATGTTGTTTGCAAATTATTTTACTTATCATATGTATTTGATAGAAAAAATATGCCTTCCCTGAGGAAGATGAAGAAATAGTTCGGGATATTTGGGAATATAAAGCTCGGATCTCTTTGAACCAACAATTGACCCGGGCTCGCACTAAAGCTATGTCAAAACAGAACACAACAAATATTCTTGACTGCATTAATCATGGTCCCATTTGGATACAAATGGAAGATTGGAATACCATGATACATGAAGTTTGGTCAACCGATGGATTCCAAAGGCGATCGACTTCGTCAAAAGCGTAATCGGTTGAAACAAACAGATGGTAAAATAAGTTCTCATTCGGAGGCTCAGTTTCATTTGCATCATATCGAGCCAGTATGGTAAGCATTAATATTATTGAACACTCGTAATTGTATTTGTTTCATATATTTGTTGCTAATTAATTTTTTAAATGTTGATAGCAACAACAAGCCGGTGGAAAAGAACTTCCATCGGATGATATCTTTCAATGTTGCATCAGAATGTGAATGAAACCGGCACATTTGTAGATAACAGGTCAAAAAAAATGGTGGTAAGTACTTTTATTTTTACAAAACTATTTAAAATATAATTTCATATTCAAATAAATTTATTTATACATGTATTTGTCTGTTTTGTAGGAAAATTATAGAAATGAGATGATTGCAAAGTATGGACCTGATCAAGAGGTTCATCCTTCTTTTGATGGCGAAGCTTGGCGTGAGGCTTCAGGGGGTGTAAGCAAGGGTAGAGTTTACGGTGCACCTCGTATGCCGAAATCTAAGGTTGGTGCGAGTTCATCACAACATTCCTACTTAGTACACTCCACATATCCGAGCACGGTTATTCAGGAGTTGAAGGATGAATTGCAACTAAAAGATGCTCTTATGAGGAGAATGCAAAGTCAGATTGACTCGATTACAAATTATCTTAGCGGCCAGCATGGAAGTAATGTTAGGCCTGAGTTTATGAGTCAAGGTATGTCAACACCTGTTGACACGATGCCATCACATTCAATGGCACCTATGGGTCCCGTGTCTTCCACAGTGTATCGACCTCGACCCCATCTCCCAAATAGTGGTCCATCTTCATCTCAACCACAACATCGTACATCATTTCCACCTTAAACAATGGTATGGAATATGTATTTTTTTTTTTCATGTTGATGTAAAATTCTTGATTTTTTGGTTTCATGATGTAAAAATATGTATGTAATTTAACGTGTAAATGTAACTGAATATTTGTTGTAAATATAAATGTCCTTTTATATTATTTGAACTATATTAATATTTAGATATTAATAATATTCAAGCAAATATTTGATTTATAATTATTTACGAAATTAAAAAAATAATTTAATAACAAAATTAAATGAAAAAAAAAATCCGTTGCAGCTTGCAACGGAAAATCCGTTGCTAATTAATTTGCAACGGAAAATCCGTTGCAAAAAAATTTGCATCACCGGTTTCCAACGGATCACATCCGTTGCAAATAAATATTTGCAACGACCTCCTTACTTGTTTGCAACGGACACATCCGTTGCAAACCACCTCATTTTTTAGTAGTGACAATCTATATAATTACCGAGAGAAATAACATAATTAAATTAACAGAGTTGTTTGAAACGCATTTATAAATTATGTTCATATTTATAGCCGCATCTTTCCGTTAGAACTTTTAAAAAGCCCCTCTAAAAGTGAATTCAATTTTGCTGTAATGTGATGCACGACCTTTAAGATCTAATTATAACTGGGAGAAGTTGCTAGTGGAATCATAGAATCACACCATTAGCCAGGCCTCTTCATTCAGTCCTGCCTCCCTCAATGTAAGCTTACAAGAAAGGTGGAGCTGAAGCTAGAAATTGGGATATGTTTGGCCCTCGTTCTAATCTTTGAAAAACATGGATATGCCATGACAAAGCATCCAGTTAACATGTACAGGCTTTTTGAAGTCTTTGTGAAGCAATACCTAATTAGCACAAACAACCAAACTTCTCCTCCACGTCTCTTGATCACATGGTAAAGAGATGCTATGGAACACATTCTGATTTGACTATTATTTTAAGTAGGGTAGGGTGTCCTTTGATTTTCGACACTTTCGAGGTCAAGGGACCATGAACTTGCCTCATGATATGAATAATGTAAGATAAATCAGCATCGAAATATTTAAGTGGTTAGGGTTTCACATCCACACGTTAGCTATTCCACTAAATGCTCTTAGAATTCAACACCGAATAGGTTGGCAGGAGAAGAGCAGAGCTCTGTGAAAGACATGGAATAAAGAGAAGAAGAAAAAAAAATGTTAATTTGGTCTCGAGTCCACATACTCAAAGTGTTACAAGTCTTTCTTGAATAAGCATTAGTTCCCAATCCTTTATTTTCAACAAATTCTCTCACCCTCTGGAATATTTTTGCGAAAGAATCAATGACTTCGAAGATGGTCTTTTCTCTAGCATGTCTATGTCACCCCCGAACTTTCTTTTCTTAATTTGAAACTCCAATTTGGACCATACCTACAGTTGAAATTTCCCCGTGGAGCTGACAAAACATAAACCTTTTACTTTGGTGCATGCATTTTTCCCTATTGATAGTTACAAGCTAACAATTCTTGACCACCTTGGGATTACCTCTTTCTTCGTGGACCGTTTGAGATTTGAATGTCGTACATGGGTTCGAACAAGTGAGAAGCAACTGGGAAATCTTTCTGTTCTCTTTCCAGCGTAAAATACAAGAAGATCATGGCGCAGATAATCACAGAAAGAATAATCACACTATCTCATCAGCAAATCACAATTTGCAACAAAAGCTTGTAGAGAGATGACTGCTTTTTCATCCATTTGAATTTGGTGGTTTAAAATCTATAGATTCGAAGAGGGAAGATTTGGGAGATCATAAACTAACTTCTAGATATCCCACGTTGAAGCAAATTATTCATCCATGAGCTCTAAGCTCATTGGTATTAGATGTATAATCTCATTTATTATACAACAATTTGTAAGTGGGTAGGTCTAAGGACATATTAAAATATATGCATTCAAAAGTACAATGATGTGTTTCATTTCTTGGTCGAAAATTTTGATTCTTAGATGGGGTTCTAGATAGCATAATATCTGGTTGATAGGATCTTCAACGGTTCGCAGCTCTTCAAAAATTAATTCTAATTCTAATTCTGTTTTTGTTTTTGTTTTTTTGTTTTTTCTTCTCTTCTCCATTGGTCATCAGGAATTTCACTTTTACAAGACAGTAGCACTAAGGTGCATTTCTATTTCTCGAGTGAGTATAGACGTGTATGGCGCTCCTTGCAGATACTCCATAAGCAGATCCTTTCGTGAAAGTTTCATTCAAGTGGCTTTATGATTGAAAGGTGAAGAGATTGAGGTGATGATTGTCATTTCGTTTCAAAATATTTTTGTATGCATTTAAATTTTTTATTTTAAATTAAAGTATTTTTTATAGCTTTTTAGATTATTTTCATTTCTATAACAGTAAAAAAAATATTATTTTAATATATTTTTAAACAAAAAAATACTCTTAAAAAAGAACTCAACTAACTCCTAGGTATACACTAATTACTATCATATATACGCCAGAATGGAAAAACGGCTTTTTTATTGTAAAGTATTTTTTGTTACTCTTCAGGAGTGCTTTTCAAAAGTGTTTTTGAAAAAATATGAAAAAAATTTATTTTTATTTTTAAGTTTAAATTCTTACAAAAATGGATGTTTTTAGATCATTTTAATATGCTAATATCAAAAATAATTTTTAAAAAATATATAATTTTAATACATTTTTGAATAAAAATACTTTCAAAAATAAGCACCACCACACTTCAAACAGGCACTAAAAAAACCAAACTACTGTCATCATAAAAAAAAAAAAAAAAAGGTCGGCAGAGAAGCAGTGGTATAGTGGGGGAACCATTAACTACCAATATGGATCCACGATAGAAATTTCTGAAGGCCCAAACATTTCACCTGCTGGCTTCATGAAAGCCCAGCTGGACTTCAAGCAGTGAATTCAAAAGAGAGTGAGCTAACCTCCGATTCAACTCGAGACATCAGAAGCCAACTCTCCCACATCTAAAGCCAATACGCTAACTTCTTGAATTTCACCAAACCAACATTACTAAAAGAAAAAAAAAAATGTGCCAAAATCAAATGTTGGGAATTAAAAATGTAATTTTATTTGTCAAAAAAGAAGGCAAAGTTTTATTAGATTCCGTTAGCTCATTAAATTCAAAGATTGATTAAATTTTTAATATAGTTGGGACATATACTTGCCGATATTTCAAGGATTAAGGAAAAGTAAAAAATTTCTAAATTATTTTTTCTTATCAACCCCCAAAATTATAGGATTACAGAAAGTTTTGTAATTTTATGGCCTTATCTCATTTCCTATCTCAGTCTCACTTCAAGCCCAATTTATCATATTTTAAGGAGGACGACCCAGGTCCTCAAAATTGGTGGGCCTCAATTAGAAAGTTATCTCTATATTCTTAGAAAATAAATTAAATAAACTTTTTATTTTAAAATTTACTTAATTAGTTTTTGGTCCATCTCATGTTGGTTTTCAATTATTTTGGTTTATGAAAAAATAGAAAGGAAAATAAACTTTATGGAATTAAGAAAATAAGACCATTTCTTAAATACATTAAGCATGATTAATATTGATACAATGACGTAATTAATTAGTTTTTAAATTAAAAGAATTGTTCAATTTACACAGTTAATGACCATTATCTTTAAAGGATATATGTATTTACTAGATAGATGGTTAGTATTTACTAGATAAATGGTTAGTGCTCTATGCGAGCTAGACTGATTTCTTTTGTAATGTAAAAAAAAATATTTAGACACTGTGAACATGTTTTAAAATAGGGAAAAAAAACATGTTGATTCAATTATATGATAAAAAAAGCAACAAAAATAAATGAACACAATGTTTTTTTTTAAAAAAAAATAGTATGTCGTGTTTGTTTTACATGCTCTTATTTGAAAATTAGAAGCTCAAAAAACTCATTAAGATCATGTTTGACAAACACACCATACAGAATAAAAAAAAATATCATTCTTTCTTTTGCTGAAAACTAAACATGTCAAATATGCTCTTATGTTTCGAAAGGGCTCAACCCAACCGAGTGGGTTGAGCTTCGTGACACGTAGCCAAAACCCAAAAACACGATCTAAAAAAACAAAAAAAATAAAATCAAACAAGTGGTTTTATTGAAAATCGATGAAAAACTTAGAAACCTAGATCCTCACTCGAACTAGATTTTACAAAATAAAAAACATAGGGATATGTGAAATCATCATTTACATATTGTTAATCAAATCTAGTCTTTGAATAAGCACATCTTTTGTAAACACGTAATTGGTCTTGAATTTCTTTAAATTAGTCCTTAATTTATCACTAAACTTTGATTTTTTTCTTGCAACTTCACCACTCATTTCATCTGCTTGAGCTTGTAAAATTAAATTTGGTCCATCAAAATTCCAATATTTATTAATTAAACACAAATTAGAAGGCTTTTGAATTCACATTTTCACCAAATAAGTGTTTAATAAAATTAATTTGACGCATTGAAAATCTAATTAAGTCATTGCACTTAATTAATTATTATATTATTAGGAAAAAATAATTCATAAACTTAATTAAATTTTTAATTAGGCTCATGATTAGATAAAATTAGCCTATTGAAAGTCTAATTAGGTCCTCAGACTTAAGTTTTATGAAAATTCAATCGATATTCATTTAAGTTAACCTTAAGTCTACATTGTCTATCAAATTCAAATCCTTCAAGGGTGTGATTAAGTTTTTGATTTCATTAACGATCCAGTTTGGTTTTTTCTCTCATTTATACACTTAAATCTTTTTTATCATATCCTTACCAACCATATGGCTTCTCTTATTTATTGATTGATTATTATTATAATTAAAAAAAACAATTTTGGGAAACCCAAAATTAGGTTATGATAGTTGCTCTATTCTTACAATATTTATAACAAAAATTCTCGTAAAAGATTTTAAATAGTAAGCTTGTAAAGAAGAAAAGATAAAAGGATATGGGTTTGTCAAATCAAGAATCGGCTAATGATTCTCAAAGTGATGAGATATTTAAGGAAAATTTTGATAATAACAAATATAAAAGGTGTGGGCTCAAAGGCGCACTCAGAAGATAACAGTGCCAAAAACATTATATAAAAGAGATAGGGTTAAACAGTACACTGCCTAGAGAGAGCTCAAAAGCGCACTCTAAATAAAATAATGTCAAAATAGTATTTAAAAGAGAGAAGTCTAGTGCATTACTTGGAAGGTAAGGGATCAAAAGCACACTTAAAATAAAATTATGTTAAAACCATTATATTAAAGAGATAGGATTAAACAATGCATTATCTAAAGGTGGCTCAAAAGCATACTCGGGAGAAAATAGTGTCAAAAACAATATGTAAAAGAGATAGGAATAAACAGTGCAATATCTAAAGACTGGGAGTTTAAAGGCATGTTTAAAAGAAATAGTGTGAAAAGCATTATCTAAAAAGGATTAGGGCTAAACAACACATTATCTCAAAGGCAAGGGCTCAAGGACAAATTAAACAAAATAATGTTAAAAGAGATATCTAAAAAAGATAGAGGCTAAACAGTACATTATCTGAAAGGTGAGGGTTCAAGGGCACACTCAAAAGATAATAGTGCCAAAAGAATTATCCAAAAAATATAGGGGATACTTAATGCACTATCTGAAAGACAAGGGCTCAATGGTACATTTAGAATAGTGTTAAAAGTAATGCCTAAAAGGCATAAGGGCTAAACAACACACTATCTAAGGGAGAGGGCTTAAAATCTCACTCGAAAAGAAATAGTGTTGAAAGCATTATGTAAAAAAGATAAGGGCTAAACAATGTATTATTTGAAAGTGATGGCTCAAATGCGAACTCAAAAGAGGATAGTTTCAAATATGTTGTCAAAAAATAGTGGGTTGAATGCACACTTGAAATCATATGCTTTAAATTTGCATCCAAATAAGTATAAGGATATCTCATGATCTTATATCTTGAAAATTAGACTTCATTGTATTGGCAAGAATTAAGCCTCTAATATTTTCCTTTCATAGAAAAAACAAATTGAATCCGTTAAGGATTCATTTCTTTGACTCTCTTTAAGGATCAAAATGCAATGTTTTGGATTAATATGCATGTATTTTTACTTAAGAATCATTGGCTCCTTTTCTTCATGGAATCTATTTATCACAACTCCAATCTATATAGAATGCTTTCATAGCTCCTCTATTTTTGTCTACTCAAGCTACAACTTATGGAGCTGGTCTCTGGATAAGAAATACTCATTGATGAGCTACAATAATTTTGTTTTGTTTTTTTTGATTTTTTCTCAATAACAATGTTATGCAAAAGATATTTAGTTTTTATAAAAGATTGATATAACATAAAACTATCTGCAATTTTAAAGTTACTTGTAAATGCAAAAAACATTTTGATGCAATATGGAAGAAAATTTATTTCAAAACAAATTAAGCAATTCTCATAAACAAGGTTGAGTTTTAGATTTTGATGTAATTGTTTTTTCCTAGTAAAAATGTGAGGTTATCTTTTATTTTCATGATTTGTTGGTGAAAGGGCTCAAGTTTCTACTAAAGAGATTTAGAGAAAATAAAATATCTAAAGCATTCATTTTACTTGTATGAATAATAAGGAATAATGAGAATCTTTTCAAGATCTTGTTTTCCATGAGAGAGCATTTCTTACCAACTTGGATTACTTTTTTTATTATTATTATAAAGGACTATATCAAACTTACTGTTGAAATAAGTGATTACTAAAAAAAATATATATAAATAAAGTTTAAAGGTGTAATTAAATTTTTAATAGACTATTTTAATTTAATCATAGGTCATTTATTGTTCACTTCTTATGAACAGTAAAATAGTGGTTGATGGAAGGGTGATGATTGGTGTACCTGTCACTGCTGCAGGGTAAAGAAGATCGAACTAGTTCCGGTGGTGGTGGTGGCATTGAAAATAGTGGCCTATAGTGATCGAGAGAAGTGTCAGAACCTGCTATTGTGGAAAAGGGAGAGAGAGCCTATTGTTGTTATGTTGTCGAAGACCTGATGGAGGTCATGGAGAGGTTGTCAAAGTTGAGAAAGAAGATGAATATGGTGGTCGGCCACAGAAACTTGCACACTGCCGAGGGGGTGAGGGTCGGTTGTTGCTGGTTGTGGTTGCTGCTAGTTGTGGCTTGGTGAAGGGAGTGGTCATTGATGTTGAGGGAGTGGTCGTCGATGTTGAGGAAGGAGTCAAAGTTGGTGATTGGCGGTAGAGAAAGACTGTCATTGTTGGTTGTTCTTCTTTGCTGCTTGTGGTTTCTATTCAAATGTGTGGGTATGTTTGGGTTGTGTTTTTCTCTTTTATGTAAGCTTCTATTTAAAGACAAAGTAAGGCAACCCTTCGCCTTCTCGTTGTGTGCAGTGATTGGATGCCTCCTCTTCTTTTGCAACAGCGTGCATGCATTATTCAGATCACTGATAATAATTCTTTTCTAGAGTTGTTGTTGTGAACTTTTATGTATTCCTCCATCACATTATTCTTTAGTTTCTCTAATTTATTTTGTAGAAAAGGAGACGGGAGAAGCCATGGCATTGAAACAATTAAAATAAAAAAAAAATATTATTATTATTGTTACTTAATTATAATAAGCATTAATAAATAATAATAATAATAATAACAATATCATACTAGAATGAGGATATGAGAGTCTCAATTGTTTTAATGAATGGATGAGTGGTTGGTGGTGGAATAGGCACATCAATGAAATGAAATAGATGAAAGGAGGAAAGGTTTCTTCCTTCTATACTTTATCCTCCTTTATCCTTCCTTCCAAAAACAGGTTTCTCTTTTTGTGATGTTTTAAGTTAAGTAAGTTAAGGACAAAATATGAATTTGATAATAGGGTAGGAGAGAGACAAAGAAGAGGACATGCAATGTTGTTATGATTTTGAGATGTGTTCAGTTAGGTTATGGTTTCTCTTTATATGCTCAGTGAAATGGGTTCAATTGTTTTGGGTTTTATTTAGATCTGATTCATTTCATTTTACTCGGTTTTGTATATTTGAAATTGATATTAAACCGAACCAGGTTTTTTTTAGATTTCAAATCAATTTTTTTCTCGGCTTGTTTTTTATTATTATTTTTTCAGTTTTTTTCCATCCCTACTTTCAACACACTAGGTTTTCATTTTCTTTGTTTTTTATGACTTGTAATTGATTAGATTTTCACTTTCCAAATTCTCTTGCCTCTTGCCTCCACATGGTGGAAAAGTTCTCTCCATTGCCACCACCCATGATTGTAGCTAGCAATGCAAATGAAGGAAGGATGCCGAGATTCTTAGCTTACTTTAAACTTTAGAATATGTATCTCCAATGCCACATCATGAAAACCTGTAAAGAAAATATGATCACTCTGGTTTCTGACCTTTCTCTACCTTTAAAGGAATCCCTGAATTGTTATTTATTTATTTTCACCAAAGAATCCTTGAATTACTTTAGGATGCAAAGTGAGGATTCCTGGTGGCCATGCTTTCCAAGGTCCCTATCTTCCTTCAAATTGCTTAGTGGCAGTGTGAAATTGTATTGGCACGCGTAGAAGAAAGAATAAGAATATAGGATGATATTCATCTTTTCTGCGAGGAATGGTGGTCTCCAAAATTCCTTATCTCATGCCAAGGGATAAGCCAAGTGTGTGTGCATATTTAGTTTTTCTTCACCATAAAGCTACACCAGCTCGCAACCCGTGGTTTTGCTGTTCTCTCCTGTCAATCAAAGCCTGCAGATAAAGAAGATTGCAGAACATCCTAAAGTGATGGGAGATCCCAGATGCTTCCGCTGCATATTTTTTTTTTAGGGTTTTTCTCTCACACTAATGGCTTGATGAATATCTCATTCAAAGCTCGATTCATTGCCTTGGAAGTTTTTGTCTGTGGCCCATATTGGTGTTTAAAACAAGTTTATCAATTCGTTTTGATTGATTCTTTATTTTTTTTATTAGAATAAAATGTTTCTGGTTTTTGGAGTGTTTTAACGTATCGTTTTGATCATTTGTATGTATATATATATATATATATATATATATATATATATATATATATATATATATATATTAAAAAAATAGTACAAATCCAAATATTATTCATTATTATTTGCTCGAAACGGAACAAGTTGAACAAAACTCAAAACGTTCTAACTAAAATTTGGATGGAATTTTCAGAATGAGGCAATATTTTAAATAGAGTAAAAACTATATCATTTTATATCTTTTTTTTAACTCGTATGAAATATTTTGACTATTTTAGCTAAAATAAAACAAAATTAACAATACAATTATAAAATTGCCCTTGTACCTACACTTGAAAATGGAGCACGAGTAATCCGTGATTCGGGGCATCAAAACCTTCACAAGTCAATGGATTAGCGAGCAATTATATGACTCTAGTTCAATTCGATTGACATTTGAGAAGACGCATGAATACTTTCAGGAGGAATTTGGATCACTGAAATTGGAGAATAATAATAACAATAATGCAATTTTGATATTTTCACTACTGTCGCAGCATGTTCATTGGCAGCACTTTTTGTCCAGCTTCACATTTCACAGTGGACATGCCTTCAAATTCAAAAGCAGCAGTGATTGAGCAACAATAATTGAATTTTGGTTCGATTTGGAAGAACTTTATTGGTCCCTTCAAATTTCAATCAATCTGTAGTGTTGTAGTTGACAAGTAGTCAACTGGGAGGGGAAAAAAATCCTTCCCTCGATGTGAATGCGGTTCTTTTTTTCCAGAGAATGGCTGCATTTTGAATTGAAAGTCCCGTCCAGTATTTTTTTTTCTTTTACTATGGGATGTCCGGGCTAGTTTACATGCACCACAACTAACTCTCGGATTCACTGAACATCCTACAAACCCAATGAGTATGTAAGACACCGTGTAAATGACAAGCGTGAATAATAAGACTTGAACCCTGGTGCAGAGAAAAAAAATAAGTCCCTTCAACCACTAGGCCAATACTCATTTGCCTGGAAGAGATGCTGGGGCTTGTAAGTAGTGCTACTAATCTATGTTTTTTCGGCATGGTCATTGAACTCCTCTTAGGATGCCTAACTCATTGAAACAAAGATCATCATTTTGATGGTTGAAATGTAGTTGTCTGAGTATTTTCTTTGTATTTAAAATTTTTATGGTGACTTTCTCTCCTCTCTCACAACATCTAGTGACTAAATTATAAGAAAAGTGAAGGACAATAATGAAAATGTGAATTTATAAAAATAAAAGGGGACATGATATGGAAGATAAAACTTCAAGGATGAAATTAAAGTTACTTGCGTCAAAATCTAATTCGGGCATGTTTTGTTGATCTTTATCAAAATTAGCTCTCATTCTCCTTATTTTATTTTTAACCACAATTAAAATATGATTTTACAAAATGAAAACTTAATTCATCTTCGAATATAATTTAAAACTCATAATATATATATATATTAGATAGTATAAATTCAAAGAAATGTAAATAAAGAAAAAAAAACATGTTAATATAAATTAGATGATGAAATTACAAAAATAGAAAGTTTGATGATCGAAATACAAAAAAAAAAAATGCATGGTCATATATGGAGAATGTATAGTCCACAGTGCAATGTGTGTAGTGCTAAAATGTACAACTCTTTTAGTTTTTAGTTAATTAATTAGTATTATTGAGCTCTTTAAACTTATTATAACTGTCTGACTAGAGTTTTATAGCATAGCCTATAGAAATTATTTGAAGAAAAAGAGAGGAGAGAATTTACTTGCCGTAATTCTTTTTGAAAAAAAATATATGATAGTTTGAAATAAAAAAATCTTGAGAGTTCTTCATTTCTTTTGTTGACAATGTGGAGGATACAAGGCAAAATTGATATAATAATAATAATAATAATAATAATAATAATAATAATAATAATAATAATGAAGTTTTATTGCTAATTTCTTGATTTTAAGATAAGTGTCACGTTTTTTCTTTTGGGTTGCAAAACATGTAATATATTTTTTAGAGTTTACTTCATGAAAATAATATTTAGGTTAAGACGTTTAAAGAAATATGAATAATATGAATACACGTATAATCAAATCTATATATTATAATATATCATTAAAGTGGATTAATAATGTTTAATGGTTGATTTAGAGTTTGAAATAACAGTTAAACATGAAAGCTGAAATCGTTGGTTTAGAAATAGGTAGAGAGCCTATGTTTGATTCTAATATTGTGCTAATTAGGAGTTGTTTTTTATTTCAATCTTGAATGAATAAAAAAACCACGAAGTGAAACCAGACATCATTACATGGGCATCATATTTTTACAGAAAATAAGGTAAAATAGGCTTGGATTGATATATTCAAAGACTGATGATATTTCTAATTACACTGACTGCCCTAAAAATACAGACCAAACATAGAAACTCCTCCATGGTCGAGCGAGGAAAAAAAGTACCAGCTCGACCACAGAGAGAAAGAGACCCTACTCTTACATATTAACAGCATAATATAGAAAACTGACTGACTGGCTACAATCACTTCTGCAAATGCCAAAAAAATTCATTGCAGAAGCTACTGAGAGACACCCTAAAAAGGTAAAAGGAAACAAAGATTACATTGTAATAAGTTATAGTTTAGATAGATGACCAGTCAATCTCAACTGAAGGATACTTCTCCAAACCAAAATTCTCAAACTCGTCGTCCCGCTGTAAGGAATCGGAGAAAAAGAAAGAAATCTCAGATTCTGGTGAAGAAGAACCGGCCAATGACTCATCAGATGAAGCTGGTGAGGGTGATGGGATCTCCGCTTTAAATTCCTCAACTCCAGAATTCTCAAACTCCCTTTTCAATTCATCACCTTTCAAAGAACAATCATCTTCAATTTTTGCCTGCAAAGGAGCTGAAGCGGTCTTCTTTGAATCAGCAACAGAACAAGGTTCCCCTGTTTCCCCCTGTTTTTGCAAGCCCAAGCTCTGACAAATTGCTTGCAACTTCGCGTCAACAGAGGAATGGAGAGGCTTGTAGTCACCAAACTCACCAGACACATGAGCTCCTTGGTGGCGAAGATGTGGAAAGTTGAGCCTGGCAAATTCTCCTCTAAGCTTGTAGGCTGCCTTATCATAAGCCAAAGCTGCCTCCTCAGCTGTGTCGAAGGTGCCAAGCCAGAGCCTTGTTCTGTTCTTTGGAAGTCTAATCTCAGCAACCCATTTTCCCCAATGTCTCTGCCTCACTCCTCTGTAAAGCTTCGTTGGCTTTTGAGGAGAAGCAGATTGTAGTTTCATAGGGACTGGTTTTGGAGCCAAGAAGTATGCCAGTCCTTTGGTTATGGACTAACTGCGATGAGGGAGAATGATTTGCCATTTGTTGCTGCTGCTGCTGCTGTTGGAGGTGGATTTTGGCTTGGATTTGAAGGATTTGTGAAGGGGTAAGGTGATTAAGCCCAATTGGACCTTTTTGCTCAAAATCCATTTGGTTATAACCCGAGAACCCCTTAGAAAACATCTGGGTGCTCGTTGGAGTGTAAAAGTTAAGGTCCAAGTTGGGATGTGAAGTGACAGGGAAGCTATTGTAAGAAGGGTAAGACGAGAAAGAATGAGAAGAAGTCGAAGGAGATGGTGAAAAATAAGAAGTCGAAGATGGTGATGGTGAAGCACTTTTCATAAAAGGTTCGAGTGCTTTCATGAGTTCTCCTCTATAAGGATCTGAAAAAACTGGCACTGCTGTGTTGTAGATATCTATCGCTGCTGCCATACCTGTTACCTAGCACTTGAAACAAAACTAAAGCACTGGCAAAATTACGAGGTGTTATAAACAGAATTGTTTTTTTTAAGAAAAAAAAACCTTTTTTTGCACAAAAACCAACCTTGAGGGACCAAAAACAAACCCTGCAAGTTGATGAAATTAGAGAAAGCTACGGGAAGAAGAAGAAGAAGAAGAAGATAAGAAGATGAAATGAAAATCAACCTGGATCACTCTTCTGAATCACCTGGCTTTCACCCTTTTCAAGGGTTTGCTGTTTTCTTTTCTAAAACAAAGATTTCGGCTTTGAAATCACCAAAATCAGAAGAAAGCAAGCCCCGAATTAGATTTTCTTTGAAAGACAGACGATTGACAGAAAGGGATGACAGAGGAGCGGGGAATTAGAGTGGGGGATTGAATTGAAGAAGATGATTTTCTTAAAAATATGTAGTAGAAACTGCAGAAAAATCAAGATTTTAGCACTCTTTTATCTGTGGCCTCACTTCGTAGTGTGTCTACACTCTTCGCATTCCATGGTTTCTCCCTATCTCGATTTATATAGCCCTCCGGCCCATGGTTTCACCTTTGGTTTTCTAATAAAATTCAAAATTTTAACCTCTCTTTCATCAATTCTTTATTTTTTGTGTTTTTTTATTGCGCCGGTCACAACGTTAGTCGTCAACTTCTAAAGTACCTCAGTTCGATGTAGAGTATCCACTGGGTTGAATGACACGTAGGTGGTTGCTGAAACTTGGTGACTGGCAGGTGTCCATTAATGAGCAGTGGCCTAACTCGTGCTTGACTTGGATTTGGATAAGAGTTTAAGGTAACGGGGCTCGTCGGTTATCTTGCTTTTGCGGGGGGTTTGTCGTTGTCCTTACTAGTGTCGTCGCACGCTTTGCTCTGCCGCAGCAAATTTATATATATAAAATAGGATAATTAATTAATTATAGTACTTTTCTAGCTTGATATAAATAAATTTTATATATTTTTATAAAATTGACATTCAGATTAAACTATACAGAAAAAATATATAATTGTTCCTAGAAAAATCTGTGGGCATGTGTTTGGATACTGACAAAAAAAAAACATGGACAAGAATGAGCATTTTGATTTTGCGAAACTAATGTCTTATTAAGACTAGCCTGATCAAGTTCTACGAAATCAAAATGATAAAAAAAGGCTGATAAATATACTTAGAATACATGTTAATTTATTAAATATGTAAATTAATGATAGTTAAATATTATAATAACTAAAAATTGAATTTCAAAAGAAAAAAAAATCTAGCTACTATAATTTAAAAACTAATGCAAAGGTAGACTTAAATAGTGCCTATTAGAGAATAATATAAATCATATTTTGGGGTCTTACCTATAAGTTTAAGTTTTTACGTGAGATAGTTTCTTAACTTGGTATCAGAGCCTTGTTGACCAAGCGATCACGAGTTCGAATCTCACTACTCCTATTTTATTTGATAAAAATCAAGCACAAGGTAGAGTGAATTTTTGTGCAAGTTTGAAGCTCAAAAAGCTTTCACTTGAGGGAGTGTATTAGAGAATAATATAAATCATATTCTAAAACTTCACCTATCAGCTTAAGCTTTTTAGATAAAGATAGTTTCTTAACAGTGTCAAAATATTGTAACTCAAATGCATAGTGTAAAGTGAATAAAATTACAATTTTTTTTCCTTCTAAATAAATATTTGGCCTGGTTACTGGTTACGGGGGATGTGAGGGTGTTTTTTTTTATTTTTTTACAGTTAAACAATTATATTGTCTTTGAAAACAAAAGAACAATTTGTTTTTTTTTAATATATGGGCTTTTTACACTTTTCATTAAGATTAACATGGTAAAATAACTTATTTGTAGAGACTATTTTGTCTTTTACTCATGGTTTTTTTAATAATTATGTTGGTTGAAGGGTGATTTAGTATTTTAATAAATATAAATTATTAATAATAAAAAAGTTATAACTTATGTGTTGTACGTGTTAATGGGCTATAAAGGTTAATGATCGATTTTTTTAATATGGTTAGAATCATCTTGATGACTTTTCATATATGTAGTGGCATTATCTTTAGTTTGATATGGACAAACCTTTTTTTTTCTCTCCTCATTTTGATTTTTGTTCATATCTTCATAGATTTTTAAAACTAATCTTTCAATTTATATTTTCTTTAAATTTAGTTAATGTTTTTTTGGTTGTTATATTTTTTAAAAAAAAATTATCTCCTTTTAATTTTTTATCTATCAAATTTGATTCTAACTCTTTTAATTTCTATCTGCTTTTATTTCATTATATTTTTTTGATCGAATATAATTCTGGAGTTATATAAGAAAAAATTCAAAATTGTCTTTTCTTATTATTAAACCACCAATAAATAATTTCCTAAAAATTGCGGGCACAAACGACATGATGCTAGTTATATTTTTAGTGCAAATAAGAAAATGTTTTCTATTTTGGGATAAGCACTTAAGATGTTTTTGTATTGTTTTTCAAAAGCATTTTTTTTTAAAAAAAATGAATTTGTTTTTTTTATTTTAAATTAAAAATGTTTTGATGTTTTTAGATTGTTTTTATCATGTTTGATCTCAAATCAAATACTAGATATTTATGATAATCATTTTTACTAAATTCAGATGAAATATTTATCACGAAGTAAACTAAATTAATACCCATAAAATAATATGATCATTATAAAACTAACACCAATAAATTATTATTTTTTTCTTAATAAAAAAAAATAAAGGAAAGAAGATGATAAAGACAAAGCAAAGCACATAATTAAACTCTGATGCAACTTCGAGGAAAGTTAAATGCATCATTCTTATCCAAACCAACACATTACATCAAATGGAGTGTTTAATTTAATATGGTCATTATTACTAAATCCATTTTAGATTATGATAATAACATATGGCCCGATAGATAAAGAGATGCTGGGGTGGCGCGTGCTAATTTGTTTTTGTTACCCATGCCTTGAAAAAAACAATATAATAAACTTAAGCATGATTAATTCTTTGGTTTTAGAGATATAAACCAACCATGGTTATGCTTGGTGATCTGGGGCTGTTTGTTTATACGATCTTTTTAATAAATAGTAAAAATGTTATTTTCATTTATTAAAAAATAAAAACTATTTTAAAAACTTAACCAGTACGAACATTGCATGTGATGGGACAATGTAATCAAGTGACAAATTGGGAGATGAACAAGGCATAGGGATTAATATATATATATATATATATATATATATATATTCTTGATCATAAGAATATTTGCACGACTGAAATCATAATTATTAATAAAGAGATTACTATCAAAAACAGTGTCTTGTTTGGGCTGCATGTTATGAAAAAGAATACTGTGTTTGACATTATAGTTAGAATTATTTTTTAAATATTTCTATTTAAAAATACATTAAAATAATATATATAAAATTTATTTTCAACGTCAATACATAAAACTAAAAATAATACTAAAATTTATTTTTTTGTAGTGTTGGGACACTATATCAAGCTAACCACGGTTAGGTTGACAAGTCAAAACGTTGAGAAATGAGAGGGGCGTACGTGATGCGCCAAAAAGATTGGCTTTAAGGTAGCGTAAGATGTAAGCCAAATGATTCGTTCACCGTGTGGGACCCTCGATATGGACAACGGGGGCCCACGCGACGAGGATACACGTCATTTCCTACGTGGACATCACTAAGAAGCCAAGCAAAGTAGAAAGTACCCATCTCTCTGTGGTAGCTGTCCTGTGTCCAATGCTAGTGGTTACGTGGCTCCACGGCTGCAAATTGCAAGGCCTCCACATGACTTTACTCCTCAATAAAACACGGACACCCAATCTTCTGACGTGGCAAATTTGTGGGCTACAGAATTACAGTTAGAATGATCCAAAAAGAGAGCCAATGATATGAGGGCTCGCCTTCAAATTGCTTCGTGCTTTCTTCTCTTGTAGGTTTATAAACATAATAATACAAAGTGTAAAGTTTTGGGGATAGCCAAATAATGACGCTTTCTATCATTGTTTTTAATGAGTGTATTTAAAAGTGATTTTGAAAGAAAAAAAAATTATTTTTTTATTTTAGATTATTTTTTTTAGTATTTATAAATAATTTTGATGTTCTGATATCAAAAATAATTTTTAAAAAATAAAAAAATATTATTTTGATATATATTTTTCAAACAAAAAAACACTTTAAAAAATAATCTTAAATACACTCTCAAATTGTCATTAGATCCTTCTTTTTTTAAAAAAAAAAAATAACTTGGTATATAAATAGGTGAATGATTATTAAATTGTACTCAATACTTGATCAAATTAAGTACAAGTATATATATATATGAATTTCTCATTTTTTTTAATAAAGAAGATAATTAAGCCAAAATACTTGATGATGAAGGAATTTAAGAATGAAATAAAAAAAAAAAAAACTCACCTAATTATTGAAAACTTAAAAAAAAACAAGAATCCTTAATGAGTAGTTATAACATTAACAAGAACAGTACGTTATAAAACATGAAACTTTTTACTATGATATTACACGGCCACTCTTTATAAGTGGTTATAACATTATCATTTTTATCCTCTTTTTCTTTTTCCTAGGGTTTACTGTCCTCGATGCAGGCATTGTGCTGAGGGGAGTGTGTGATGCATGAACCTTTGTCGAAAACAGACAAAATTAAAATTAAAATTAAAATTAAAATTAAAATTAATGTGAACACGTTGGGGGAGAAAAGGTGTCTTGATAGACGTGAAGATCCGTTCGAGATAGAAAAGGTGTCATCTGGTGACGGCTACGCCTGACTTCTTACTCGCACCACTCCACAACCCACCTCTTCCGACCTCTCATGAGTTTCTTTTTTTTTAATGTCTTTTTTAATGCTTTGTGGTGTGTTTAAATTGTTTACTGAAATGTTTTACGAGAATATATTTATTTTAATATTAAAAAAAACTTTTGCACGTAACAAGTTACTTTGTCTTTTGGATTCATGTTTAAATATGTTTTTGGTGATGTATGATGTTCTTATAAAATAATTTTTTTATTAAAATAATATTTTTTTTAGAATTTTATGTGTTACTTATATCAATATATTAAAATAAAATATTAAGTGAATTTCTTTTCGAATGAATAGTAATTTGACGAAGTTTAACAAATATATCAGTAAAAAAATGTAAAATTATAAATTTCCATGAATATAATAACAAAAGAAATCGGGTGGTTTGATCTATGAAAGTTTATAAGGATTTTTTAATTTATTTAATACGGGAAAGTAACTCAATCATTAAAAATTTTAAAAAAAAATTGTGTAGTTTTGTTTGAATATTCGTTTTCTAATTAAAAAACACGTACCCTGACCCGAAAAAAATATTCAATGGTTCTCCCGAGGGGCACATGAAGTGGGTTCATCATGTGGTTGCCTCTTGTTTTGCACGATCATGTGCCTGGATTCCTTGCCTATAATTTTAATTTTTCATTATTCTCTTCGGCTGTTGCCTCCTCATGTGTTTTAGCTACTTTTATTTGGAACGTTGAGGTTTATGTGTGTATTTTTAATTATCATATAACTGTCTTTAAAAAAGTAATTTGATCCAAAATAATCGAATAATCTCCTTGTGAAGGAACTTCACAAATGGATTCCGTTGTTCAAAATATGTATACAACACCATCCTTTCTTTTTTTTTAGATTATCATGTGTGTACAAGTCAGGTTGGATGTATCTCAACTAATTCTGAATTTAAACGACTATATAAGTTTCATGTGGTTATCATATTAATAATCACATAATTCGAATATGAGATTACAAAGAAAAGCAAATCTTTTAATCTCAAACTCTTATCACTAGGTCACCCTTTAGATGGTTAGCATCATCCTCTTCTTGCATGGACATGCATGTTCAAGGACCTAATTGAATGATTATTTTCTATGTTAGGGACCAAATTATAGAATTTGAAAGTTGAGATCAAAAATGTAATTTGACCATCTCTAAGACTCCACCCTCGACCTAGGTTTCAAATATATTTCTTTTTTATTTTCCTCTGATCAAAATCAAAATCATTAGATTTATAATTCTATCTCTTTTATCTTCATCGAGATGAAAAAAAGAAGAGAGGGTAATTCCACTCAACTCTCTCGAGTAGTTTTAGATTGAGAATCAATACCTTATAGCCATCATACTAATAATAAATTATAATCTGAATTGCTGACGAATATTATAAAACCTCAATGATGAACTATAATATTGCAAAACCCTCTAATGGTGACTAGGATCACCACCCTCGACAAGCACCCCAGACTTTGAGAGAAACACCGATCACAACTCATAAGAAAAATATATCATCGGCTCACCTTTGTTAGTGATTTTTTTTATGCACCATCACAATCTCAAAACAAGTTCAGGCCACCAATAGAAACGTTGCAGAGATATACATATTGTTTAACCAGTTGACTATCACAAATGTCAACCTCAATGCATCACCAATAATTGTCCAAGATAATCATTAAGAAATCAGCTGGCTGAAACGTGGCACACCCAAATGCACATATGAGATTTGAACGATAGGGATTTCGATCTGTAACCCTATTGTTGTTTTCAAGTAGTAGAATCTTATCACCAGAATCTGTCCACTAACCCTTGAACCTTTTGACCTTGAGAACGGGCACTAAACCTCCCCCACCAGCCACCAAAGATCGATGACATAGCAATTGAGGACTTGGTCTTGCATGGGAAGGTATTTGTTTCCTTTTTCTATATCTCTGATTTTGATTTTTTTTTTTTTTTTTGCATATCTGTTATTCTCGCGATATCTTATCTATTTACTGGGCTTGCAGAGTGTTTAGTGGATCTAGGGATTAATTGTTGGTGCGCGTAAGCTAACCTGAATACCTCGGTTATAAAAAAAAAAAAAAAAGATTGAGGACATAGCTGCAATTATTGGAGCTTAAGCATGGGTAACTGATCAATCTTTTTATACAAGGAACAGAAAGATGCTCCTCCGAATTTTAAAATATACACACAAAAAAAAGAGAGTGAAAGCAGCTTCTCATAATACATATCTAAATGATGAGTTGAGTTTGCCTATTGATGAAATTACATGATATTGTATACAGAAGAACTAATACGCATCCATTATTTGGATAAAATAAAATAGCAGGGAAACAGCATCCAAAGTTTGGTCGATAGAATTCGTAGCCTTCACAGCTGATTATCACAAGATGGGAAAAAAAAACTAGGCAGTTCACCATACATCAATCAGCAGCTTACCAAAGTTTGGAAAATGTGATTTCATTTTGCTATAAAATTAAACCAAATGAATCTGTAATAACATGGTAAGAGCCATCTCTAACAACAAAACACTTTGTGAATTGACTAAAACCAACCGAAGGAAATCAAACTCAGAGCAACTACCAGGTCAATACCGTAGGGCTATGAAAAAGGATCCAAATTGGAATAATAGGAGCAAAAAGAGACAAGCAAGATGCGGAATGGTTGAACAGAATAAAATTGCCATCCTAGACAAGAACCCTTACCCCTCCCCAAAAATGGAGAAAAAAGTTGCCCTCTTGCAGGACTTCTAGAACAAGTACAAAACTATGACTTAGTCCAGTCTTTTGTGACATGGTTATTGCCTCTTGCTACAAAAGGCCGAGATGGTTCCTCACCTGTAAGCTGATTTTGCAATATTCATTTCAACCTAACTTCCCTGAGCAGCCATACAGCTTTACATTTGACTGTTTTGCAGTACCATGCCTCTAAGGTCAAAGCTCAATCTGCTGCAAAATTTGAAATTTGCTCCGCATTCACAATTTGCACCTAAGAATATTCTTGCTCGTAATCATCAACTAAAATTACCTACAGAAGCCCTAATAGATAGTAGGAGAAATCAGATTCTCGCCTATTGTGAAGGCAGAAAGCATCTGCAAAATAAGTCCCATCCAAGAAATTCCACCCCCCCCCCCCCCAATATCATGGCACAATCCATCTCTAAAACTGTTTCCATGACCTGGTTTAGACTACTAGAAAATCAGCGTTCTCTTCTGTCCCACAATAGCTATCCAATTAAAAATATTACAAAACAATTAAGGTCAGCTATTTTAGAGCTCGAAATAATACCTCACTCAAGCTATAGGTGATAATAACAGTTTTATGGCAATCAATGGTGCAACAGTTCCAAGTCACCACTGCTCGTCGGTTCACATAAAACTCAAATATAGCTGACATGCAAAGCGCTGAAAACAGGAAAATTCCAGCCCCGGCCCATTAACAAAACTTCGCTTAAGAAAACATTCCTTGCTCTCTGAATTATGTCGATATCTGAGAATGATCTCCATCGGTTATGGGTTAAAAAATTATTAATGTTTCTAGATAATCTGGCCAAGTTCTTGTACAACCAACTCAGAATACCAAGATCCAACCTTGAATAATTGGATACATAGGAATTCAACCTTGAGGTTTCAAGTTTAAAAAATCGCAAAAAGGAAGAAAAGAAAAAGGTCCAACATATTATACTGAGCACTAGTTATTTGCCAGTAGCAGCATCAGAACCGGCCATAAAAGCAGTGAACAGGCTTGAGCACACACCTAAAACCAAATCACTAAGAATTCCTACGTTTAAACAAAACTTTTTTTTTATTCTATTTTGCATAAACTAAGATTATTTCAAGGCATGCTATCTTCAAATAGAATTTCATTACAATCCCATGCTACTGCTCTACAAAAAGCTTTCTCATTCTCTTTTGATAGAACTTTAGAAGGAGCCTGGAAAACTAGTCCAATCTCAATTTCCTAATCCGATTATGAACAAGTTTATCATTCCTGAAATTTCAATGATGTATAAAAGTCTAATGACTGGTTACATAGCTATCCAAGACTATATTGCCAAATTACATCCACGACAGAGCAATTTGATTATCTACGTCTTCATTTCACCAAAAACATATAGACGCACAACCTATTCTAATAAAAGGTGAAGACTTTTATTTATGCTTTCATTTGTGCAGGGACTTAGTCCCCTAAAAGTCAAGAAGGCTAATCACTATAAGAACAAACAGTACAGGTAAAGCAGGTTTTGTATGTCACTTGACAAAAGGGTAATAATCTCAAGCCATATGCATCATTAAGAAATCCATCTACTCAACAATATGCAAACCAGAAAAAGACCTTGAGCACACCAATATGACAACCACCATAAAAAGAGGTATATGAAAAGCAGAGATTTTATTCTCTAACACGTTAGTTTTTGCTCATGCAGAAAGTAACTGCAGCAACAGATCGTACAAATGGTGCGGATATAAAATACATTTTTAATGACAACAGCAAACATTGGAGAACTTCTCTAGACAATCCAAGATCACGCAGAAATGCAAGGGTACATTACGTGTGCTGCATGCTGAAATCACAAGAATTATAATGACAGGACAGCCTAAAATCATCAAATGCATCAGAAGTACCCTAAAGTGTGTCTGAAGGCATTCCAGTGATCCTCTCCAGATCAATCTTGCAGTTGTCCCTCAAATCTTTCAGGGTCACATATCCAGCTTGCTGCGAGGAAGATTTGAGATTCACATCAGAACTCACAGCTCGTGATATGAAAAGTAGTCAAAACAAGTGAGCATTGATTTGAAACTCTGACAGAGCCGCCCCAACTAATAAATCAAAAACCAGGCAGATACAATATTGTGGCAAGCAATAGTAATTGAGAATCCTAATGACGAAGCATTGGCAAGGGTCCAATTTTTTCATCGTGAGAAATGTAATCTAACAAAGCAGTAAAATTTACACTCACAAGCTGGCTGCTTTCATTGGCAAACATATCCTCCATTTGTCGAAAAAGAGACCTCCAGTGATCAGTGAGGTCAGATTCTAATTTCAAGGACTTGTTGGAGTTTACTTGGCTATGAATGTCTGTCTGTTTTCCCCTGGAATATTTATTAACCAAGATTCCCGCTTCCTTCTGACTCTTCCTCAATGCTGAGAGGAAAAAGAAATCACAAGAACTCAACAGCCAGAAAAGCTACACCACATCATCAAAGCATTGCATTTTTAAGAAATGTAAATGCCAGTTCTGGGTTTGTTCTCAGCAAGCATACCAGATTGTCGACCTTTGATATCCTGGTAATATAGGTCCGACCAAATATACGCAGCTGATTGAAAGATTGCAAAAGAAAACACTCTATTTAGATGCACATATGAGCATTACATTTTAGTGATCAACAGCAACCATATAAATTACAACAAAAGCAGGGCTTTCAATTACCTTTCAAGCAAAAAGAACAAGAGCAAGCTTTGAGCATGTCAGCACCTGCATTCAGATTGGCACAAACATCACCCTTGAGTGTTGTGCACTTTTCCAACTCAAATGATTTCAAACCCTGTGAATTGGGCAGCCTTGACCACTCAACAGAACCACATTTGTCACTAGCTAGTCTACCGACTCCAGAAACAATGCCATCACTTGTAGAAGCACCACCAACTAACCCTTGAACTACTGGATTGATCAGCATTACATTGGAAGTGACTTTCCCTTCATCATCACTATCTTTCACGCACAGCCCAGAGCTTGTGTACATTGAACCACTAGATGCACAACTAACTTCCCCAATACTTTGTGTTCCCGTTCCGCTGCTCTTAACTAAATCAACACTGCCATCAATAAAATTAGATGCTTCCTTAATATCACTAGGCCTATCAGCGACAAGAGACACGACAGGTATGTTCTCGTTTGAGGCATGAGTCTTGCTACTTGTAGTCAATGAATCGCAAGCTTTCTCATTGCCACTGTCATCTCTAGATTTGGTTTCGCATTTCCTTTTCACCAAATTTTCAACTCCTGGACAAACTTGTTTTGCAAAAACTGAATCCCCATTTTCACCATACCCACCTCTAGATTTAAGCCCCAAATCATCAGAAATCGATGAAAAAACCCTTTTTTCTGGCAAATTAGTCACATCCCCCAAAGCGGCACGTGGTTTGGAAGTGAAATTATCCCCACTCATCGTTAATCCAGCAAAAACAAGAAACAAGTGAAAAATACCCAGAAACGAAATCAACTTCCAAATCACAAAAAACTAAAATCCCATTTCAGAATAAAACTACAAAACCCACTTCACCGATAAGCTCAAAACCAACGAAATTTGCTGCGACCCCACTAATCCACGAAACCTAAAAAACAAAAGCAAAGTTTCAATTCGTCACCATAGATCTACGCAAACAACGATGAACTTGTCAAAAAAAAATACACTTTGTTTGCAAGATGTACAATATGGACATATATTATGCAAGAATGAGAAAAGAATCTTAAAAAAATATATTTGGAATGATTGATGGGAATAGCATGAAGTTGAAAGGAATAGACTGACCGGAAAGATTAAGTGAATTTTTTTGAAGGGAAACTGAATGTAATTAAGATTTGCAAATTTTTGGTTAATTTTAATGAAAAGGTGTGAGTAAGGGAGGCGGGAACCATGTTGAATTCGGGCCCTAACCCTCCCTTTTGAATTATTTGGGCTTTGGAGCGGGCGGGAGGGTAACCATAGTTGCTGTGTACCGCATCAAGGGCTGTTTGGGAGAGCGGTAGTGGTTGCGGTTGTGGTTGAAAAAATGGAATTTTAAAAATGGAGTTTTTAAAATGGAGTTTTTAAAAATGGAAAGTGTTTGGTTAAAACTGTGGTTGAGTTGAAGGTTGAAGAAAAAGGAGTTTTGGTGTTTGGTTTCCAAACTTTACAAACTGCTTTTAACTTGTGAAATTACTTAAAAGGGTATATATATATATATATATATATATATATATATATATATATATATAATTTTTTTTAAATATTGTAAATTTAATAATGATAATAATATTATGAAATTAATAATTCATGAAAAAACAAATATTATTTTTTATTCTCCCATCAAACTATTTGCAATTTCATCACGAACATATATTTTCCTTCCATTTAAGACTGATCTGTATCTACACATTTTTTTTAAAATATATATATTTTTAAATTCGGACTGGGCCTCACCCAGCTAAATGGGCCGACCCAGCTTGGTCGAGTCGAGCAGACCAGCTCAGCCAGTTTCACGAAGAAGCGTGAAACGGTGCGCTGCACTGTGCACGTCTTCTTCGTGAAACTGGGCAGTGCAGCGCACCTGCACGTGAAAGTGGCTTCCGACCGACCACGACGAGAGCTTCAACGGAGGATACCGACGGGTAGAGGAGGCCGATGTGATTATTCCTGTGGTGGTGGCGTCTGAAATGGTGGCCTGTGGTGGCCGGAAACAGCCTTGGAAGGTGGCGGTCCTGTTCACCCGACCACGACGAGGGCTTCAACGGAGGATACCGACGGGTAGAGGAGGCCGAGGTGGTTCTTCCTGTGGTGGTTTCATCGTAAATGGTGGCCTGTGGTGGCCGGAGTCAGCATTGGAAGCTCCGGCCACCATATGTCTGTTTGGGCAGAGCGAGAGAGAGCGAGAGAGAGAGAGAGCCATGCACAGGGTTTTGCATGTAATTTTTGCACAGTTTTGCATTCTCAAATTTTTGCATGAAAACGGAGATACAAAAAAATGAAACGCGATGGCAAAAGCTCCTATTTCCAGCTTCTCGGAAACCTCTGTTTTGATCAATTTTTTGGTGGGCCCCACATGCTTTTAAATGGCGTTTTGATGTTACCAAACACCATGTTTGCTCCAATCTCCGTTTGGCTCTCCAATCTCCGTTTCAAACGCAGAGCCAAACGGGTGCCAAGGGTGAAGCTTTGGAGTGTGGACCTTTGTTGCTCAAATACATCCCAATATTTCTCCTTTCTTTTCTTTTTGGTCCTTTTTGTTTATCACCATCACCATTGTTATCAAATTCGCGAGTTGACTAGCAAAATTATATGATTTTGCGAGTTAACTCAACAAATCTGGTAAAATCAGGTAGATAAATCGGACTCCGTTAAAATTGGTAAAATCAAACCGATTTTACGATCTCAGACTATCGGTCAGTCAGTCCCTTAATTTTCCTTTTCTCTGCTTTCTTTCTATCCTAGGCTATCCTGATTTGACAACCTTGTTGTTCTCTCTCTCTATCTCTCTTAGCTTAAGCATCAATTGTAGATTTCCCATAGCAAAAATAAAATTCTTTGTTACCATCAACATTATATTTAATGGACATTGATGGATCCCTTCCTTGAAAATAGTGGCTTATAGGCACCAAAATTTCATAAACCTAAGTCACATATCTTCTTGAAGAAAGTAATGGGTGTTGCTTCAGCAAACAAAAAATGATCTACAAGGCGCAAGACTTGCTATAAACAGCTACTCCATCATCATTATTTAAGAGACAATAGACTCCATCATTATTTAAGAGACAATAGGTCACCATTAGCATTGGCCTCATTGAATGGACATTGATGGATCCCTTTCCACAAAATAGTGGCCAATAGGCTCCAAAATTTCATAAACTTAGGTCACATACCTTCTTGAAGAAAGTAATGGGTGTTGCTATAAGCAAACAAAAAATGATCTACAAGGCACAAGACTTGCTATAAACAATTTCTCCATCATTATTTAAGAGACAATAGGTAACCCCTAACTTTAAACTTTTGGAAAAAATAATTTCATTTTTAATTTTTAATCTTAAATAAAAAATAGTATTTTTAAATCTTTTTCTTGTGCTGATGTTAAAATAATTTGTTGGAATTGGAGCTAGTACTAGGAATATTGGTATTGGTACCAGTAGTACTAATAATCCTTTCAATAGTAATGTTTTTGATGAATGTATTAGAAATAACAACAAAGATGAAAATAAGAATGATTTTTGTCATATTTGTGCATGATCGTGTGATGATCAGGTTTTAGTGTATTTTTTTATTTTATTTTTTTCTCTATCTTTCCTTTGTCAAAATATAAATGTGTCATTTAATTTGTGTTTTATTTTGAATTTGGTCTTTTTTTTTATTATTGTTTTCTTCTTTTTTTTATATATTTTTTAATTGATTTTTTTCAATTTTAATCTCATCATTTTGTTTTATTTAATATCACATTCAATCCTTATTATTTTGATTGTTTTTTGTTTTTTAATAATTTTTCTAATTAAATTTTATTTTCAATTTCATGCCTTAATATTTGATTTCAAATTATCTTTATATCAAATTTAGCTCTTATTCTTTTAATTTTTATTTATTTTGTTTGATATCCTTTTTTATTGCATTTTTTTCATCACTTAACATTTTAATAATTTGGGATTTTTCTTTGTTATTTTTTAAGATTTTCTCTTTATATAGTTTTGGGTTGATTATCAAGGTCAATAGTTTTCAAGGTTAACATAGGTTAACTTTTTTCTTTTTTTAATTTTATCATTCAACACTTGGTTTATTGAGAAATGGTCTTAGTGTATTTTATTTCCATTCTCTTTTCCATAGAGTTATCTCAATATTGTGACCATAACCACACAGTTAGTGGATTAATCTAGGTTGACTTGATTTTTTTAACTAAATCTTCTTATCACCTTTTTGCATATTCTGCCTTAACATTTCTTTTTAAATATATATTTTTTAGATCTAGTCTTTATTATTTTACTTATTAATGTTTTTTAGATATTTATTATTGTTTTTTTTTCAATTTTTTATCTTTTTGCATTTTGATGATTTAGAATTTCACTTTGTTATTTTTAAAAAAGTTTATTTTCTATAGGGTTAGTATTGGGCTCATGACCAAGACCACAAGTTTTTAAAGTTAATATAAGTTGACTTTTTTTTGTGCTTTTTTAAAATTAATTTTTTTAATTTTATCCTTCAATATTTGATTTATTGAGAATTAGTCTCCATACTTCTTTTTTTAAAATTTCTTTTTTTATATATGGTTATTCCAATCTTGTGCTTATAGGCACAAGGTTTGCAGGTTAACCTAAGTTGACTTGAGTTTTTGGTTTAAATTTTACCTTTCAATATTAAATGTTTTTGTAATGATTTTTTATTAACTTCGCTAATATTTCAATTTCAATTTTACTACCATTAAAGGGCATTTTAATATTTTTAATAATGATTTTTTGTTACTATAATGTCAGTTGATGGGGAATTTGGTATTTTATCAAATTAATAAAAATAAAATAAACAAAATGTATAGTGAAATAATAAAAATAACTTTAAAAGAAAAAAATTAAACCTAGAATTGAGGGGTTTCTCGATCTTTTTACAATGGTTTTTTGTTATAACTATAAAGTTAGCTCGTAGGCACTTTGACATCTAACAAAAAAAAAAAGGATGTGCATGTATAAGCACTTCGAGGAATGTGAAAGGCATTTATGCCCTTCCAGCAATAAGTGTGATGCCTCTTTACATCTAGAAATACCTTTTCCACCAAGTTGTTTAAAGCGTTGCTATGTCCTTTTTCTATTGGCATGACGTTTTTCTCCAATGGTGATCAAGTTTCTCACTAATTAGTTTTTTTTTCCTTTCTTTTTTCTCTCATTCCCTCTAAACTATACCTTGGATTTCTTAGTTGTTACTTTTCAACTTCAATTATTATTATTTTATTTCTAGTTTTTGGTATTGGCCACTTTATAGAAGTTTAATATTTTTTAAATTTTATCATTCAATCTTAGTTAATCAAATATTATATTCTTTAATTTGATCCTCGTTATTTAGATTTTCTTTAAATGCTTTTGTATAATTGACTTTATTAATATTTGATTGATTGAGAATTAAACTTTGATCCTCATTCTTCTAATTCATATTTTCTTTAAATGCTTTTGTATAATTGAATTTATTAATATTTGATTAATTGAGAATTAAACTTCATATTTTGTCAACATTGGATTTTATGGGTCTAATGACTTGGGTCATGAGTTTGAAAAGTTAACATGAGTTTTTTCTCCTATTTTTGAAAAAAATCTTTATAATTTTCTTTATTTTTTTATGGGGTTATTACAATCTCATAATGTAGGACAAGTTTTAACGAGATATCTTGGGTCAACTTGACCCTGATTATGATGGTTACAAGTTTGTCATGACTAGTTTTTTCTATGTTATTTCTTACACCATTTCAATGTCTAAAAATTAACTTTTTAAAAAAAACTTTGCCAACATGATGATGTGCGAACACCGAGGCTAGAAAGGACTTCATCTTGAACCATGTTATACCATATCTATAGAATTGATGGTGCATAAGCTTACAAGTTGTCTTTTATCCCTTCACATTTCACAAATCTAAGGTCGAAACCAATATCACAAATCATTCGGGCATAAGCTTACAAGTTGTCTTTTATCCCTTCACATTTCACAAATCTAAGGTCGAAACCAATATCACAAATCATTCGGGCATAAGCTTACAAGTTGTCTTTTATCCCTTCACATTTCACAAATCTAAGGTCGAAACCAATATCACAAATCATTCTCCGAACACTTTGATATTTAACTCATGTTTATAGGATTTGGTTAAAGTTTTGTTATTGTTTCAAATCTCTTCCTATTTGTTTTATTCAATAATATCTCTAAGTTGAAATTGCTTTATTTGTAAAAATAACTTAAACTTCAATATTACAATAAATAATAATGATATATAATATTTATTAAGTATATATGATTAATATATTTATATGCTTCTTTAAAACTTGTTTAGGCTATTTATTTATTTCATTTATTTAATAGCCATGAAATGATTTTTTCAGATTGACAAAAAAGAAAAACAAATATCATGTTTTACTACTAAAACCTGAGAAATCCCATCTTTAATCCATCAAACCATATCGAGTTTCATTTTTTTTTTCAAACTAATCTGGAAAACAATATTTCCCACATTAGGAAAAAAATTTCTTAACTAACACAACATAAGCACTCACTTAGGTTGCATATGTGTGACATGTTATTAATTTTCTTTTTATAAACAATCATAAATCATAATCAATAAATTGAATATATATTATTATCCTAGAATAGGCATAATCATTACTATCAAATAAAGGTAACTTAGAGGTAAATGATCCTTGATTTTTAAGATTATAGCTAGTGGTTGTAATTCTACTCGGGTGTAAGCAACCTTATATAAATAAAAACCTGGTTTTGGTACCAATTGTTGCTCTAAGATTAAGGCAACAATAACACTTAGGGGAGAGGGGAGTTAGGTGTTCCACTAATAATAAATTATTCATTTAAATGCAATTATACATTATTAATAAAAATATATAATTAAATCATGTAAAGTAAAGAGTAAAAGGATATGAATTGCTAACTCGGTTTTTAAAGTGGTTCAACAAGCCTACATCTACACTCGAAGCACCAAATCAATTTTAATTTTACTACTCAAAGTTCAAGATTATAATAGTCACTTGATGAATTTACAACAAGGGTTTACACAACTCTAAGATATTATCTCTTTACAATTTTTCACAACTTGATGAATTAACACCAAATGTTTTTTTCATTTGAAGATATGTTGTGTTCAAGATTTTTTCTTGGTGAAGTTTCCTCACTAATACTAAGAGTTTTTACTCTAACTCTAAAAGGATTGCTATTGTGTGATTTGTAACAACACTCTTTTAAAGAGTACAATTTAATCTATAATCTCTATATCTCACTTAATAGCACTTATGGTATATAAAAGTGTTTTAGTGTAATGATTGTGAGAATGTATACTCTTGTGCTATAATATGAAAGTTTCATTTAGCACAACCTTAGAGTATGATAAAATTGATGACTTTTTTAAATAGCTTATATAATATATATGCTCATAACACTCTTTTATATTTACAAGAAAATATGGTATTTATAAATCAAAACTCCAATGAAACTAGCCAATTATGGTCGATTGCCAATATTTAGCTATTAAAACTCCATTGACTATTTAAATGGTTGACTGGTTTGAAGTGGTCAAGCAATTGTTGACCAGTTCCTCCATATTCTTGAGTATTATAAACGAGCACTTGATCACTTAATTTAAATAAAATACTTTGACAGTTTAAACCAGATGAATCTTTGAACCGATATCAATCCTATATATATGCAATATGAAGTGCGTTATTTCATTTTAATTGTGCTATTAAGCTACAATATACAGATTTACATAATCCTAAAATAAACAATTAATTATTGGTCTTTCATTTTTTCTACATCTTTACATCTTTATTGATTTTTTTCATGAATTTTTTTGTGTTTATTGATATGATTTTTATATAGACATGTTTAAAACTTATTCTCAACCAGGTATATTATTCTTATATTATTTATTTATTATTATTATTATTATAAAATATAAATATATGACCAAATGATCAACAATCTCTTCCTTCTTTCTTTTTTCTTTCCTCAACCCTACCTTGATTATTATGCAACCTATTCTTCTCTTTTCTTCTATCATGTGATTTCTCAAGTTTTATGTTTATTTAATTTTAATTATATTATTATGATCATTTCATCTTACAGAAAATAATTAGTTTTTGGCATTCTCATTCAAAAATAAATATTAACTTTAATTTTCTTTTTGTGTAAAAACAATAGATAAAATCATCATAATAATAGAGTTAAAGTTAACTAAATAGAAATATTAAATAAATGAATAAAGGGCTAGAAAAAAAGAAAAGAGAAATTTACCCATATAAATAGCACAGGGGAGACATATTTGTCTCAAGTCAAATTGTATTAGTTTGACTATTATTTTTCAACTAAATTTTTTTTCTTTCATTCTGTTAATTTTTGAAAAAAAAGTCAACTATATACGTATAGACGATGAAATGGCGCGCCATTATTAGCAGCTAGGATGCACCCAATCCCCTCGGCCACCTGTTCACTTTGACAATCCTCCACGCCACTCTCTCTCTCTCGCTCAGCCGTGTAAACAAAGAGACCAATCTCATTTATAGCTCGCCATTATTAACTTCGCTGACACCCACGTTAATAGAGAACAACCTCTTAGCACGTCACTCTTCTGGTCTTTGATACCTTCATTTCTTGATCACCAGCACCAGGGGGTGGGGGAATGGAACAAAAGAAGCAAAATCCAACGGCTGAGGATGAAACCCAGATCATATCTCGACGAATCCAACGGATCTCCTTGCACATAACACCCATACCTCGTCCTCTGCATGACCATGACAACAACCTAGGGTTGTTACCCTGCGCAACAAGAGAAAAGCTGGAGGTGGAGACCGAGAAGTTGTCGGTGTATTTGAGAGGGAAATACAGAGATATGCAAGAAAAGATTTATGAATATTTTAACGCAAGGCCAGAGTTACAAACACCGGTGGAGATTTCAAAAGATGAGCATAGAGAGCTTTGTTGGAGACAAATGTATGGTTTGATCAGAGAAACTGGCATTAGGCCTTTAAAATATGTTGTTGAAGAACCTGCCAAGTATTTTGCTATCACGGAGGCTGTTGGTGCTGTTGATATCTCTCTTGGTATCAAGTTGGGAGTGCAGTATAGGTGAGTCATTGTTTCTTCAATCTCTTGTTTTTTTTTGGTGAGGTTGCTTGCTTGTTAATAGGGAAATTATGTGGGTTTTGAAATGGGATTCTGTTTTGTATTGCTTGCTTGCTCATAAATTTATGCGGAACTTTTGTTTTTTCTGTGTTTGGCATTTAATCAATTTTTTGTGTTCTATTTATTTATTTATTTATTTATTTATTTTCCCGTATGATTTATAACTCCCATGTTCTTGCCAATTACTCTGTTTCATTTGTTGTCATAGCATTTTGTCAAGGCCTATGTTTCTTCTCATTGTTTTTTGAAATGTCTGGTTCTTCACGGTGTTGAAATTCTGATATTGATTGCCCGAGAGGCCTAGAAATGACAAAAAACAGTTAATTTTGAACTGTTTATCATCTGTTTAAAAGAATGTTTTTGAAGCTTTCAGTCTATGGGGAGGCTCTGTGATGAACCTAGGAACGAAAAAGGCACAAGGATAAGTATTCTGAAAAGATAGACAGTCTGGAGTATCCAGGTTGTTTTGCTATGACGGAGCTCCATCATGGTAATCTTTTCCATCTGTATATTTTGTCAGCGAAGTACAGCAACTTTTTCTCATTTATACTAGCAGCAAAATTCAGAAAGATTGCAAGTCTTAATATTTACATTTATGTGACTGGTGATATTGAAGCATTATGTTGAGTAGATGAGGTTTCTTGTAGAAAAATGTGTTGCTTCGTAATTTATGGATCTATCTGAAAGGAGGTATGCGATAGACCCTGTCGAGTTATTGGAAATGGCCGGGCTCGTAATTTATTGTAGTTATTGACATTTTGTTTTGTTTTCTGTGGGAGTGTGTCATGTGGCTGCTTTCTTCTTTTGTGTTTTACTTAACATTTCAAAGGTATGTTGTAATTACTACATCAACATACCTTAACTAAAACTCTCAACTTTTGTGCTTTAAAGGCTCAAATGTTCAAGGTATCCAAACAGTTGCAACATTTGATCCCATTACAGATGAATTTACAATTAACACACCCAATGATGGGGCCATCAAATGGTGGATTGGCAATGCGGCAGTTCATGGCAAGTTTGCCTCTGTTTTTGCTAAGCTGATGTTACCGACTCATGATGCCAAAGGTGTCTCTGATATGGGTGTCCATGCTTTTATTGTTCCACTAAGGGATTTCAAGACACATCAGGCACTTCCTGGAATTGAAATACATGATTGTGGCCACAAAGTTGGCCTGAATGGGGTAGATAATGGAGCATTGAGATTCACTTCGGTAAGAATTCCACGAGATAATCTTCTTAATCGATTCGGAGATGTGACCCGAGATGGGAAGTACACAAGTAATCTGCCAACCATAAACAAACGATTCGCTGCTACACTAGGGGAACTTGTAGGTGGAAGGGTTGGCCTTGGCTATTCTTCAGTTGGTGTCCTCAAGATTGCTAGCACAATTGCAATCCGATATTCTTTACTGCGCCAGCAGTTTGGCCCTCCCAAGCAACCTGAAATTAGTATTCTTGATTACCAGTCTCAGCAGCACAAGCTTATGCCAATGCTGGCTACAACTTATGCGTTTCATTTTGCCACTGTAAATTTGGTAGAAATATATTCTCAGATGAAAATGACTCATGATGAACAATTGGTTGGAGAAGTACATGCGCTTTCAGCAGGCATCAAGGCTTACGTGACCTCTTATACAGCAAAATCATTGAGTGTCTGCAGGGAAGCCTGCGGAGGCCATGGTTATGCTGCTGTCAACCGGTTTGGTACCTTGAGGAATGATCACGACATATTCCAGACGTTTGAAGGGGACAACACAGTACTTCTACAACAGGTTGCACACATCTCATATTATAGTTTTCTTGCTCGAAAATTCACAATTCAAACTCCTAAGTTGTTTGTTGCATACATCCCGACACCTAGGAGAAGTTGAAAAGATAAGAACTGGCTGTGTGATGCATTTGTCACTAGATTGGCATGGGGTTCATTTATGGATAAAATGAAATAAGAACCATTACAGACTATCTCCAGAATTTAATGAAGGGATTCTGGTATTGTAGATCACAAAGCATTGCTTCTCTTGGGATGAAATCTTGACTGAGTGTTTACGTGATGCAGGTGGCAGCTGATCTCTTGAAGCAATACAAGGAGAAGTTCCAAGGTGGGACACTGTCTGTTACATGGAACTATTTGAGAGAATCGATGAACACATACCTCTCTCAGCCAAATCCTGTAACATCACGCTGGGAAGGTGTTGAACACTTGCGAGACCCTAAATTCCAGTTAGACGCCTTTAGAGTGAGCTCTCATCCTTGGTTGTTGCTTAAAAATCACAGCCATAAACATAGCAATCTTCTGTGCCTTTTAAACTCTGTGAATTTTCTTCTTACAGTACCGGACATCTAGATTGCTTCAAAGTGCTGCTGTCCGACTTCGCAAGCACTCTAAAACTCTTGGGGGGTTTGGAGCTTGGAATCGATGTTTGAATCACCTTCTCACGCTTGCAGAGTCCCATATTGAGTCTGTCATCCTTGAAAAGTTCATTGAAGCTGTGGAGAAGTACCTCCTCAAACTCATCTACAGAACTTTCCATCTTTTTTCACAGCTAAATGGTTTCTAATCTCCCGTTTTATGCTCCAGATGCCCTGATGCAAGCTCGCGGGCTGCTTTGAAACTTGTCTGTGATCTTTATGCCTTGCATAGAATCTGGAATGACATTGGAACCTATCGAAACGTTGACTATGTGGCACCAAACAAAGCTAAGGTATTCAAATGTCTTCCAGGATAGAAAAAAAAATCTAGTACAGATATCTGAGATATGCTTGGTTGGCTTCCATTCATTCTACCTTGTCCTTGTGCAGGCAATCCACAAGCTCACAGATCACCTAAGTTTCCAAGTGAGAAATATTGCGAAGGAGCTTGTTGATGCATTTGATCTTCCTGATCACGTTACAAGAGCCCCCATTGCCATGCAATCGGAAGCTTATGCTCAGTACACGCAGCAAGTTGGGTTCTGATTTTAATAGAGAGCAGAAGGCAGCAGAGGAGAGAGTCAACAATTGCAGTTGCCCAGGTAGGGGAAGAAAGGGATGAATTTTCTTATTCATTGTGGTTGTTGCATGAATTTTCTTATTCATCTCTTTTGGGTCAAGGTTGAAAGATTCTCCGAAATGCTGAGCTGGCATACTCAGGTGGATAAGAATAATATGGTCAAAATTGAAAGAGCTAGACATTGTTGTAATTTGTTCAAAACTAAATAAATAGATAAAAAACATGAGGCCAGTTAAACATGTGAGGTGTTCCACCGCATGGTGTGTCAATTATTATTTTTCTTCTTTTTGGTTTCATTTTCTTCAGTCATTTATTTATCATTGACCGACATAAAATCCACCAACATCAAAAATCATCTCAAATCTTCTTATTAGTTTCATGAACTTCATTGAAATCGCATCCTAAATCACACAAATTAATACAAACCCAAACATAATTCATGAATGTTTGACATTTGGTTTAATGTTCAAATCCTCATAAATTAAATAAATAGATGTTTTAGAAAAAGTGAACTTATATTGATATTAGTATTTTTTAAGAATATTGATTTTGAATTTCTTTTCATGTAAAACCATATTTCACTAATTATTCAAGCTGTCTTTTTACCCACTACAATAAATCCATTTTCACATACTTTAATTTAAAACAACAAATCAATATTCACATACTTTAGTTTTAGAAGGTTTAAAAGTGATCGGCTGAACCAAAGTTTGGAGTTAAAGATTAAAAATTTTCAGCTAACATTCATCATCCAAGGTATAGAGGCAATTTGGAACTTGGCTGAAATAGCAGAATAAAGAAGATGCTAGCAGTGTAGCTAGGAGCACAACAAAAAGAGCTTCTCCAAAGTTGCAAATTTACTCCAAATCAAGAAATATTGTATTCCTTCTTAAAAGCTCTCTGAAACCACTTTGCATTTACAAGTATCTGTTTCCAACCACAATCTTAGAAAAGCTTATATGTTAATTACATAACAGTTAACACCTGAGTGGCCTGCAATTCAAGTACGCTACTCGAGCTGCTTCAGTTTTCTGTCTGATGTCCTCGTACATTTTCAATGAAGCCTCAGAAAATTTGTTCAGTCTATCAAGAACCTTTGTCAAACTGGCGTGTATGCAGTACAAGTTAGAGGCCACATCATCATCCCTGTCATTCTCTTTCCCCCCTGATTCTCCATTGTTTACATCTACTTCATCTTCCTTGTGTAACTTCTCTTCTTGTTGTTCCATTAGGAGATGCAAATCAGATAAGAGGGTTTTGATGGCATTATTAAGTTCCTCAGATGGCAAACCTTTGATCCCAGCTGCCCAATCACGACAGAGAACAAATATAGGCGGGGCCAAGAGTCTGCGAGGGGAGAATGGCCTCCTATTCTTGGAACGCTCCTGTGGTTGCAGGAAGCCATTTTGCAGCCACCCATTTAGAGCTTCCACATAGGATGCATGACTGTTAACCCAGTTTGCAAAGCTTAAGCCAAAGCATTCAACCTCCTGCTGGAGCTGAGCCATAATCTGCCTACGAGTATTTCCTTGTGGAGTTCCTGTTGTACTCCTTGAATGGTATGCTAATGAGATTGTGATGTACTGTGCATGATGGCATTCAAGCATGGTCTTCCACATCCTGACCAACCTGCATAGGCTCACTGGTCATTAATATAATAGCCGAGAATAGAGATGAATCAACAACAACATATTTAGTTCAGTGTGAATCTCAAGGATCTCACATCTTAAGATAACAAGAGAAGTGGCTACAATAAAGCTTCATGCTCAACTATATAAAATAATTAACGCACACTTACCCTTGAATTAATTCTAGAAGTTGCGGCTGCAACTCTTCGTCTCTCATTTTCTCAATCCGCTTTGATATTGAATCTACAGAGTGAATTGCCACTCTTATGCGTGAATGTAGATCCTTCACAACTGCTCGGGTTTTATCAATCACATTAGCACTTTGATCTTTGGCAAACTGGTGTCTAAGCTGGTCACACTTCCGATCATACTCTCTCCTTATAGATTCACTGGCCTGTAGAGACAGAACATCCAGTGAGATTTACATAAAAGTGGCAACAATAAACTTGGAACAGCCTTAATAACTATCAAGGATAGCTAAGTCAACCCAATCTTCAAGATAGATGCAACCACAGTGGATACAGACATTCTTGTGCATCTCTCTCATAATTGAAAAAAATATTAGTGCCAAGTTAGCAAATTCTTCGTGGACTCATCTAAACTGGTTTGGAAAATCAATTGGCTGACAGAGTTCAGATTAGATTTGTGACATTTGAAAAAAGGGTTATGTCACGTGTATCAATTTGCAAGTCACAAGTGTGTCAATGCTTGGTCTATCAGGAGAGCCTTTCGAAAAACAGCATACTATGGTGATAGAGCACCAACTTTCTACAGCACTTAAAGGAGGGAAGAAAACCAGAACAGTAGCATTAAAAAATATACTGTAAGACATTTGAGCAATAGTTCAGACACGTCAAAGAATGAGAACCCAAAGGGTTCACATGGTTGTCAGTTATAGAGAACTAGAGTTCAGTTAAGAACTTTCTATTAAAACTCCTGGGTGTGCATGGGTTGTTAAATGATACCACAAACACATATAATGATTTTTTGAAGGAAACAATGGAAGATCCTAACTGCCACATAAGTGATTGTCCAAGTCTCCAAGAGACAACGTAATTACAGTTATGGTACTTATCAACCATTTCACCTATCAACATCGTGAATTGTTATTACAGTACTAACAATTCTCAGACCTACCTATTCTAATTCAAATGATTTTCTACGTCACACAATAAAGATTCTACATCAGCACCTAATTATGAAAACATGCCCATAAAATTTTTGATATGATATGAACACCTTAAATTGATATGCCCTGAGTATTGTCAAAACACATTCCTGTCATATAGTGTCATGCATGAAAAAATACAAACAAAGTCAAGAGGATCAAGAAGAAAGCAATTGTATGCAAGAAAAAAGGCTTACAAAAGTACCTTTATTTCATCATAGAGCTTTCTTTCCCATGCATACAGTCTGTCAAGAGTGGAGGAATGACTCCCTGCAATCATGCAAAACTCTTCAACAAAATCACTACCACTATCTGAGGCATCATCTTTTGTTGCCGTGACAAGAGGGTTTCTTGATGAAGATGACCTTGAAGATGCTGTCCGTTTCCATGTAATGATCTTTGTCATATGTTCTACAGGCTCTACAAAACCATCGGAGATTCAACATAAGGAGAAGACATATAAGAAGCAAATTAAGAAAATTGCTCATGTCATCAAAATCACCACAGGTTCTAATAGGCAATTCGTGAGTTCTTCCCTCAATATTTGATCTAAAGATTGAATTGTCCCACAAAAAAGAAAAATTCCTAAACATTGATTCACAGAACAAAAGCTAATCTTACCATGGGAAACAAGTGCAGTCTTCCCACGACAGCAAACAAATTTTACAGCAACCAAAATTGATGAGGCAGATGACCCTCCTATGAGAATTGAAGTAGTTAAATAACGTTTGCAGAAATGTTCAATAACTGGAAAAAAAGAATAAAAAATTTGCACCAACAAGCATCCATGGCACTGGAATTGCTGTGGACAAAAAAAATCTGCCAACAGTAACTCGGCCATTTAAAGTCAGAAGTGAACCTTTTGCCTCAGAATATCCAACCCTGATATTGTTTGCCTCAAGCATTCTGGAGACCTCCTTCCCAGATTCAGATGCCCTAAAGAATCGATGCTCTATATCCTTTATGCTTGCAAGAAAATCCTTGGCTCTGTGCGTGATGAACTCCGATGGATCCTCTCTTTCTGCAGATAAATTGTTCACTGCTACTGCTTTCTCCCTCTTTGAACCTGATTGTTCAAGAGTGGAAACATAAGCATTTTGCCCCTCTTCTACATGCCTCACTTGACCATCAGGTGCTTGTCTACTAGAACCTTCAACTTCACTCAATTTAAACGAGGGTGCAGTGCCTTTCACTCTTGAGTTATAACTGCCATTAAGAGTTAATGAATTACCAGAATTTTGAACCCCCTTCCGCTCCACACCAGGCGTCAAGGTTTCTTCATGTACTTGACTCTTTCCATCTAAACCAACTTTTGCCCATTTTCCTTTTGCATCTGCCACACTTTGTTCAACACCAACATTTTCAGCCCTAAACTCACTCCACCCACTCATATTATCAAAGTCTATATCCAACTCATTATGCCTAACAAATCTAAAGCTCTCACCATTATCACTAGGATCAAAATAATCCCATGAACCAACTAACTCAAAAGGTGGAGGAGGTGGCGGCGGCGGCATTGGCATAGAGAACCCCAATGACTCATCCTCTACAAAACCATTACTATTATTCAAATTAAACTTAACAGTCACTGCATTACCACTTCCACCAGCTCTCATATAACTCATGTTCATCACTGGTGGTGAAATTGGACTCTCAGAGTGCAATGGAGAATCTGAGATCTCAGCATTGTGAGAGGGAGAGGGAGAGAGGTACGAGGAATGTGATGGAGACTTGTCAAGCTCAGTAGCTGAGGTTGTTGACAGAGAAGATTCTATCAAAACCTCTGCTTCAGCGAACCGTCGTAGAGCTACACCGATGTTTTTCATAGAGTTTATGTAAGAGACATGAGCTGCTGCAAGATTGTACCTTGAGTCAATCGTTTGCTTTATGAACTTCCTCCGTTCCTTGCACAGAGCCAAAGGTTCAGTTTTGTCTACTTTGGAGCTTGCAGAACCCATTTTTGAGCCAAAATACTAAGACCCGGTTCATAAAATCAACTCCATTTCTCAACCCTGCCTACAGAATCTCTTCAAATGAGGCAATGGCTTCCACAGAAACCAAATTTTGCACTAGAAATGCAACACGGTCTCTAAGAGCCCCACTTCGAAAAACCCAAGAATCTAAGGTAGCGAAAGACACAAGGGGAACATGAAAAAGCTAAAAGCTATCACCACCTTAAAACCACACAGCCTTGGTCGAGAAATAGAGCAAAAACAGAAACTTTTCCAAGCCAGAAGAACACAAAAGGGTCTTACCCCAAGAAACGAAAAACCCACTTGAATAAAGCTTTAATTACAAGATTGAGACAAGACCCGGGTAATGAAAAACGAAAATGAAGTAGAGGAAAATTCAACTTTCTTTTCTTAAAGAAGAGAACAAAACAGGGTAATAGCAGAGAAGAAGATAGGAAAGATGGGTAGTTGAGGTCATAAAAATCAAGCCATTAACGGAAACCTGAAAGATTATTATAGAAAGCAACGAATGCAAGTAAGGCCATGAAGCGTATCAGCCACAGAGCTTCGAAAAGGGAAGATTTTGTACAATGAGAGAGAGAGAGGGATACAAACTGAGATGATGAAAAATGCACAAAAAGCTGATACAGAGAGGGGAATCTGCAAAAGCTGATACAGAGAGAAGAAGAGAAGGCAAGCCTCGTTTTATGTGCTTAAGAGTAGTGGTGGTAAAAAGAAAACCAAGGCTATAGGTGGTATAGATTAGTCCTCAAAACTACTTTTATTTCAATTAGATTCATAATTTGTCAGGAATGTATTCCATCCAAATTGTATTTTTTATATATAAAAACAATTATACCAATCACATCCCATTTGTGAATTTTTAATATTTGAAACATTAATTAAGAGCAAAGTATAATAGTAGTATTATATAATATTTGTTTCCATTTATTTTTAGTACAAGCAAAAAAACCCACCAGGTATTCTTGATTTTTAGTCCACAAATAAGCTTTGGTTTTAATTGCAGTTTCAATCCATTTTTACTCATGGATTTCATCCAAATTTTACTTCACAAATAAATGACTTCTTTTTGTAGGAAAAGCAAGGTTTTCTATTAGAAGTTTGTGGAAAGTTGGGATGAAAAACTAAATTGGAATTCTTTGAATATTGCAGGGCCCAATTGTGAAAAACATTTCTCTATGGACTCAATCATGATAGGGTCCATAGTTGGGGGACATTTCTAGGTTTTCCTAAAACTCTCTTTATTAGTTTCTTCTATACAAGCTAGAGCGTTTTCTGTAATGAAAAATGCAAGGGTTTTATGTAAAAATAATTTTTAATGAATAGCTTGCTGATTCTTTTTACTGGGAAATGTGAAGTATACTGACGGAATTACCCTTATATTTTCCCGAGGAACTGGCTAACGGCTCCTTAAAAACCGGTTCTTGGGGAATTGTCTCACCTTTTCCTTGTGAAAACATATTAAAAAAAACTACCCTTCATTTCATGAGACAATTCCATTTCTTTTAAGGAAATTCCAATGTGCTTTTTGGCAGGAGCGAGAGATTAGTCGCATCATATCACCCTTGTTTTTCGCAATGAGTTGTTAAAGTTATTTTTAAATATTTTTTATTTAAAAATATATTAAAATTATATTTTTTTATTTTTTAAAAATTATTTTTGATATAGACACGTGAAAATGATATAAATATCAATTTTTTTTAATTTAAAGTTAAAAATTAATATAGAAAATTTTTATTTTAAAAAAAAATACTTTTAAAACACAATACAAATACTCATCATAGTGGATAGTTAAAGGATAATATTACCTGGTTGTCACTGTTTTTCAAAGTATTTTTGAAAAAAATAAAAAATTTATATTTATATTTTTTATTTTAAATTAAAAAAATTTAGTGTTTTACAAATTATTTCATGTGTTAATGTCAAAAAAAATTAAAAAATTAAAAAATATTATTTTAATACATTTCTAAATAAAAAATATTTTTAAAATCAATCTCAATAACACTCTCAAATAGTTGTTGCATTATTTGTTTTATTTGCTACATAGGTTTTTATTGGGTTTGAGTCTTAAAAATGTTTTTGAAAAAATATAATTTTTTTTATATTTTTTTTAAATTATTTTAATATACTATTATCAAGAATATTTTTTTTAAAATAAAAAAATATAATTTTAAATAGAAAATACTTTAAAAAACAATCACAATCAAACTCAAACAATGACTCATTTAATAATGAAATCTTAATCCAATAAAAAGTTAATTATTACTAGAAGTGTTATAGTGATTATTTTTGAAAATATTTTTTTATTTTAAAAAATTATTTTTAATATTAGCCTATAAATATAATTTGAAAACATTTAAAAAATAAAAATATATATATTTTTAAAACACAAAACCAGCTGCTGGCTTAGCTGAACATTCAAGGATATAGATTAACTTAAACTAATGTAAGGTGGATGTAATTAAATACAAAAAAACATAAATTTTATTAGCTCATGAGAACAAAGTTCAAAAGGAGGGGATGGGCTCCCGAGTCCCGACAAAAATGCCAAAATTAAATTATATTAAAATTTCAGAAGAAAAAACGTTTGATGACACGTGTTATGCACGTGGTGTACAACTGTACATCCATACCGCCTACATGCCTATCTTATTCCATCGTAGTTCTAATTACAATTACCAAAAACACTGGATATATTACACAAATTATTCTTCATTTTATCTGGGATTTTTTTAACTTTTTATTATTTTTTGGTCATGATTTATGCAAAAATTATGAGGCTGGCATTTAGCATATCAATTTATTATTTTATTTTATTGAAGATTTAAGCTCATTCACTGGGGATTCCCATCCTTAATAATAACAATAGTGAAAGAAATCTCTTAGCTTATTATATTTTGGGTTGAGGACACCTTGTTTAATCACTGCCTTATAATTTCTAGACTAGGGTTTACACGTTGTCCTCTAATTTACTTTTATAACACTTTTAAATATGAGTTTTCATTAAAATATATGAGTTTAATTTAGAGAGTTTTCACTTGTGCAAGGGACACAATTATTAGCTAATCTTATCATATGAAAATTGATATATAATTATTGTATTTCTCAAAAAGATCTATGATTATCACATGTCAAAATAGCCACGTTTCAACCAGACCCGATTATTGACTAATTAGGTTATGCTGGATGTAAGAAGAAAATACAAGGTAAAATGGATCTCTTATGCCGTTCGTGTATAAAAACAATTAAAATATTAAAAACATTGATGAAGTTATTTAGAGTTTATGTGCAGGTGCTAATGTACATATAATAATAAAAAAAAACTTGGAGGAACATAAATAAAAGTCAGCCTATTTCATTTTTTTTTCAAATTTATTTATTTATTTATAGGATTTTATTGCTTTTTAATTGTTGTGGTTAAGAAGATGATTCGCTATCCAGCACTGGGCTAGTCATTGAATGCTAGCAAGGCGATGCTGCTTTTTTGAGGAGGACAAAACCTAGTGGCTTTATTAGACTTTATTTTCATGCACAGTAGAACCTAGAAGACACTCAAGGCCTCAGCAATTTACACAGCAGAATCGAGTTAATTTTTTTTGTTTTTGTCCCTGTGCTGCCAAACAATATTAGCAGTGAATGCTGCTGACCCAGAAGAGGGTGCAGTGATAAGGAAACTATTCATTTATCGCTCTAGGACAAGGACAAGAACAAGTTTGTCAAATTCATTTCAGGTGATATTTTGTTTTTATTAATTGTAACAAAATATTTTGATTTTGGAATATTTTGGCATGTCATAATATATATAATTAAATATATTAATTTAAAAAAAATAGTTTAGAGTTGTACAATTTAATCTAAAAAACACAATAAAATGATTTTTCTGAACAAAATTATAAATATATATAATATTACGAGAATGTCATTATCAATCTCGCAAGATCATTACTTTTTTTAATTGCTCTGAAATTTTAACATAATATATATATATATGTCAAGAGACTCCTCGTAAAATTTCATCTAAATCTAACGGTCGGATTAAGAGATATGGTTGGTATTGTAAAATTATTCATTATTTAAAAAAAACAGTATTTTGACGAAACAGAACAGACAGAACGAAACCGGAACGTTTCGGCCGGTATTTAGCTGAAAATTTTGGAATATGTCAAAATTTAAATCGAGATAAAAATAACGCTGTTTTATCTTTTTTTTTTAACTGGTATAAAATATCTCGTCTATTTAAACTGAAACGAAACGAAACTGACACCCCACCGCAGGAACAGCACCCCCCTCGATGCTGAAAGAAAACCCTACCATCGCTGAGCTTCTTTTCTGACGTGGGGCAGGATAGCATCCATGGAAATGCTTCATTTCCCAACTTCAATAGGAAAAAGGTCACCTTAATGCGTGACAGAATGGGCATAGACTGTAGAGCCCCTTAATTTTCTTCTTCTTTTGCTGGTGTTCCGGGACAGTGTTTCCCAGAGAAGCAGTTTCCCATGTTGTGGATCCGTCACCCGTGCTCTATCCACACCCTTTTGTGAAAAAGAAATTGCCTGCCCACCATGTTTAACCCTCTTTACCGAAAGGAGAAAAAAGCGAGTAAAGTTAGCAAAGAAAATGGCTTAGACTGTAGACGAACCAAGGTTTTCATCTTCAGATTTTGCTTTACGCCCTTGTTTTTAATTGATGCCAAAACAGTCTTTTCTGATTAAAGATTGTCTTTTTTAAAGTGTTTTTTTTTGTTAATAAACATCTCAAAATAATGTTTTTTTTTAATATTATTTTGACAATAGATGTAAAAATGATATAAAAATACTAATTTTTTTTTAATTTAATATATATTAAAAAAAAACACTTTTAAAACATATTGAGAAACATCTTTTAATCTACAATTTAATGTGACTAAAAGAGTGTGATTAAAGTTGTTTTTAAAAGTGTTTTTTTTTTGTTTATAAATCAGAAATACATCAAAATAATATTTTTTTTTAAAAATAATATATTTTGATATCAAAACATGAAAATAATCTAAAATATTTTTTTTTAATTTAAAATAAAAATAATTTTAAAAAGAAACACCCAATCTTTAATCTTTAAGACGTACAATTTCACTTTGGAGCCTCTCTCAGCAATTATCCTTTCCCGATGATATTTCATTGTAAACAGTTTTTCGTTCTTTTCTTTATTTTATGCTACCACGAGATACTTTGCCGCGATGTGTTGGTTTTTTTTTATGTAATAAATTGATTAATTATTGTATGTGTTTTTATTGGTTAACTAAAAATTTAATTAGTAAAATTATAATTAATAAAATTCATCAAAATGAGTTGTTTTGTTTTTTAGCATTGAAGTAATTGAATGTTGTGTATGTTTTATCTGATTGATGAAATTATTTCACCAACAAATCGTAAAATTACAATTGATTAAATATAGCACATATGAGCGATTTGCTTTTTTGCAACAAACAATTTAATTTTTGGTTGGTTGTGTTTTAAATGTTTAGGTAATGATTGGAATCAAATAAATTCATTAAAGATTAGCCCGATGCAATTAACATGCGCAGTATCAAAAGAGCACCTAAGATATTGTTCATGTTAATTGTATCAAAATACAAACATTGTAAGTGGCTAGTATTATTTATAATTTAAAAAAATATTTTTTTTAGATCAAATGATTTTTTTGTGCTGAAAAAAACTATGGTTCCGGTTGCGACAAAGCGCGGGTAAGTGGTTTATATTATTTATAATTTCAAAAAATTATTTCTTGCATGCGCAACAAAACAATTAGCATGAACAGTATATAAAAAAAACACATAAGATACTATTCATGATAATTGTATCGAAATACAAATATCCTTGGAAAAAAATGCATGCGCAGCAAAACAATTAGCATGGATAGTATCAAAAGAACACCTAAGCGACTATTCATGCTAATTGTATGGAAAAAAAACACATAAGAGCGGTGTGAAACACATTGTTATAGTCCACAGTAAAATGATTGTGGTCTAACAGTGATTTCGCGACCTCATTTAGTTGTATTTTTTTCGGATCAAATGATTTTTTTTGTGTTGAAAAAAATATGGTTTTGGCCGCGACAAAGCGCGGTTAAGTGGCTAGTATTATTTATAATTTACAAAAAAAATCAGATCAAATGATTTTTTTGTGTTGAAAAAAATATGGTTCCTGCCGCGACAAAGCGCAGATAAGTGGCTAGTAATATTTATAATTTTAAAAAAGTATATCTTGCATGCGCAACAAAACAATTAGTTCTTTATAAAAAAAATTCATATCAAATGATTTTTTTGTGTTGAAAAAAATATGATTCCGGCCACGACAAAGAACATGTAAATGACTAGTATTATTTATAATTTCAAAAAAATACTTCTTGTATGTGCAGCAAAACAATTAGTTATTTATAATTTTTAAAAAAAAATTATCTTTTTTTTCTGATCAAATAATTTTTTTTTGCGTGGAAAAAATATGGTTCTGACCACGACAAAGCGCGGGTAAGTGGCTAGTATTATTTATAATTTCAAAAAATATGTATTCCATGTGCATCAAAACAATTAGTTATTTATGTATGTATAATAAAAAAAACATCCCCTTTTGCATTGGGCACACCAATAGATTAACATGAACAGTTAGTCAAAAGAATGCCTATGAGGAAGTTGTTATGAAAACAACCCCTTTTGCACCTTGTGCATTTGCACACCAATAACACTAATTAATTAGCATGAACATTAGAAAAAAAATATGCACTGCTACAATCCACAGTGGAATCAGTGTGGATAAACAGTAATTTCATGACCTCATTTAGCTTTTTATATAGTTAAATAGTATTTACCAAGTAAATAAAAACATAATCTTCATCATTAACATAAAAATAAAGATCTTGATCTTGTTATGGTGTATAAGAAAAGCCATCAATTAAACATTCCTGTATATGATCATTTCCACTAAACTCATCCTTGCCATCAAAATGGATCTCTTCATCCTCTAAAGTCAAAGTAGATAAAGATATCTCAATAGTCTCTCAATTTATATTATCTTTATAAAATGTCTAGGTTTTTCATAAATCTACTCATTCAATAAGTCAATGTTATCAAAACTATTAAGATCTAAAACATTATTTATTTTGAAACCAAAATGAAATGAAACTATGAATGTCTCCCATCTAGAGAAAAAACCATAATTATGAATTTGATAACCTAGCAATCTTAGCATAGTTATATATAAAAAATCAAACTCATATAGCATGATTATAAGCTATAATGGAAGAAGACATTGTAACATTTCTACGTGATGGTAGATCTTGAAAATAAGTAAATAATCAATTCATATTGCAAGAGGAAAACTATAGTAATTACCATATCTCTTCATATCTTAATATATGATTTAAATCTATTTAATTTCTTAATAATTATAAGCTGTGATAGTAGTTCAAGTAGAAACTAAATGGGTTAATATAATAACTAGAAGGCAAGCAATTCCAAAATTTGTCTTACCAACTCTTGCTTTGCAAGCTTTTCCATCTTCGATATGAGTATATTTTCCATGAGTGCAATTATAGTCCTTAAGAATTTAATTTATTGTGGTAGAGGTAACTTTATCAAACTTGTTTTTAAGCGACAAAGGACATACCACCTAAATAAAGCATCATCGATTAACATGGTTCAAGTTTTCCATTAAAGAAACACAAAAAACACACAAAAAAAAAGAAAAAAGCATATAGCTACACAAACATGATATTTTATCCTTAATTTCTGACAAAAATAAGGATAAGGAATTTAATTAGCAAATTGGTATCTTATGATGGAATTGTAGATGAAATAAAAATAAATTCCATCAACAATTATGATAGAAAGTCGTCACGTTATTATTTACCAACATAATTACCGATTAAATATTTTCATGATTGAATGTTAATAAGTTATAACCGATAATTCCCTCTCTATTTTTCTTCTTCTTATCTTTCCTTTTTCTTCAAGCTAAAAAACACAATTAACTCTTATTTTCTCACTAATCTGATCACTTTTACCATTAGTAGTGTCAACACCTATTGTTGGATTCTTTATGAAGCTTCAATACATAAAGTAAGAAGATTCACCAATTTTTTTTGTAACTCATTTATGGTTTAGGTTAATTTATTGAACTTTTTTGTATTATTTATAGTTTTCTTATATATTTAAGTGTTTTACAAATTTTAAATGGAAAGTAAAAATAAGAATATTATTCTGCTACAAAATGTCAAAATATCTTTTTTTCTATAAAAAATGATATTTCTACATTTTTTTTTAAAACGAACATATTCTATCAACAAAAATAAATCAATTAAATACAATCATATAAAAAAAATGACATCAAACTCGATTTCCCCCCCTTATTTCAATACAACTATCTATTCAAATAATATTTTGTATTGAAATATTAACTATAATATAAAATGTGAGACACACTTTACTGTTCACACATACTCAATTTACTGCGGATTCCTACAATGAAATGACCATTTTACCCCTAAAACTGAATTTTTTTATCCCCGGGACTGGGGTATTTTTTGCATTTTCCATGGGACATAGATAGTATTTCTGGATTTGTTGCATAATAAAACTATGGAAATAGCCCTCGAAAACGAAAAAATAAGCAAATCGGACCGCGTGTAGTTTAGAATTTTCCACGGGACATAGATAATATTTAAGAATTTGTTGCATAGTAAAATGACGAGGTTAGCCCCCCTAAACGACAAAAACCGTCGCCTAGAGCTGGAGGTAGTGTAGTACTTTCACCATGTTTTTTTCGTAAATATCGCTGGGTCTAGGGGTGTATGGATAATTAACCAGTTTTTTTTCCCAGAACATTGCAGTGTGTCGGCCCCACGCGTCTTTAAGGTGGCACGTGCGGTGTACTCTGTTGGTGACAACTGGGCAATGTACGGTACATTCCCTCATATGTGTATAAATTTAATTCTAGTCCATGATCTTTTGATTTTATTTTTATTACTGATTTTTCAATGGAAATTTCAATTATTTTCAATTAGGCTCTTCAATTGAAATTGATTATATACGATAAGTTTCATTTCGGTTCTTCAACTTTTAATTTTTGGTTTGTTGTTATTCCTTTAATAATTTTGGTATGCAAGTTTGAATTTGTTCTAATTTTGTCTCCAAATTGAAATTGGTCATATATGTTGCTTTTTATTTCGGTCCTTATTCTTTTAATTTGTTCAACAATTGCACTTTATTGATTTTTTAAAATCCCTTTATTGTTTTTTGGTCCCGAAGTTTTGATTTGTTTCATTTTTATCCTTCAATTGAAATTATATATATATATATAGATTTATTTATTTATTTATTTTGACACTTATTCTTTTGTTTTTTTTTGTATTAATTCATTTGTTTTTTTTTGTCCTTCCCTGGACAATATTTATTTTTTGTCCATATATTATACATTTGTGCTTTTAGATTTTGTTTTTATTTTTTGTCATTATGTTTTTTGTCGGGGTTTTATTTTTATACGTTCCATTATGAAATTTTAATTTATGTTGGTTACACTGCATTTTATTTTTAAAAATTCTTTTATTGTTTTTCGGTTCCAAAGTTTTGGTTTGTTGCAGTTTTGTCATTCAATTGGAATTAATTATATATATTGTTTTTTTTTTTGACACTTATTCTTGTAATTTTTTATTTAGTATTGATTCCTTTTTTTTTAATCTTTCTTGGACAATGTTTATTTTTTGTTTGTATTCATTCATTTATACTTTTGGTTTTTGTTTTGAATTTTTGTCATTTTATTTTTTATTGGGGTTTTATTTTTATTCAATTAAATTCTGAAATTTTAATTTATGTTAGTGATCATTTTAAAATTAATATTGCTCCATTTATCTCTTTGGTTTTTTTTTGTTTTCTGTTATTTTTATCTGATTTTCGGATGAGATAATTTTATGATTTTATCGTTTGTACAATAATATTGATAATTTTATAGAGAACTTTCACTTCACAAGATTTCTGCATTGATTTATTATTTTTTTCCAAATTTATATTATAATAAAAAAAATCAAACATAATTAATAGTTTTTTGCGTTCAAAAAAATATGGTTCCGGCATCGACAAGATGTTAGTGCCATTGCTAATACATAATAAAAAAGATCATGTTTGTACTATTCAAATGACATCAATTAAATACAATTATATTATTTATAACATCAAATAATTTTTTGCATTGAAAAAATACATAATAAATATTATTTTATTAATTTAACTATTTAAAATAACATCTTCTCACGAAAGTGGTGCGGCCTTCTAGATATAATGGTATTTCCAACCCGTGATTTGCTGACTTTGAAGGAGTAAAATGAGTCCCACGTAAAGATAACAATGATAACAGGACTTACACAATTATCTTTTAATCATTACTGGCTACGATAGTTGCCTATGCTACTCAGAATACCAAGTTAGTTTTGAAGTTGTGTATCCTGAAATTCTTAAATTCATTGAGGATTAAAAAATATTTCCTACACTAGATAAAATTGAAAAATATAAAACTATTAAATTAAATACAAAATATTAATAATAATAATTAAGATCAAATCGGAAAGACAGTTTTTTTTTAAATGTACATGCAAATGTTTTTTTATCTATTATTAATTTAATTTAATTTATTTTTTTTCTCTTTATTTATCTTCAACAACATCAATTAAATGTAATATTTTTCCCCGAATGAATTGTGAGAATTTAACTTACATGTAAAAAATTAAAATATAAATTCAAATATCCTAAAATTATATATTCAATACAAAAGATCAATTAATATTTTAAAATATTTAAAAGAAATAATTTAAAAAAAGATAGAGGCATATTGATTTATGATTAAATTAGATTAAAATATATGTTTTTTAAAAAAAAAGTAGAAAAAAATTGCAAAAATTCAATTAGTATTTTAATTTTTCTTAACTAAATAATTTAAAGAATGAGGCAGAGAGTATTAGTTACAAATTAAATTTTTTTTGAATAAAATTATTTTCTTATAAAAGAAATTAAAATGTTGTTGGGCTTGATAAGTGAATCCTGAGCAACTTGGTGACTAATCAGTTGTTTACTAATGCTTAATGTACTGAAGACAACAGATATTTTTTTTGGCTTTATAAAAGACATAAACACAATAAAAAATAATTTTAAAAATATTTAGGAGCTTTATGGATCTCGTTAAACAATAGATGACTTCTTAAACTTTACGTGAAGATTACTTAAAAATCAATTCTTTCCTATATGGTTTGATTAACACTTCAAGATTGATTTGTCACATGTACAAGTCATTTAATTATTCAGCCTCTAACAATAATTGAAAAGAATCATCAAATTAGAAATCTCTTAACTCTTAAGACAGAGATTGCTATGCTTTTAATTATAGCTCTTTTCCTTTTTCCTTTTCTATGTATTCTATTATTTCAATTAAGAAAAATATGAGGTATAGCATTCTATTTGTAAAGTAATCCAATAGTCCTACTGATAAAAAAATATTATTTTTTCTTTTGAAAAATATCATATATTTCATTTCAAGACAATTATTGTGAGTTCATATAGTCAAGTCCCTATTAATTTCTTATAGACTGAGTTTGTAATTCTCTATATTAATTAGACTCGAATTTTCAATTTTAAAACTTATTTACAATAAAATTGTACTTGATTAGTCATCCAAATTTTATTTGATATCAATGATTTTTAATGTGTGACCCATTATATTTTGACTCAAATATAAATCATAAGCCTAATAAAAAAAAGATTAATAGTCGAACTTATTATCAGTTCAATAAACTAATTGATTTATATTTAAAGATAGATGCAATATCTAGTGACATGTCATGATTTCTTTAAATATTAAAAATGTTATATGTAGTTTGATTTAATTTTTTAGTGATCAATTTTTTAATATAATTATTATCCCTTTATCAGTAATGTTCTAATTTAGATATTTGAGCATAAAACATGTCTACTTTATCAAATCATGTATGCTCTTAATACCATAGTCATTCATTTTTTTTTGAATATTCGAGAAATAATTTCTCAATCAATACTATTTTAAAACATATGAAATATTTTTTTATAATTCATCTAGGGTGATAAATCCTCTTTTGACTATTTAAAGATCTTTATATAGTTTGAACTATATCTAATATTTTCTCTTCTAGTTACTTGATTAAGATAAAGTATAATTAGGATCAAAACATTATATTTTTTTTTATATAAAATAACTTGATAATTTTTAAGTCCAATGATTATTTATATAGCTGTTACGTGAGTATTTTCATAGACATAAATACAATCTCTATATGAAATCCTGTGGGTTAGTTTAGTATGTACTTATTAGTTCATAAAGTAAAAAACCTAATATGTATCGATTTTAGTAATTTTAATTAATGTCTAGTTATAACAATATTTTAATACAATATGAATCTTCATAATTATAACTATTTTTTTTTTATAAAATATTATTTTTATCATGAGAATTTTATTTTACTATAAATTCATTAGTCAAACTTAATGAATATTAAAAATAAATATCGTTATAATAGGTTTGTACATAAATAATATTAGCTTTGCTAAATGTAACCATATAACTAGCTGTATGACATATACATAGGAAAACTTTCTCGATTGAGAGATTGATTCTTCTGCAAACTTTCTCTTCCTATATGATCAACTCTTCCTCGCATATTTGGAACTGCAACTACGGATAATACCGATGAGTTGTGTAGCTGATTGGGCAACTATGGAGCTAGCGAAGGCTAATCCTTTACGACAATCAGCTTAGGGATAGAGGTTGGAGAGTGTTAAAGAATCATCTCATTTAAAAACTCAAGTTATTAGATGAAGTGTCATAATATAATTTATATTATTCTTTAATATATTTCTTCAAGTGAAAAATCTTTTGGGCTTGAAACTTGCATAAACCCATAATACCTTATGCTTGGATTTTTATCAAATAGAATAGGAGTAGTGAGATTCAAACTCGTGACCGTTGGGTCAACAAGGCTCTAATACCATGTTAATGAACAATTTCATCTAAAAACTTAAAACTGTTAGATCCTAGAATATAATTTATATTATTGTCTAACAATGAGAAGATATATTGAAAACATGGACTTGAATCCAAATCCATCACAAGAGAACTTACAAGGAATGACATTTTTCTGGGGTTTTGGATATGAGGAAGCAAATTAGCTAGCCCACCGAGCATAAACAAAGTAATTGCTCTTTCTATGATTTTTAACACTCGATGGTCTGCTCTTGTTCAAAGAATCAGAAACAAATGCCCACGAAACTAGTTTGAACTGGCAATAACGAGGGGATAGCTTCTTAAGGAATTCATTGGATCTGTTTTTCTTTCGCTTATTCATGTGTTTAAAGCAAATCCTTTTACAATAATATGTGTAGTGCAGCTAGTAAATCCCTAGTTATACAGCTAGCCTTTATTTTTCTCCATGTTGGCTGACTCTTTCCAAGAAAAATGACCTAATGAAATGTACAATTTGGTTTTCCATTAGAACTCATAAAAGCTGTGCCTTTGGTGCATGCTTTTATCAAATTCCAATTTTGATGCAGCACATGAGTAACCTTTCCTGAACCTGTTATCAGAAACCGAATACTATGATTTCATTTTTTTTTAGAAATTTACAGAAGTACAACGGCATTCTTCTTCCTGTTAAGCTTGTAATTTCCAAGAACGAAACGTTGAAAAGAATCATAGAGCATGATCATTCCATTCTCCAGTACTTATGCTATTATTAATAAGCTTTAGGAAATTTGAAGCAGGTTTGACTTCCTGTGACCTCTAGATATTTTGATTTCCCCTCCAGAGTAAAATGTTAAGGATCAGTCCAATTATTTCTTCAGGTTTTGAATGGATGATCCAGCAATTAATCAACGACTGATTGAACATGATGTGTAGTTTCAGAAAGGAGTCAAGAAAAGGTGGTGAGTTTCACTTCTTGCTTTTTTTAAGAGATTGAGAAATAGTTTTCAGAAACAAACCTGATCCTTCTCCAGCAGGGTGTCCCAGTCTTTATCCTCCAACAGAGCCTTTGTTTCCTCATAACTCAAATCTACTCTGCAATTTAAATCTCCTACCGAAATTATACGGCTGCAGTAATAAAAACAGAAGGCCCCAAATGAAAAGATCAGTACACCAGAAGAAATGGAAAAGGCAGAAAAATAATACAAAAAGTATAACATTTTTTTTTTGAATTCGAGGAAACCCACCTGGAAAGCGTACTTTGTAGATCTAGATGAGCGAGTGAAACTCGGCTGAAAAAGTATAACATACTCATGGTCAACTATTTCTTTCTGTGGAACGGCAAGGCCTATGCTTGATTGAAGAGGGAAAAATAGAAGATTTCTAGGTTTTCCGAAATCATGAATTCTGAAGATTTTTGGTGGATATTTATTCCTTATTTTCTTGGTTATTTAGGAGAGCTGGTCTTTTCTCATTATTGAAGAAACTGAAGTCACCAAGATCTTCAATCAACATTGACAACACAGCACAAGTTTTTATCATCCATGATACGCCAGTTTAATCTTTTATCTTGCATTCGTTTTCGAAAAGCAAAAATTTCTAAGAAAATTGAGAATAAAGAAGATAATCAGCTGAAAAACAAACAAGTCAAGATAAATATGTCATGTCAGATTCAGATTCAGATTCAGATTCAAATGTTTCGATATTGTAACAAGAGAATCCACCGAGTAGGATAACAAAGCTGGTAATCTACAAGATGAACATCCAGGTATAATCAATAAAGAGTACAGTTCTTCAGCTTTATTCATTCGTAGAGGCTTCTTCTTGGGGTTAGAATCATTGGTGTCCTGGAGCTTCTTTTTCACAATTCTTGCAGCTATTTTTGACTCCAGCAGTTCAGTTTTATTGAATGTATTTTCTGGAATGCCTTAGAAAAGTTAAACCCTCCATGGATTTATATGATTCGAGATGCTGCAATGCACTGGTAAAATTGCATAAACTACTTCTGATGGATGAAAATCGATCCATCAACCCAAACAAACAAAAAATCTAATCAACCAACTTCAAACTTGAGAGGTTAACTCTTAATCCTTCATATTTTCAAGTCTCAAAACTGTTAAATATTACACTTTAGAATATAGCTGTTATATTTGTATTTTAGCATAACCATTGTAACCGAATTTGTATTGTAGTGTTAGGCTAAGTTTGTGTGTGTATTTGTATTTTCGTGTAACAGATAGCGTCTACTACTATAAATACCTACACTGTAAAATTGAACAATTACTGAAGATTAATACATTATTGAAGTTTACATGGTATCAGAGTGAATTCTTTAATCTTCATCTGAATTCGTATTTGTTTTTTTTTCCGAATTATCGCAACCCCGAGGTTCTCAATCTCTTTATTCCCAAAAACCTTGTGTGTTTTTTTTCCTCAAAAAATAGACACAAAAAATTTCCCCAAAATTTTCCCAGCAACCAAACACCCAAAGTTTGTTCCAGAAATCCATCAACACACATGCAACCATTCAGACACCATTCACACATCACTCAACCAACAATTATACACTGAATCACTTACCATTACTTGACAATGGAAATTAATCCCATGAACATACCTGCATCGCCATCTGCAACACAAATCCTTGTCCATCGAGGACAACTCACTGCTCCCATGTGGCATCGTACTGAATGAGACAAACTTCTCCCTTTGGTCTCAGCTCGTGGAGATGAGGATTGGTGCCCGAAACATGGTTGGGTATCTCACCGGAGCAACAACGAGACCAGACCCGACTGACCCAAAGCTCGAAACATGGATAACCGAGAACCACTGAGTCAAAAGTTGGTTGATTGACTCGATGTGCCCGGCGTTGATGCAACGCTTCATTCGACTTCCAACAGCGAAGGACATCTGGGAAGCTGTTTCTCGGACTTTTTATGACGGGTCGGATGAGACATGCATCTTTGAGCTAAATCAAAGATCATTCTCCATCAAACAAAACGGACGACACCTTCCTATCTTCTACAATGAACTCGTGGAAATCTTCCAAGAGATTGATCATCGAACACTGTCACAAGATGGAACCGTCGATGGTGTGGTCCAGCTACACTCGACCACGACAAGGATGAGAGTGCATATTTCTCTCAGTGGGCTTGATTTGATTTTTGATCAAGTTCGTGGGGAGATCCTAAGAAAAGATCCAAAACTGGATCTGGAGAGTGCATATGCATATGTACGAAGGGAGACTCAGCAACAACAAACGATGGGAGGCGGATCTGAGGTTGGTCGGCGAGCCCTTCTGTCACCGGAGGGGGCAGTGATGGTGACCACTAGACCCCTTCTGGTGCGCCCCTCCTTGTTGCGCCAAATGAACTGGCAAACAAGGGGGAGAATAGTTTAAATGTTGGGAGGCAAAACGGGTTAGTGTGTGCTCATTGCGGAGAAACGGGTCACTGGAAACATAAATGTTATGAAATTATTGGTTATCCTGACTGGTGGGATTTTTAGAAAAAAAACACCGTAAAAATCTCGGAAAAAATGTGGTGAATTTTACGGAAGCAGAACAGGGACAACCAACGGAGAACGTTGCTCATCCAAGTATAATTGGTAACACTTCCGCACTCTCTGTTATTACTAAGTATATTTCTTGGATTATTGATACAGGTGTATCCGATCACATGACTAAAGACCCTAGTAACTTAAATTCCTCGAAACCTTCCTCTTAGTCAATTATTTGTACTGCTAATGTTAGTACTTCTCTGATTACCAGAGCAAGATCTGTAATCTTGAATGAATCCCTCACCCTAGATACTATCCTTATTGTCCCATCACTCGAATACAACCTCCTATCCCTTAGCCAAATTACTTCTATCTTTTCGTGCATTGTAACGTTTTGGCCTTTCTTTTGTGTTTTTTAGGACATTCTGACCCGGAAGATTCTTGGTTATGGTGTTAGACGGGATAATCTTTATTATCTGGAGTTAATCGAAAAGGGGGGGGGGGAGGAAACTCAATCAGACACATCAGGTAATCAGTAAGGACAAAGCTCAAGCACTCATATGGTTATGGCATCGAAGGCTCTAACATCTATCTCTTGGGTATCTTAAGAAATTACAACCGCGTCTGTTTTTAAATATCAGTAATTTAGAGTTTAAATGTGAAACTTGTGAACTAGCCAAAAACCATCGTATCCCTTATTTTTCAAGTTTGAATAAAAGTTCAGAACCTTTATTCATTCTGATGTGTGGTGCAAAGGTCCCGTCGTTTTCACATGCTCGTTATTTTGTTACATTTATTGATGAGTGTACTTGGATGACTTGGATTTCTCTCATTCGAAATAAGAGCGATGTAAGTACAGCCTTTCAGGAATTTCATAAAATGGTGATAAGCCAATACTAGAGGCCAATTCGTACACTACAATCGAACAATGATATAAAGTTTATAGATCAAATTTTAGGTACATTCTTGGGCAACCATGAACTTCATGCACATACACTCCATAGTAAAATGGGTTAGCCAAGCAGAAAAATAGACAGATTATGGAAGTCGTCTGCGCCTCACTATTTGGCTAGAATATGCTTAAGTTTTATTGGGGTGAGGCGGTAAAATTAGCTGCCTACTTGATTAATCGCACACCATCCAGTGTGCTCTATTTTCAAACTCTTCAACAAAAGATGGAATCCTTGATCTCCATCCCTCATCTACCAAACATGGAACCAAGAATATTTGGATATATAGTCTATGTTTACATACTTAAGGTTCTACGACGTAAATTGGACTCGTGTGTAAAGAAGTGTGTCTTTGTCGGTTACTCAGAATTTCAGAAGGGGTACCAGTGTTATGATCCTCTACACCTAAAGCTACATGTGACCTTAGACACCTCTTTTCATGAAATGGAGCCATATTATTCATGAGGAGCTTCTGGATCATCAGGGGAAGAGAAACAATGAAGAAAATGCCGATCTATTTGAATTAGAGGAAAATGGAAGAACAGTTGAGAGTTTTTCTTAGGAAACAAGGAAATCTAATGTAGCTCCTCACGACAGTGAAGATTTGAATTTTACATCAGTCGAATTCCCCGAGCAACAACCCCCCTTTGTCTTCAGAACTGCCAATGTCTACACCATTAACCGAATAATCAACCCAGAATGTCCTTTCTCAGGTAAATCAAAACCATATTATTGATAATGTTTCTCCTGTTATTGTTGAAAATAGAGAAAATAAATACCAACGAGAGGTCAAATAGAGGAGTCTCGAAGAAACAATATGAACCTGATCCGAAAAACAAGACTAAATATCTAATTAGTGACTATGTTTCTTCTCATAGGTTGTCAGGATCATATGCATTATCTGTTAATCAATTATCTATTGTATCTATTCCTAGTAATGTACAGGATATATTAGTAGATCTAAAATGGATGGTGGCAATGAATGAAGAAATGGAAGCACTCCAAAAGAATAACACTTGGGAGTTGTGCCCACTACCCGAAGGGAAAAGAACTATCGGTTGCAAATGGGTCTTCACAGTTAAACTAAAGGTAGACGACATTATACACAGGTACAAAGCAAGGTTAGTTGCAAAGGGATATACACTGAAGTATGAAGTAGACTATCAGGAGACCTTTACCCCGGTTGCAAAGATGAACACCATTCGCATCCTCATAGCTCTAATAGTAAATCGAGACTAGGGTATTGCAACAATTTGATATCAAGAATGCCTTTCTCAATGGAGACCTTGAAGAAGAAGTTTACATGGATTTACCACCCGGAGCTAAAGGTAAATCCTCAACTAAGAACAAAGGATGCAAGTTGAAGAATGCATTATATGGTCTAAAACAGTCACCGCGGGTTTGGTTTGGAAGATTTTCCTCCACAATGAAGGAATTTGGCTATAAACAAAAGCAACTCTGATCATACTTTGTTTATAAAACACAGGGAAAGGAAGATTACAACATTAATAGTGTATATGGATGACATGATCCTAACATGAGATAATATATAAGAAAGAGAAGCACTATAATGGTTTCTAGCTTAGAAATTTGAAATAAAAGATCTGGGATAGTTGAAGTATTTCTTGGGGATCGAAGTTTCAAGGTCAAGAATCGGGATATGTCTATCACAAAGAAAATATGTGTTAGACTTATTAACATAAACTAGAATGCTGACATGTAAATTGGTCGATACACTTATGGAGATGAACCACAAGTTGGGGGAATCAGAGAATCAAACGTCAGTTGACAAAGGACGTTACCAACGGCTAGTGGGGAAACTAATATATTTATCACATACACGCCAAACAAAGCCTATGCAGTCGAGTGTGGTAAGTTAGTTCATGCATTCACCAGGAGAGGAGCATATGGAAGCAGTATATCGGATCCTAAGGTATTTAAAAAATGCACCAGGAAAAAGACTACTATTCTCAAAAAATGAAGTTCATGAAATTACAGGGTACACAGACTCAGACTGGACAGGAGATCAGACAGATAGAAGATCAACATCAAGTTACTTTACTTTTGTAGAAGGTAACCTAGTAACTTGGAGAAGCAAGAAACAAAAGTGGTCGCTACATCGAGTGCGAAGGCAGAATACCGAGGTATGGCTCATGGTGTGTGTGAATTATTATGGATAAAACATGTGTTACAAGAATTGGGGGTTGATTATGGGTCACCCATGAGTTTACAGTGTGATAATAAGACAACCATCGGGATTGCACACAATCCTGTACAACATGATCGTACCAAACACGTCGAAGTCGACCGACACTTTATTAAAGAAAACCTTGATAGGAAAGATTATACAATTTTCGTTTGTAAGGTTAGAAGATCAACTGACGGATATACTCACAAAGACGGTTTCAGGAAAGGCATTTCATGGTGCAATTAACAAGTTGAGCATGATAAACATCTACGCTACAACTTGAGGGGGAGTGTTAGATATTACAGTTTAGAATATTGTCATTTATATTTGTATTTTAGCATAACCATTGTAAACCCGAATTTGTATT
>CM055432.1:3904449-4016163 GCA_029228465.1 Salix viminalis
GTGTGTGTATTTGTATTTTAGTGTAACAGACAATGTCTACTACTATAAATACTTGCATTGTAATATTGAATAATTACTAAAAAATTAATACATTACTGAAGTTAACAAAAACCTAATTAATACTATGATTAAAGAAAGAAACGTTTGATTAGCAAGAATTGAAATGGTAGTGTTGATCAAGTAGTTTGTAAATATGATTAAGACTGATTTTTAAAGTATTTTTTTATTTAAAAATAAATTAAATAATATGTTTTTTAATTTATTTTTAATGTTATTGCATTATAATAATCTATATATACGAAGGAATCATGTATTTAAAAATTTAAAGTGTTAAATAAGATTTCAAAATATGATTTATAAAATCTTATCAAGTAAAATATTTTTAAATTTGAAATTTATACCTGCTAATATTGTTTTGTGTTGCTTGATTAACAAGTCTTTGATATAATATTAAAAAATTATATCACCTAAAAAAAATTAAATTATTAAATAATATCTTAAAATATAATTTATATTAAACACAAAAAACTTATTTTCTTAAAAAATATTCTTAAAACACAATTACATTACAATGTAAAACATGCCTATTCTTACATAGCGATTACAGAAAAACTGAAACTCCGGTGGAGGCGCGGGTGTTTATGAAAGACAGATGGGAACATAAATTTTGTTTTGCTTTCCCTCCAGGCTCCTAAGTGCTTGGTGGTTCTATGTAGGTGCTATTCGCTGTGTATTGAGAATACTGTTTGGATACGGATACAGAGTCATCTTTCGCTAAAATGTTTTTGCAATTTATCTTCAAAAAAACATATATAACTGATAACGGTTACAATCATAATTGTTAATTTTTTTTTGAAACTCATAAAATTAAAAAAAAAAATCAATCTAAATTAAAGGAAACAAAATTGTTTTTTTGAAACAAAATTACAAATTTGAATAAAATTATGAATCTGAATAAAATTACAAAAATATCATAGGCTATCTCGTATGACCTTTAGAATAACCTTTATAATATTTGATTGCTCTAAAATTTTAATTTGAAATATAACAATATACGAGAAAAACTTATCGTAAGACTTCAGTATAATATAGCAACCGAATTGAGAGATATGATTTTAAAGTAAAACTCGATAATATTTTTTCTTATAAAAAATTACTTGGCCGAAACAAAACTATTAAGGAACCATCTCATTTAAAACCTTAAGCTATTAGGTAACGCCCTAGAATATGGTTTATATTATTCTCTAACACCCTTCTCAAGTCAAAGCTTTTTGAGCTTGAAACTTGCACATGCCCACAAACTTTGTGCTTGATTTTTTTATCAAATAGAATGAGAGTGATGGAATTCAAACTTATGACCGCTGGGTCAACAAGGCTATGATACCATGTCAAAGAATATCTCACCTAAAAGTTCAAGGGGTTATGTGAGGTCCCAAGATATAATTTTAATTATTCTCTAACACGTCCCCTCAAATAAATTTTTTTTGGGTTTGAAACTTGCACATAGGTTCATACTACTTTATGTTTAATTTTTATCAAATTGAATGAGGATGGTGAGATTCGAATTCATGATCGCTGGGTCAATAAGGCTCTTCACCTAAAAGCTTAAACTATTAGATAAGGACTCAAAATATGATTTATATTATTCTCTGACAAAATAACAAAAATGAAATTAGAATATTTCTGCTGTGTTGTGCCGAAATTTAGAGAAAGTTTATAAAATATATAAAATTATGGATATTTTTTTTTATTGTAGTTTGTTTTATTTTTTAAATTAAAATAAGATACAAAAAGAACTATAGTTAAAATAATGATATTATTTGTTCAACAATATTAAAGAATTAAGTCAAAAAAGTGATGATGGCTACCAGTCGTTTGTCAAAGCTCAGCGAGTCAACTTCGCAAACTCGTATGAAGTTTGCGAAGTTGAATCATCAAAACCGTTAATTCGGAAAGAAAAATCGAAACCGGTCAAACTTCGGTCAAAATCGGGTTGACTCAGTAAAATCGCGACCGAATCGGGTCCGATTTTACGAAGTTCAAGGGATTCAGCTATGGGCTAAGGGCTTTGATTCAATTTTTTCGTTTCTTTCATTTACAATTTTACATATTTCATTTGCAGCTCAAAATCCTCTCTTCTCTTCTCAGCCAAGAACCCTAAATCGTCATCTCTTACCCCCAAAATCCTCTCTTATCTTCTCAGCCAAGAACCCTAAATCATCACCTCTCACCCCCAAAAATCTTCTCAAAGACAAAAATCCCCCAAATCGTCGAGTCTCATTTCGACCGATCTCCTCCTCAGGACCCCAGCTGTTCTTCTCATCCTTCTCTTCAGTCTTCCCCAAATCGCCGTTGCCGTCGTCGCCATTAAAGGTTAGTGCAAGCTTGATTTTCATTGATTTATAAATCTCAATTGAAATTTTTAACTGTAATATTCTTCTCGGTGGCATCAGTACTATGGTGCTGAAAAATCATTTTTAGGCAGAAATCTTGTATTGATCAATACAAGAATATCACGAGGTGCAAGCTTGAATTTGTTTAGGTGTATGTTTTGATTGCTGTTGAATTTGATTATGTGGTTTGGTTTGTGCAAGCTGAGAGGTGCTGATTTGGGTTTATTTGATTATGTGGATTGCTGTTGAATTTGATAATGCATTTGATTATGTGGTTTATTTTTCCTGAGAGTTGGTTTTCTGCAACTTCGATCTCTTAACTCGCTATAATTATTTTCCATGGAAAGGATATTTTTGTTTCACGTCCATTTGTTATTCCTTTTATCTATATCATCAAAAAAATAGTAAAATATTGCCAGCAATGATGTATAAACAATTCAACCTGTCATATTTCTTGAAAATATTAGTTTTGATAATATGGGTGGTTTCCAAAAGTTGTGATAATAATTTTATGACCTCTGATTTTCTTCGATGAATAGACAGAGAGATAATGGATTCAGGTTATGGAAGATTCAAGCATTACACTGTGTTTCATTCATTTATTAATGCATGCTTCTAGGGGCTAAGAAACACATAATGTGGTAAAAGAGATGAGACAAAGAGGAGGTATATGGCTCTTTATGTGTTCTCATTCCTTAACTCTGTAAGGATTCTAGTAAAGGCATAACTAAACTATGTGTCTGCATTCTACAGATATGATCTAGGAATCAGAATACTATTGCCTATAAATCTTAGAAGAGAAGACACATGTCCCAATAACAATGTGATGCACTCCCTCTTTTTCGTCATTCATAGTGGTTTCAGTTGTTTTCTCATCCATGTTGTTTGTATACATGCTTTGATTTTTTTCTGGTGATTTCACGATCATTTCTGGGGATGAAATTGAGGCTGGTTTTAGTTTACATTGCACGCCAGCTGAAGATTTGTTTTAAATTTGATAGTTTTTATTTTATGAAATTTTATGGACAATTGTTTTGTAATGTATTTTGCTGTTATTTTAAATCATGAATGAACTTTAACTAATGAAAGTTTTATGTCCATAATTATGATATATTGTATTCAGAAATATTTTACTTATGATTTTTCTGCTCACACGATTTTAGTTGTGATTTTACGATTTTTGTACGGACAAATTCAGGTACAATCTTACGATTTTACGATCCGATCTTACGATCCGATTTTCAAAATAACTTTCCGATTCGTGTCAAAATCGTGATTTTGACAACCTTGATGGCTACTCCGTGGGTTGTGTTTACTATCAACAGGGTCTGAAAGTGGCTCAAAATTTACAAATTAACACCTGTTTTCATGACAAAAAGTTGTCTGGATATTTTTAAGCCGACATCGGGTTGAAATAGAGGTCTGTTTAGAAAAATGATTTTGATTATTTTTAAAAAATATTTTTGTTTTTATTATTTTTAAATATTTTTGAAACACAATTTAAAATATTTTTAAAATAGATGCTTAAAGATGCATCCATTTAAAGTTAATATGTACTTATAATTATTTTTTAATACTTTTATATCATTTTGATATCAATTTATTTTTTTAAATAATTTTAATAAATTTTTAAATAAAAATAACTTTGAGAATGATAATTTAGAGAATCCCATTAGATTTCATTTCTTTTAATTGTTACAGACTCTTTCTCTTATAGAGAGAAACTTGCCAAAATAACTCTAACGGTAAGTAACGTAAATCCCATGCAAGTAACGTAAATCCCATCCAATTAGGGATACATTCAATTACCGGATATACTTTCTATATTTAACTCTACAGCTAAAGCTAACATTAATTCCTAATCTGTACAGCTCACGAGAATCACGTATTTGAAGATTTTTGAGTTTTATAATAATTTTGAATTGTTTTAATGTGATTATATCAAAAATAAATTTTAAAATAAAAAAATATCATTTTAATATATTTTTAAATAAAACAGATTCTAAAAAATAACCCTTAACATAATTTCAAACACTATATAGAAAATACCTCTTCCCTTCATAATCACACTGCATCATGCCATCTTAATTTGGAATACAAAATATCTTTTAATTAAAAATAATATATTTTAATATTAATATATATTTTTTATAATTTTAAAAAGATTATATTTTTTTTAATAACAAATAAGTATACAGCCATAAAATTATTAGAAAAAATTATGGTGCCGTGATTTTTAATTCTTATATAGATATAAAAAGAAAACTTGACCCCTTGCCGTCGGGACTCCTCCAGCACTCTCCATCATTCTCTTGTAATATCACGGAGCAAGTTATCTTTCTAAACAACATCGATAAAAAAATAAATCTGCACCGAAAATCTTATCACGGGCGGCGAAAATAAAATCTGTTCTTGCAAAATAGTAAAACAATACTGTATTTTATGCGAAATTGCATTCAAATCTTTGAAAATAATAATAAAAAATTAGCTTTCCTTTCGTCCAGGGCATGGCAACTTCCAGCAAATATAAAAATCCAAAAAAGAAAAAAACAAAATCCATTTCTTTCGAGCCTCTATAAAGAAGCATCCATGGGAGCACGTTATTGCACGTTTCTTTCTCTATTTCTGTTGAGGGAGGGAGGGAGGAGAGAGATGGCAGAATCATTTCCTATGACCGGCGGAGATGGCCCTTGCAGCTACACCAAGAATTCCAGCCAGCAGGTAGCCTTGTCTTCTGGAGCCATCCATTTAACTTATTTACTGTTATTCATGTCTGTGCTTAGTGAGATGTGGTGTTATATTTTAAGAACAGTAATTATTTTACTTCTTGCCAACAAATTTTCTGATTCTAGACGAAAAATCTTTCAGATAAATCTTTCATGTCTGTGCTTAGTAAATCTAAATTCTGTAATCAAGTTTCAATATATAATATGTCCCAAGTATGATGGGATGATAAAGAGCTTTAGATCCGGATAGCAGGGTCTCGAAGTTCGAAGTTAGAACATGTATTTTTTTATAAGTGTTTAGGATAATCAGAGTTTTACATGCTCACCTAGACTCATAAAATACACTCTCTAGAGAATAGGTTTCCAACCTGACCTAATAACTTAAGTTTTAAATTGTTAGATGAGATGATTTCTTGATATATTATCAGAGTATTGTTGTTCCACGAATTTGAATTTTTACCATTAAAAAATGAGGAAATTAAATAAAAGGGAGTTATTGAGTTGCTTGTCGGCAACAGAAACTTGAAGTAATGTGTCCTAGTTGCAGTGTTGGCATCAACCTGAGATCACAATGACTTGCCATTGGACGGAAAAGGAAACTGATAATCCAAACTCTAAACAAATTGAATAAAGGTTAAGACAAACAGTTAATGCAACAGCCATGAACTTTATTTTATCGGACATTACAAAGCTGAAGATGTCTTAATGCAGAGAGCGTCAGCTGCGAGTGCGAAATCATTGTTGACTTCAGCAATCCTCGGAAACCTTGACATAGAACGTTCTTCAAGGATGTTCGCCATTGCTGATTTAGGTTGCTCGACTGGACCAAACACATTCATAGCTATGGAGAATATCATAGAAGCCCTGACACAGAAGTGCAAAATCGAAGACTACTCTAGCCTCCCCTGAGTTTCAAGTATATTTCAATGATCACGTTTCGAATGATTTCAATACTCTGTTCGCAAATCTCCCTTCAGATAGGAAATATTTCGCATCTGGAGTTCCGGGTTCTTTTCATGGAAGATTATTTCCAAAGGCTACCCTTAACATCATTTACTCAGCATTTTCTCTTCAATGGCTATCCAAGGCACCTCAAGAGCTAGGTGATGTGAACTCACCAGCATGGAACAAGGGTAGGATCTATTATACAGACGCACCTCGTGAAGTTGGCCAGGCCTATTCACTTCAGTATGCAAAGGACATGGACTCCTTTCTAGCTGCTCGAGCAGAAGAGCTTGCTCCTGGTGGCTTGATGCTAATTCTCATGCCAGGACGTCCGGATGGAACTCTGCCATCTCAGAATTCGCTTGGCCCTTTTCTAAGGCCATTGGAATCGTGCCTTGCAGACATGGTTGATGAGGTATGCAAAAGCAGAAATCTAAATAATTAAGAATTTACTGTACAAATATGTGTATATATATTGTAATTCTGGAACCTCTGCAGGAAATAATATGCGATCATGAAATCGACTCCTTCAACATGCCCCTGTACAGCCCTTCAATAGAAGAGTTGAGAGAACTGATAGAGAAAAATGGTTGCTTTGGGATTGCGAGATTGGAAACTCTGCCTCCGAGGTCTGTTCCATTACCTTCAGCTGAAGAATGTAGATCCGGGTTTGAAAGCATCTTAAGAAAACACTTCCGTACTGAAATTATTGAACAGCTATTCCAGAGATATTCTACCAAAATTGCTGGGCAGCCGCCGGTCAAGACAATTGATGGCTTTGCCATTGGATTGTTTGTCGTTCTCAAGCGCAATGTATGATAAGATATATATATATATATATATATATCTTACTGTTTAGAGAGTTCTGAATAATTTAAAAATAAATAGAGCTCTTTTATTTTAAGAAAAAACATACTGATTTTTCAAATATGCTAATTGAGTTATTAGGCTTGAAGCATTTAGATCTAGAAAATTCATAAAGTTAAATTCTAATTAATGAATTATTGAAGGATAAAATTAAAAAAATAATTTTAATTACACTGAAGGATTTAAAAAAATAGCAATGCAAAGACTGGGGATCAAATCAAAATAAAAAATAAATATTTTTTTTAATTGAAGAGTGAAATTGAAAAAAAATTAATATAGTAAAGAAAAAATTAATATGTCACACCATTAAAAAAAAGAAACGACGATAATTCAAATGATATTATGGAAAGACATTGCTTTATGCCAAAAATACCATACGTGCCTCTCGAAAAAACCCAACACCTTCCACATACTTACGAGTCCATTGTTTTGTTTTTTCTTCTTAGCTAAATACATAATTTCCTTTGAGCTTACTTGATAATTACAAAAAAAACTCATGGTAGAAAACAAAAAATGGCCCCTGGCCCTAGGCTTATTTTTTTCAAGGATGTTTTTTGTTATTTTATAATGTATTTTAATTGTGTATTATTTTGCATTTAGGAAAATACCTAATAGTCTGTTAGTTTAGATTATAATAACCAAAAGAAAATGATCAGGGTTGTAAAGAAAATAACTTTTCATTTTTTTTTGTTAAATGAATAACCTTTCATATCACTATAGATCTCCAAAATCTTACTCAATTATTGTATTGAAAGCATATTGCCTTTTTGTTTCCTAAAGACTCTGTTACAATTTAGACAAACCACTTGGCCAAAAGAATCCTAATAATTCCACCTGGGATAACTTATTATATGGGGAAGGTAAAAAGTATCGTGTTAAATCTTATAACCTTTCAAATGTTTACACATTCAGTATATAAAGACTTAAGGGGTTGCTAATGGATCAACATATTTTAAAATTTTATTTTATCCTAAATCCATATTTGAAAGAGTCAAAGGTAGAGTGATAACCCAACATCTCAAGGCTTGATAGAATGTTAGGGTTAGATGACATTGTTCTAACTCATTTCAAGACCTAAAGTTTCTAAGGTTAAGTAACCGCTAAGCCCAAATAGATATAGATCTGACAAGCTTTTCTATTCAACTTTTTTCAGTTCAGGTATGTGTTGAGCTCAAATAGTTATGGGATTGAGAACCTGCCAAACCTAATATCCTTGGAGTTTAGTTACGTATTGAGCCTAAGCAAAAATAGATCTAGCAAGTTGTTAGACCCAACATCTTTAAGCTCATTAACATGCTAAGCCCAAACAGACATGAGTTTAGAGAGTTATCAGACCCAGTGTTCTTGGGCTCAAATACATGTTGAGCTGAAATATATATAGGTTTGACAAGTTGTAAGATTCAACATCTTTGGATTCAGATACGTGTTTATCTTAAATATATGTAAGTCTGACAAGTTGTTAGACCTTATATCCCTAGGTTCAATAACATTTCAAGTCTAGATGCATATGAATCTAGCAAGCTGCGAGACCCAAATACTTTAGGTTCAGCTACATATTGAGCCTAGGTATATATAGGTCTAATGAACTTTCAAATTCAATATTTTTAGGTTTAATTACATACTAAGCCCAAATAGATATGAATTTGGCAATATACCACACCCATCACTTGAGGACTCACTATCATGCCATATCCAATTAGATATGGGTTTAATGACCATTATAGGTCTCATGATAGGCTATAAACTTTATTTTTTTTTATAACTTTTAATATGAAATATTAATATCAAGAATACTTATCTCGTTACACCCCTAGGTCTATAAATTTTTTTTAGGGGCTTATCATATTGTCATTGCTATTATTATTGTGCAAAAGATATTTATCCCTTTCTAATATGGTGTAAGAGAACTTTATTACTCCTTAATGCAATCAAGAGAAAATTGCTCTTCAACCTCTCCATTCTAGCAATATGACAAGGTTTAAAGGTCATAAATATGTCTTGAATCGCCTAGGTAAATGATTCACAATATCTATCATCTAATTATTTATATTTTATTTTTTGTAGCATTTATCATGCAAGAACATGAACAATCACCTTTTTCTTCTAATGTAAAGTTCATTATCTTATTTATTATTATTTTTTTATCATTTGAAAATCTTTAAATCCCACCAAAAGAGAGAGTTTTATAGGTGTAAGGTAATCATCTGTTTCTTGAGCTTTGAAAAATATAAATTAATATAAACATGTGATTACCAACCATCGAAACACAAATAAAAACTGATTGAGCATAATAGAATTTGTAACATCATCAATTAATAAACTAAAAGCATGGATGCTTATTATTCTAATTAATAATATGTTAGCAACAAATAGAACACGGAAGGGTCCCGGGTCCAAAACTCCAAATACCAAAATCTTCGTCAAGTCTTTGCTTTACTCTTTTTTCATGGGCCCCATCTCTTTCTCTTGCACAGCCATTTGAAGCCGTGAATCTGGGAAACTGGCTTGTTACTGAAGGGTGGATGAAGCCTTCTCTCTATGGGAATAATGGCTTGCTATATCTTAATCTTTGCTTTACTCTTTTTTTCGTGGGCTCCATTTCTTGCTCTTGCACAGCCATTTAAAGCTGTGAATTTAGGAAACTGGCTTGTTACTGAAGGGTGGATGAAGCCATCTCTCTATGATGGGATACCGAACAATGATCTCCTGGTTAGTCTTAAAGCTGAAATTTTGTTATATATGAATCTTTTGTTGTTGTTCAACCATTTTTCTGTTCAAATTTACTGTGTAGGATGGAACTCAAGTGCAGTTCTTGTCCACAAAGCTGCAGAAGTATCTTAGCTCTGAAAATGGAGGTGGGACCGTCCTGGTAGCCAACCGGCCCTCAGCCTCCGGCTGGGAAACGTTCAGAGTAAGATCTTTTGGACAATGATCTAGCTAGACTTAGTTCATTATTGGTACTACTACTATTTTACCTTTTCTTTGGCCTTGAAAATATCTATCTAGGACTATTTTCTTTTCTGTGATTGTCTATGATTATAATATTATGTTGCATGTTTCTCACCTTTACTATTCTGTGGATTTATTACACAGTTGTGGAGGTTCAATGAGACACATTTCAACTTAAGAGTGTTCAACAAGCAGTTTGTGGGGCTGGAGGATCAAGGAAACAAGGTAACAGCAGTTTCAGATACTGTCGGAAACTCCCAAACATTCCAAATTATAAGAAATAACGATGACCGTAATCTAGTTCGCCTCCAAACATCAAATGGGCAGTTCATTCAGGTATTGCTTAACCTGTTTTTTTTTTAACAACGGAACCTTTAACCGTTAACTTCACTTCTTTTTTTAATTTGGGCAGAGAACTTTGTCTGGATTAGTTTAGTTTAGGGTAATGGTAAATTTCCCCATTGGAGTACAATGGACAGGGTGTATATAGACTCAAGCATGATTTCCAGTGAATCTAGAACAGCTGTGTACATGCTAGTGAATAATGATCCTGACTATGATTAACACTTTGGATCTTTGTTCTGTCTGAGGCATAGCTAGACACGATCAGTTTAATAAATTATCCCGCTGTGTAATCAGGCATCTTCAGAGACAGTGGTAACTGCAGATTATGTAGGCTCAGGTTGGAACGACAGCGATCCATCAGTATTCAAAATGACTATTGTCAATTCCTTACAAGGTGAATATCAACTAACAAATGGTTATGGCCCAGAAAGAGCTCCTCAGGTCTTGCAGGTAAAAGTTTTAATTCGTAATATGAACAAGAGGAGGAGTATGTGCTAGCATTTTATAAACTAGAGGTCTAATTAAATCATGCATAACTCGCAATTTTTTTCGTCCTAGGATCATTGGAATTCTTACATCACCGAAGAGGACTTCCGCTTCATGTCAGAAAATAGTCTTAATGCTGTCAGAATTCCAGTTGGGTGGTGGATCGCCAGTGATCCCACGCCACCGAAACCTTTTGTTGGTGGATCTTTGAAAGCCTTAGACAATGCTTTCACATGGGCACAGTGAGTACAATTTACTAATTGAAATCAATCATCGGCTTAACACCGTGACCATTATTTATATATGTTTATGCAGGAAATATGGAATGAAGGTCATCGTTGATTTGCATGGAGTTCAAGGTTCACAGAAATGGCAATGATCATAGCGGGACACGAGATGGGTATCAGGAATGGGGAGAATCAAACATTCAGGAAACTGTGGCTGTCATAGACTTCCTTGCAGAAAGGTTTAACATAACTAACAAGATTTTCTTTTATGTGTTCTTCTTTTTTTCATAAGATAGATTCACCAAAATCAAAAGCATGGTTATGGAAATTTCCCCGAGCTCTAACACAGAGTGCAACTAAGCAGGTATGCCGACAAACCAGGTCTCGCCGCGATTGAACTGATGAATGAACCGATGGCTCCGGGAGTCAATCTAGACACCCTAAAAAAGTATTATCAAGCTGGATATGATGCCGTAAGGAAGCACTCTGAAAATGCTTATGTGATCCTCTCAAATCGACTAGGGCCTGCTGATTCCAAAGAGCTCCTCTCATTTGCAAGCGGTCTCAAACGTGTAGTCATTGATGTGCATTATTACAACCTATTTTCAGATTCATTCAATAGCATGAATCCCCAACAGAACATTGAATATATCTATAATCAGCGAGCTAGTGCTCTAGCAACTGTGACTACTACGAATGGCCCCCTCAGTTTTATAGGCAAGTCCACAACCAAATTTTCTGCAGTCAACACTGTTCTTCTTCTTTTAATCTCCTTAGTTTGGTCCACCATTTAACTGTACTGGTTCAGAAAACAAAAATGTTGATTTTTAAATGACGTTTTGCAGGGGAATGGACTGGAGAATGGGCAGTTTCAGGGAGCATCAATGCAAGATTACCAGAACTTCGCCAAGGCTCAACTGGATGTGTATGGGCGTGCCACATTTGGATGGGCATATTGGGCTTATCAGTGTGCAGCCAACCACTGGAGTCTCAAATGGATGATTGAGAACAACTATATAAAGCTCTAGATTCTCACCATGGCTACTACTACTTGGTAACTGGCTTTACGGCTCCCTCTAGGCTTGCAAAGTCAAGCGTATTCGTTTTTCTGTTAATTATTACTAACCAAGGTTAATAAAATAAATAAATTAACAATGGAAAAGTCTCCAACTGAAAGAAACGTTCAATCCCTTTTCCCTTTTCTTCCACGATTATGAAAAAGTATGGAATTTTACAGGTCCAGGTGAATCAGTGCTTCTCCTTTCAGGAACCTCTAGTGAACATTTTCTTCCACTTTTGTTGTTTTCTTTCAAGAGCTCTGCACCCCGTGTGACATTCACATGCATAGCTTCACAGAAGATTGACCAGGACCAAGAAATTTCGCGAGCTAAACCAAAAATAACCGAAGCGTCGAACGAGGTCACTTCTTAACACTATCTTGCACCAGTCAAAAGGAAAATTAGAAAGAATAGCAAAGATCAAGTCCTTTCATTCAATTAATTTAGGTCATTTTGAAGTACAAAAGAGTCGGTGTTTGCAAACAAACAGAATAGGAGATAGAAACTGAATTGGTTTCCAACACATAGTAGACTGAAAATATTGTTAGAGAATATTATTTATAATCTTAAACTTTTAGATGAGATGATTCTTTATCATGGTATTAGAACCTTATTGACCTAGTGGCCATGAATTCGTACAGGCATTTCTTCGTTTTTTTAGTTAAAACATAAATAAAAATAAGTATACCGACGAACCAAACAAACCAAACAGACTCGAAAACTGAGCAATACTATTGTAATACACAGTGATTTGCCTCACAAGTTACAGTAACTGAACCATGATCTCTTTTAGTATGTAGTATAATATCTTTTAAACAATATGCATAATTTCTGATTAAGAAAATTAAATATTGATATTTCATGCATGAAATTAAAAGAATTGTTTCATTCCTTGGAATTTAATGGTAATCAAAGGAGGTATACAAAATGATAATTTATCACTGCACCGACAAACTGGAAGGGTTTACAGTCTGCATTCTCCAAGCCAAAACTCCTCCTTGAAATTTGGATGACTTACACTTTAGTATGTGCTTCAAAAATAAATTCTTTCTTGGATCCCATTGGTGTGCCTGATGAGTGCATACACATATAAATAGCAGAAACTTTAGTGGGACAATTGATTGGAGAGACTGTGTCCTCAACGCAGCCATTAATGATAGCACCTTTCTCTATCCATTTTTTTTATTATTATTATTTTAGAAGTCAGTATGCTATGTAACATCACAAAACAAAATCGTAAAGACTTAATAATTCGAGAAAACAATAAAAATCAAATCATTAAAATAATTGATTAAACTGATTATACTTTTTTAAAAACTCTCAGTCTAGTGTGGTTTGGTTTTGATTTTACCAAGTTAAAACCAATAAATCAAAATTGAATTGAATCGGTTTAAATTAAAAAAATATATTGATTTTACAAAGTTAAAACCAATAAATCAAAATTGAATTGAACTGATTTAAATTAAAAAATATATTATATTTTTTAAATTCTCCCGCTCATTTTTTTTTATTCCATTTTGATGAAATATGAGAAAGAAAATACTTAATTAAAGTAAGAAAACAAAAAACTATTTTTCAATTTTAGTTAAAAAAACAAACAAACCAGAAACTGGTCGGTTTGATCAGGTTTTAGTTTGGTTTTGGTTTTTTGTTTATTTGATTATTTTTATAGATAAAATCAAACCAAAAATAATCAATTCTAATTAACATGACAAATTACAAAGATCTTTTTTTGTGGAATGGCTTGCCATTTCAATCGTACGTTAGTGGGTGTGAGTGTGGGTGGGTGCGTGCCCATTTTGCCTCTCGACCCTTAACTTTTTTATACTTGCTAATGTACCATGAGAACAAGGATCACTTAATCTGTAAATCTGCACATGTGCGGCTTAGGTTTGATATATGTGCAGTGCATGAGTGGCTATAGGATTGGCCTTTTTCATATCCACTTTCGAGAAGTCACAGAGCTTTTTAAAAACACTGTATCCAAACGCAATTATTTTGGACGTCCCTAAAGGCGCACTATAGAATTATTGTTCTAATTGAATCTGCCAAGTATTCAAAATCTATAAATTGAGTTTAAAATTTGTTTTATTTATATAATTCTTAATAAGAACATCAAGTTTATACAAAGAGCAGTTTTGTAACCCTTGTTTTATATATATAATTCTTAATAAGTTAACATGTCAAATTCTTGATCTTGATTATGAGACCATGATATCTCCATATAAAACAAATCAAAATAAATTATGAAACTCAATTTTTAATTAACTCATTGTTGAGAAATACAATTGATAATTTTTTTTTTATCTAAGCTAACGTGTTAAACTCGTAACCCGAGTCATGAGATCAAGATAACCTCATAGAAAATAAACAAAAAAATAACTTGATTCAACTTTGGTTACTTATTAGACTGGTAATCAAGATCATAAGATTGTGATAACCTCATAGAAAAAAAATCAAAATAAATTATGAAGCTTAATTTTTCAATAAAACCATTGTTGAATGTTTAAATTAAAAAAAATAATTAAAAATAGAACACGTAATTCTTAATCAAATCAATGTTGACGGAAGAAATTAAAAAATAAATTATCAATTATAAAGCGATAAAAAATTGAGTCTATCAAGTTAACCAACCAAATTCCTAATACTATTTATGAGACCAAGCTAACCACAATATTGTATGAAGTTTAATCTCCAATAAATAAATGTTGAAGGATAAAATTAAAAAAAAAGACTAAAAAAACACTATAAATGAATAGTGTTTGTGAGGTGTTGCATACTAAAACATCACTTTTTTTTTTTTTAATTTAAACTGCTAGATATTTGCCCTCACTAAGCCACAAGTTGAATCATTTTTTTGTAACATACAAAAAAAAACTAGATATAGTTAATATTGTTTTAGTAAAATGTTTTTTAAGTCTTATAGAGGTTGACCCGATATTATATACTTATTGAATTTAAAAACAACTAATACAACTTATAAAAGCATATTTTTTATATATAAATTCATGACAATATCTTCTTATATAAATAATATTGAAATAAAAACATATTTGATCAATCTAGGTTCATCTTCCAAGTCTGCAATTGATCACAATGCCATGATAACATATTGTTGAAGAATAACATTGTAAAAAAGCTTAACTAAAAAATAAAATAATAACATATTAACAAGAGACAACTTGCTAAACTCGTGATCTGGTTTATAGGAGATAATCTCAAAAGTAAATAAAAAATGAGTTGAATCAATTCAGACTAATTTGCCATTCTTCAATATTATAAGACTATAATAATATCATAAAAAGCAAATTAAAATAAATTATGAAGCTCATAAGATTGAGATAACCTCAAAGAAAATAGACCAAAATCAACCATAAAGTCTAATTCATAATCAACCCAATACAATAGGATCAAATAGAAATAAAATACCAATTAAATAAAAACCTTAGTCAATTGGATTAACCCACCACAGTTATGACTTAAGTTATGAAACTGAGATAATTTTATAAAAATAAAATAAAATTATAAAATCTAATTCTAAAATCAATCTAATATTAAAGAACAAAATTAACAAAAAAAACTTGATCCAACCAAGTCAACTCACCAAACTAGCGACTCAAGTTATGAGACCTACCTAACCAAGTATAAAGCAAATCATAAAAATATATAAAGCTTAATCTCCAATAAAATAAATATTGAAGTATGAAATTATATATATATATATATATATATATATGGAAACAAATCAAAAGAAAACAATAAAAAAAAACTATTTAAAGAAATTGTTTTACGTGAGCTGGATCATAGTTAAAACACCACCTCTTTTACTTTATAATACTACATAAATGACTTGTGCTTCGCTATAAGGTTGGGTTACTTTATAATTTTTTTATTTATATTTTAGTTATTTTATTTTATTTTTTATTTAGTTTTGTTCCTTTTTTATCATTCTGTTATAATTCTTAATTTTTTGTTTGTATTTATATATTTATACTCTTTAGTTTTGACTTTTAATTTTTATTGTTATTTATCTTGGTATAAATGCAATTTGCATTAAAAAATAGTGTAAGTTCAACTTTGATGGCATGAAATGACAGCGAAACTTTTTTCTATGCATATATAGTAAATATTCTATTGTCAGTGATTTATTATCTTTGTATTTTTTTTTATATTGTTTTGTGTATGTGTGACATGATATATTTTTAGTTTAAAATGATTTTTATTTAAAAAAGAAATTAAATTATTTTTAAAGATTTATTCTTCATATTATTATATTAAAAATATTTCAGAATATTGAGATTAAATTAATTTGAGATTTAAAAAAAAACTTATTTTTTTTTATATATAGATTGTAAGGTGTTAATATATATATATATATATATATATATATATATATATATATATATATATATATATATATATATATATATATATTTATGAGAAAAAAATTTAAAAATAATCATTATCACTATTTTTAACATATTATCCATAACGAAATGAATATATAAAAAAACTAAAGAATTGAAAGGTTTGTACACCAATTATATTTTTTCAGATTTATAGCATCATAAAAAAATCTAAGACCATTAACATTTTTTTACTTGTTAATATATGTGTGTGTGTGTTTATGCACTTTTAAACTAATTTCACAAGTTAACCTCAACTATAAAAGTATGAGAACCAAACACCCGAAACTATTTTTCAATAAATCTCATACTCAATCACAGTTTTAACCAAACACTTCAATTTCATTTATGAACCGCAACTAAAAATGTTATTTATAAAATTGTTTTTTTTTTAATTTCAACCCCAACAACAACCACAATACCAAATACAATCTAAGAAAGGAAATCAGAAAGCACTTGTAAGAAATGCCAAAACTAGGTGGTTTTTTAGGCTGATGGAAGAGAATGACTAGTTCATTTTTTACATTTAGTTTACAAAATTAAATAAATAAATAAAACAATTAAATTATTTTTGTTCTTTCCTAAAAACCTATCCATCTATTGTAATAAAAAATCCCAATATGTCCTTTAAAAGATAATTTATGGTGATGTTTTTCAAAAACAAAAGGATTAACTTAAAAAATAGTTAAAATACAAAGACCAGATTGTAATTTAATCAGAAATTCATGTCATCTATATGCAAATATAAAATAATTTAATAATGAAAAAGTTGTTAATAAGCATTTGATTTAACTTATGACTATTGGTTTAATTGTTGTCATCCGAACCTTATTTTGAGACTATATCAATGATTTATTGTAAAAAATAAAAGGAGCACATGGTTAAAAATATGGAAGGAAACTAAACCCCAAATATAGATGTTCAAGATCAGTGGGATGTTTTTCATATTATTATTTAGTATTCGAATTTAAGAAAAATATGGAAGGAAAATAAATTATTTCTGAAATAAAGAATGACTTAATTCATATCTTTACATGAAAACTTGGTTATAAACAACTGCATCACTATTCTCTTTTACTTTGTATTCAAATATTAGAAGTCTATTCAAACGAAAATTAAGATGATTGTTCATATTAAAAATAAATTTATATATTTAACATGATTGTGGAAAAAAACTTAGTAAGCTTGGGCCACTATTAATGGTCTGACAAATAGGAAACACATGACAGCGATGACCTGGGTAAAGGCCAGACATTAGCTAAAGTGAAAAGATACTGGTAGGCTGTCCATGCCTCGCTGTGTTAGTCTGGTTTAGGTTCATTCTACTCCACTTTTTTTTTGTTTGTTTCATGTATGATGCAATCTTTTCCACTATTGCATGTATCCGTCAAGGTTCATTCCTTTCACTTGCCCTCTTGTTATTGTCAAATTAAAGCTGTTCAACTTTTTGAGCTTGTCGTCATTTCCACTAAAACTTGGACATCACATGAAAAATAAATCATGAAGGATTACAATAAAGATGAATTCAAACTGCTATGATTTGTAATTTTCACAACACTATTGATATTCATGTTCTGTGTCTTTATACAAATGAAAAGCCTAATTTTAGGCATTCAAAATAATGAAACAAAACAACATATTTGCAATTACAATTAATATTAACATTTAAAGGGATAAGAATCTGATTCTATAATTATGGGATGCACGAAATCTCGAAAAACTCACGGTGACAACTAGACTTGTGTTGGCAGTTGTTTGGAGTCGTTAGGTTCCTTAATATGCCCATGCAAAAACAGGCTACCGTCGGATTGATCGATCTTATCATGTAGGTAATTTGTCATCTGTCTTGATAGAGGTTTGATGAGTAATTCAGCAAGCTGAGAAAATATGAGAATTTTTCTTTCAACCAAATCTCGCACAAAGTGAATGTCTATCTATATATGTTTCATCCTTGAGTGCTAAACATGATTATAACTCAACTGGGTTGCACCCAAATTGTCACACAAGAGGAGAGGTGGTTGTGGCAATTTGAACTTCAGTTCTTGGAGTAGAAAGAGCAACCATATAGACTTTGCTACTAAAGCCCTATACTTAACTTTATTGGATGATCGTGCAATCGTACGTTGCTTTCTAGAGCTCCATGAAAATGGGTGTGTCACCAAGGAAAATAGAAGTTGATTTTCGGTCATCCAAGGTGTCATCCCAATCAATACAAGAGAAGCATTTAAGGCTTGGGCTAGATGTGTCTCTTATAGTGGTGCCACGAAAAATGGTGTTCTTTAAGCAACACAACAATCTTTTAGTTGTTGTCCAGTGAGTTTGAGTGGGACGATGCATAAACTATTAAAGTTTATTCATTGCAAAGCTTATATTAGGTCAATTTAAGGACAAATATTTCAAGGCTCTAATCACTTTTCCATATTTAGTGGAATAAACACAGGACAAACCATCTGCCACTTGTAGAGAGACATCCCTAGCATCGACCATACATGTTTTGGCAAGGAAATCTTTTGATATACTTGTGCTAAGTGAGAAAGCCTTCCTTGGTAGGGATGACCTCAACACCAAGAAAAAAAAAATGTAAGGGCCCCAAATCCTTGATTGAAAATTTCTCTACATTCTGATCAATTATCCGTGCAACAAAAAATGAATTACTGCAAGTGAATATGAAATCATCTACATAAACTAAGTAGTAGGTAAGGATGAAACCATCATGAAACAAAACAAGAGAAGAATTAGATTTAGAGTATGAAACCAAATTCTACCAATGCCTATTTTGAGAGCTGAGTACCAAGTTTGTGGTGCTTGTTTTAGCCCATAGATTGCCTTGGTAAGCCAACAAACATGGTCTAATATTTCTTATTTCTTATTTCTTAAGCCACGTGGTTGCTTCAAATACACTGTCTCTATAAGATGCCTGCGTAAAAATACATTATTGACATCTAATTGTTGTAGAGACCAACCCTGTAGAACAACAAGAGTTAAAACAATGCGTATGGTGACTGGTTTTACAGCAAGATTGAATATTTCTTTGTAATAAAGTCCTGGTATCTGATTGAACTCTTTGGCTACAAGTTTGGCCTTGAACGGATCAATAGAGCCATCATCATGTCATTTAATTCGAAATACCCACTTACAACCAAAAATATTACAATTAGTCAGAGGTGGGACTAATTGCCATGATTAAGGCAGTTAATTCAGAAGACATGGCATCATGCCATATGAAAATCAGTGAGTGCCTTAGTAACATTCGTGGGTTCCAAGGACGATGGAAGAGGATGTTTGGTGATAGTAAATGATTTTTTGGTTTATAAATGCCATTAATGGATTGGGTAGTCATTCAATGATTTCGCACTTCATGATGCTCAAATATGGTAGATACTGAAGGAATTTGACTCAAAATCAAGGGAGATAAAGGAGAGGGATTGTGTATCTAGAGAGGAGGCGGTTTAGGGGATGATTTACTCACAAGAGATAGCAAGATTTCAGTACCCATGTCTGGAGGAGCAGTGGTGTCAAGTGGAGCCAAAGAGAGTTGTGGTAATGAGATCATAACAGGAGGTGTTGGGTCAATACATGATATGATTTTTCAAAAGGGAAAGTACTCTCATGAAATATCACATGGTGAGAGGTGATGATCTTTCGGGAACAAGGCTCAACACATAGACACACACACACACACACATATATATATATATATATATATATATATATATATATATATATATATATATATATATATATATATATATATATATATATATATATATATATATATATATTTTGGGAAAGGTTGTAACCCACAAATGTAATCGTTTTGTCCTTGGGATCAATTTTATTCTTATTGTAGGGCTTAGTCAACGGGTACCATAGACAACCACATTGTTTGAGATTGAGGTAGTTGAGCATTTGATTGAATAATTTTTTGAATGGAGAATGCTTATTTAAAGTTGAGGTGGGCATTCGATTGATAAGATATGCAGCACTTTGAAATGCATATGGCTAGTAGGAGAGAGGCATGTGAGCATCTATGAGTAAGGTAAGACCAGTCTCAACAAGGTGGCGATGTCGTCTTTTAGACATGTCATTTTGTTGTGGAGTGTGGGGAGCAGTTGTGTAATGACCAATCCCATGAACATAAAGATAAGGTTTAAAGCCAATATATTAATCACCATTATCAGAATAAAGACTTTTGATTTTTGTGTTAAATTTATTTTCCATAAGATGACGGAACTGTGAAAATTTGTTTGAACATTAGATTTATGAGTCATATGATACAACCAATTATACTTAGTATAATGATTAACAAAGATAACATAATATTTTGAACCATTGATACCAATATCATTGGAGGGGTCCTAAACATCCATGTAAATCAATTCAAGTGGAGTAGTGCTAGTATGACCACGTGGAATGGAAAGTATGATGATGAGCTTTGTTTTGAGAGCATGAAGTGCAAAGAGATAAATGATTGTTTTATTGGTGGGTAAATAAAAAACATGAATTAAATGAATGGCCAATTTTGACAATGAATGACCTAGTCATTCATGCCGTCCATCAGGTGTAGTTTGTTCATGAACATAACAACAATAATTTTGGTGTTGGTGGATGGTAGATGATCTGAAAATAGGTACACTCTACTTCACATTCACCTTTGAGTAGTATTGCCCTCATGATCTGATCCTTCACTGAAAAATAAGCAGGATGGAATTGAAGGTAAACATTATTATGTTTGGTAAAGTGATGAACAAAGATAAGGTTTTTATGATCGGTGGGAACATAAAAAGTCTTGTAAATGAAAAACATGATTGGACGATGTAAGAGATAGGGAACCAACTTGAGATATAGGCAAACCTGATCCACCACCAATTACCACCTCATCAATACCATCATATTCATAATTAATCATTAGATTAGAGAGGTTGGTGGTCATATTGTGAGATGTCACTGAGTCAACTAGCCACTTATTGTTTGTTCTTAGGAGGATGCTGCATAGTTTGTAGTGAAATTAGCGATAGGCATTTTTGGAGAGAGTTTTGCTGTATGGACCATTTGATCACGCCATTGACATTGTGGCTTGTATTTTCTATAACCCGAAGTAAAGGTCCCTATTTTTTATGATGACCATATTGTTGCGAGGTTTATTGGAAAAAACTTTGTGTTCTATTTATATTGTCTATGAGCACTTCCTTGTCGATGAGAGTAATTAGCAATGGGAACAAAAGTGTTTGTAGATTGATGCTCCAGCCATTATAGATAACTTTCATGGCTTATAAGAAGATCATGAAATCATCATCCAAAACAGGATGATCAATGATTACAAGTTCATCAGCAATCACTTTGATTCCTTGAAGGAATTTAGTGACTATGAGATCCACGAGTGCTCAATTTTAAACTTTTCTTTGGTTGCATTACACGAGTTCGTGATTTTCTTGCATATAATTGGGTAAGTGTTTATCCAAGCCTCATGAGATGTTTGGTAGGCAGCAAGAAGGGGGGTATTGGTGGTGGAGGTGGAAGCAAAGATGTCATGAAGGATTAGTTTATCTTGGCGAACCTGATGGGTGTTCATGACTTTGGAGGTAGTGGAATTCATTGCAGGGCATTTTTTTTACACCTATTACAAAATCTATGAGATCATAGCCAATGAGTAATGCATCAAATTGAGCTCTCCATTGAGAAAAGGTAGATGGGCATGAGTTTTTCGTTGATGGTGGCGACAACATTGATGGTGATAATGGGTGAGTCAGTGGTAGATATAGAGATGGTAGTTATCTTGTAGGAAGTAGGAAGGATCAATACTCGTTAGAGATTTTTACTACTCTGATACAATAAAAAAGAATGCAAACTACTATGATTTGTAATTTTCACAACAATATTGCTATTCATGTTCTATATCTTTATATAAATGAAGAGCCTGATTTTAAGCATTCAGAATAGCGTAATAGAATCATAATTAATATTAGCATTTACATGGATAAGAATATGATCCTATAGTTATGGGATGCACAAAATCTGGCAAAGCTTATAGTGACAACTAGACTTAAGTTGATAGCTGTTTGGAGTCATCACGTTCCTTGATATACAATAATACAAGAAAATTAAAAAAAAAGTCAATTGTTTGAGCTTGGTCCAAACAATTGGCACTTCCAAACCTACATGACTAGCAATTTATGGGCTAGTCTAAATGGTAAGCCATTTCCTCTCTGTACTTTCTCATTTCTATTTCTTTATTCTTTCTAATTTTATTCCTCGCCAAGCCAAGCCAACTAGACACACACTTTTGCATATATTTTTTTTCATTTTCCTTGACTATGCATATACAAATTATTTTCTAGTACACATATTTTCTATGCATGGTAGCACCTCATTTGTACAACAATTGTTACCACTCTTTTGCCGACATATCGTGTTAGCTTTTCTTATGCATTTACTTTTCACACCTATGAAACAATTAATGATATCACCAATATTTTCATCAATAGCCAGTATAGCATAACAATTCATGACTCAACTTGCTAGATAGCACCTAACTCAACTTTCTATGAAAATATTATCTTTCTTCATGAGAAACGTTTAAGGACTAGTGTATGTATAAATACACTAAGTCACCATTTAAGAAAAAAAAGGCCTTGCTTATGAAAAATACAAGTTTTAGTTCTATGCCATAAAAGTTATAAGCCTATCCTTTGCCATGCAAGGTAGTTAGTTCTAGGTAACTCCATACATAAACTACACATAAAATACACAATCCCTACGACTTCATTTAATTTTTGTTTGTTTTATATTGTCATCTCCTTCTATATTTACTAACTTAAACATCAAAGGATCCCTTGTTTTAATAGAGAGCTAGTTTTTTTAGGAACAACATATACTAGAGATAAATGTATATGCTGAAACCCGCCTCTCTATTAACCTAGGATGCAACCATAGAGCGCAATCTTTGTCTAACTTTTTTTAAGACTTCATCATTGGTGTTAGCTATGAAAATCTCAAGCTCCATGAAAGCCAACCAAGATAACTATAATGATATCATAGATTCTTGAAAGCACATATAAAATGTTAGAAGCATCCTACAACTTGTAATGAAAAAGAGTGATGTTTTGTGCAAAAATTTACCAATCACATCTCATGAATCTAATTAAGAGGTATCAAAATATTAAGTCTAACTTTATCCTAAGATTTCATGATCTTTGCTTTATCTTATCTCTTGTTTCAACACGACTATTGTAGCTAAAATAGTATGATTAAGCTCTTTTCAATAACCTAACAAGAATATAAAAGTACCATAACATATCCTTAAAAGATTAGCAATAAAATTCTAAATATGGAAGTTCTAGTCAAACTTAATGCCACCAAAGTTGGTCAATGGAGTCCATAAAACTCTGAATAGGAACACGTGTATACCTTTCTTAACAAGACTCTTTTTAATGTAATATAGGTGATAAAGAATTAGATTTGAGTAAAAGAAGTAAATGCGACTATATAAGAACACATTTATTTCAAATACTAGAATCTCTACAATGCTAATGGTCTTATACCAAAGCATGAAAAAGAAATATTAAGGGACCTTTTTATTATATCTTAACATTCTTTGATATTTCGACCACACTTCAAACAATTGCACATGTTGATGTTTATGTTGCCGACCATGCAAAATAATTTCATATGATACCCATTTCCAATGAAGAATGGTGTCATAACCCAATTTCTGGGTTCTTCCTCAAAATCTACCCAAAAATAAGAAAAATAAAATAAAAGGGGTTGATGTTGGCAGAAATATTAAGGTAGAAATATAGACATTTTTGAGAGCCCAATCGTACTTCTTTTGTGCCAAAAAATAAAAGAAAATGCAAATTCAAGGCTAAATAATTTATAACCAGACAAATCCGTGTAAAAATTAAGCAGAAAAACATAATTATATTTTTTATAGGTCGATTTGATTTAACCATGAGACATTTTTTAGGGTCCAATTGAAGGATTTAATTAAGTGAAAGGACTTAACTATACTTTAAATTATTCAAATTAATTTTATTAAGGGCTTAATCAATGAAAAATCAAGTTCTTGAGCTTAATTCGGGTTCAATTGAGAAGATTGAAATTTTTGGAGAGTGAATTGAATTTTTCCAAGCCAATTGTGTGAAGTCAGAGGTCAAATTGAAGATAATTGAGAGTTTAATGGTCAATGGAGGGTTAAATCGCATAAATCTGAAACCAAGGACTAAACTAAAAAGGGCGCGCACAGCTAATGTTGTTGTTGATATTCTGACAGGGATACAATTGCATAAATTTCAAAGTTCAAAGCCAATTAGGGGTGTAATTAGAGCAATTACAAATTAAGGAACCTAATTAGATTTTCACTTATCCCAAATCATTCGAAACTTGCAGACGTGATTGCACTATTCAGTCACCTAAACAGTGTAGGCACGTCACTGTAGGTTTAGGTGAAGAGGCAACCCATTACCAAAGGGTTGCCTCCTGCCTATAAAAACCATGCATGCAAAGAGCATAGGGAAAGAAATATTTAGAGGTGAAAATATTGACAGAGGATAAGGGACAAAAGAGAAACGATAGGAGAATTTGGGAGAGTGTAAGAAAAATTGCACCGTAACTACACAACAACAACTCTCCCTCTTCCTCGGCATTTTCATCCACCCTTCTTCTCCGACAACGTCGTCTCCCTCTTAGCTGGTAGCTCTCTCTCTCGAAAACCTATTGCAACTGACTCTCTCTCCTCGAGCAGCAACTCTCGACGAGCACAACGGTTGTTCCTTTAGCACCGACGACTCCTCCCCCACGCTAACAGCTCCCCGACAAGCTCAGCTCTTCTTCTTCAGCGTCGACAACGCAGTGATAGCCCCTGCTACATAAAACTAGCCCCATTCCAGCACTCCTCCTGGCCACCACAGATCTCTATTTTCGACGCCATCACCACCAACAGAACCACCTCGGCCTCCTCTACTCGGCAGCAGTGTTAGGTGAGCCTCCCATCTTTATCCATCTTTTGCCATTGTTCACTTGTATGTGAACAATAAGGACGTGATTTAATTCATGTCCCCCTGTTCACATGGTGAACTAGCGTGGTGGTAGGGCTGGACAGTGTCCAGTCGAGCCACCAGGGAGGCCTGGGTCTCCCGGCCCACTAGGGTGGGGAAGCCCTAGACCAAATAGGGGTGGGCTGTTCGGCTCAGCCCAAAAAGCAAAAGGGGTGTTGGTAGTCCAACCCCAAATGATGGGCCTCTCAGCCCACACAAAAAATTTAAAAAAATAGGAAAAACTCAAAATTCAAAATCTACATTAAAAAAATCTTTTTTCTTAAAAAAATTTATAAATAAAAAATGTGTTGTTTTCATGCATACGACTGAATTCCAATGGTTTTTACAAGCATATTTTTCGTAAAAAATATGTGTTGCATCTTTCTCATGTTTTGAAGTGAAAATTGGATATCATAACCGATTTATGATTATCCGTTGGAATTTGGCCAAAATATCAAAATAATTTAACAATTATTTTTTTTTAGCTATTACGGTGTAAAATTACATTGTAAATTACACTCGCAGATAGTTAAAAACAAGGTTTTCAAAATGTAGTGTTAAATTCTTTTTTGCTTAGTCTTTCAACTCGCAATGAGGTAGAGATTCTCTTGCGAAGAGAGATCTACGTCGAACCTCAAAAAAGACCAACGAAAAAATCAAATTTAGAAATCAAACAACAATGCAGCTTGCCATAGGTAAGGTGCACTAGGGGTGATGGGTCTTTTCCTTGCACAACAAGTCCCCTTACCAACTCTCGCAGACCAGTAGGTTTCCTAGTGACCTTAATATTAGATGGTGACTCCTGATAATTATAGTTGTAATTTTTATGACTATAAAATAAACTATTTTTTCACCGCGCGCCGTTCTCTCAATTCAGGGGATGGCGGGGCACGAAACGCGAACAAATCATCGTCATGACAAATGGTATGAATATAAAAAACTTTAACAAGTTCTATCATTTTCACCATTACCATGACCATAACATTAAGGAATTCTATGTTATGATAAAAGAGATTGAAAGATTAATCTTCAGGGGATACCTTAAAAAATTTATAAAGGAGATATAACTTGAACAAATAGGAAGAACCCCTCATCATGCATTATCTAAGATCACATAATTTTTAAAAATTATATGTACAGTATCTTTTATACTTTTAAATAAAAATAGTAGTAATGTTTCTAGTAAAATGTTTTTCTTGGATCTCTCCTTGATACTACAATTGTTGTTAAATATATTAGTGAATATGTATGCTTTAGTAGATTATGTAGTAATCGTTTTGCAACATTTTTAGGGCCATGAACTTCATTAGGTTCTTGACCTAATTATCCATGCATGATTCATCATACCAAAGTGCAAAACAATATATTGTTTTTATGAAATAGTAATTTTATGCTATCCATGAAAAAATCGAAGTTCTTCTAATTTACCAAATGGAAATACTTCATGAGGATCGATCATGATTAAGAATGTTTTAAGAAAGAAAAAAAAGATAATTTTCATTAAATTATTCAAATGACAGATAAGTGTAAAATATGTAGTAATAATGCGTAATACTATGTGGATTCTATATGCAAGGAGGCTTTTCAATTAAAACATAACATTTGTCTTATTATGGGTTTTCTTTCTTTGTATTATTATCCAAATTCAAATTTTTAGAGAGATTGTAAATAATTTGTAAATACATTATTCTAGGTGTAGTTTATTTGTTTAACCATTGCGGAAAAAAAAGAATTTTACCATCATCATGCTATTTACTCTTTGAATAAAGAGTGGCATAGGCTAATAAGATACTCAAAGAAAAATATAAAATCATGATGAAATTGAAAAATCTTATAATGGAATTGGTTATGGCTACTCAAAATTTTAATGCAAAATTAATACCAAAATAAAAAGATGAAATAGTGAAGTGATCTCTAATTTTACTTCTCTTTATATTTCATTCAAGAATATACTAAGAAAACATGAGAATTGGAAGCAAGAGTTTGATTTTCTGACTCTTATATATTCCCTTACAAAGTTATACAATAAATAATTACAAGAGATACGTAAATGTGGATATAAATTTGAGTATTTATTAAGGAAGAACATATGTACAAATATTTGATTTTATTAAAATATATAATCCTATGTTTTTTTCCTTGAATTTAATTTATAGTGACCAAAGTAGAAATCCTAAAGTTTTCTCAAATGCGTAGAACAACGGTTAGTTTAGGATATGTTTCCTAGGTGTCGTCGTCTTGAATTCAATTGTGTAATCTATTAACGATTCCAACTAGTGATTAATGAATTATGGCTATTTCTTTCATGCCTTTTTTCAATTGTTGTTGGTAATGAAATTAAACTTGACTATGATTAAAATTAAGGAAATTAAATGTTTAGAGATAAAATCAAAACTTTTATTAAAAAATGGCAATGGTGTGATAAAAATAAAATAAAATAAAATAATACTTGTACAAATGGCCAGCTTCTTTCATTACACTGTTAGAAAAGAGGGAAATACAACTTTATATAGGATGGCTCAGCTCTCTCTTTATTTCTTCCAAGCAATTTCCCTTTGATATGAGCACCAGCTAGATCCTTTTTTATTTAGGCACCGGCCTTTATAAGAAGTCATATGTCAATTGTTCAAGCTAGTGATCATGACCACATGGCGATGCTTGGAAAATCAGACCCTATATTTGCATGCTTTCCTTGCCAAAGAATATTCCCTGATATTATGAACATTTGGACCGATAGGTGAGGTAGTCTTGCATGGTTTGAATATACTCTCTAATTGAATATTGATCAATTAGATCTTCACCATAAGCAATTTGTATGCATAGTTTTGTGTGTGTAATTTTCATATATATATAAGAATATAAAATATGCAAATGAAAACTCAAATAGTTTCAGAAGTGAAAGTCGAGGCAAATCCAATAATAACAGGATTCTCCAACAAACGCAGGGTATACCTATAGATGGAAGAATATAAAAAACAAATACAGAAAAATAAAGCAAAGCTTGAAATTTAAAGAAATTCTACATAAATTTGCAGTAAGCTAATTATAGGAGATATGAATTTGGAAAAGGGTAATACAAATATGGAGAAAAGGAGGGTTTTTTTCCATATAGATTGATTTTCTCATGCTAAGAACTTGTTTAAAGAAAATTATATCCCTTGAACAATGAGAGAGCCATCTATTTATAAGGAAAAAGATGAGAAATTTTAAATTATTGTTCTTTCAAAAAGTTTTGGAAGTGACTTGTTGCATTTGTAAGTGGAAGAAAACTTGTTCTCTTATGCCAACATAAATCTTTGGATTGAGAGTATGAAGAGTTAACAGAGGATCGATCTATATGACTTTCCAAAAATGCCTGAGAAGATAGGCGTGATGAAAGTAGAACAAAATAAAAAATCTTTATGGCCTCTAAAACTCTCTCACACATATATTTACATAAACAAAAATGCCTAAGGTTTTTGTATAAGAAGGAGAATGCCAAAACAATATTTTTTATTTTCATCTTGTAACCTGATTATGAATTTTGAAGATTAAGAGTATAGTCATTTGATTTAATTTCAAAATACTTTTCTTTTGATTTGGCTGCAATAAGAAAGGATAAAGCATAAGATATTTAGGTTAAGTACTTGTTTGGTAACACGATCCAACCTGCGTTTCAAATCATAAGCATAAATGTGTCGTTTAGTAAAGAAAAAAGCAGATTAAATTGGCATGGGACCCATCACAAAAATCGAATAAACTACTTATTTTTAGAAGTAGAAAAATCATGTTTTTGCTAGGATGCAAACCTGTGATCTTGGCATTAGCTTTTTTGAAGAAGCAGAATTGATGCATGCAACTCATTAGCTTCTCGGTAGATTATTGATGCATGCAACCCTGCATTGTTTTTCTCCTTCGAAACACCAAGCTGAAGACACCATTAGCAGGAGACAACGATGACGGCCACCAAAATTGATCGCAGGCATACCAGGCACACCACCGACAATCTCTCTCTCCATCGCGGCACCTTTCAACATTGTTGTCAGCCTCCACAGGCCACCATCTTTGATGCCACCACCACAGGAAGAGCCACCTCAGCCTCCTCTACCCATCAACATCAGCCATTAAAGCTCTCGTCATAGTCGGTCGGACGCTACTGTGCACGTGAATTAATTCACGTGCATAGTAGCGTTGCACTGTCCACATGAAGATGACGTGAACAGTGTAGCGCAGCGTTTCACGTCTTCCTTTAAAAAAGATGGACTTGGGTTGGGCCTGCACTCGGCCCAACGCAAGTCCAGCAGAGTTGGGCCTGCTCTCAGCCCATTCTGTTTTTTTTAAAATATATTTAAAAAAAATAAAAAATATGTAGATACAGATCAGTCCTGATGGAAGGGAAATATTTATTCGTGATGAAATTACAAATAGTTTGATGGGAGAATAAAAATAAATATTTGTTTTTTTTCATGAATTATTAATTACATTTTACTGTTATGATTATTAATCTATAAAATTTAAAAACAATTATATATATATATATATATATATATATATATATATATATATATATATATATATATATATATATATATGTGTGTGTGTGTGTGTGTGTGTGTGTGTGTGTGTGTGTGTGTGTGTGTGTCGTTTAAAGTAATTTCACAAGTTGAAAGCAATATGAAAAGTTTGGTAACCAAACACACAAAACTGTTTTTTTTCAACCTCAAACTCTTAATATTTAAATATTTCAAGCTCCGTGGCTCCCACGATATTGCCTACAACTTTAACATACTTAAATTGTCATAAAACATCTTAATCCAAAGTAACATCATCCTTATCATATTTTACCAGGACTTTGATATTGACTAACCAAACACTAAAGCATGTTAAACAACATTATACATCACCATTTACCATTGCATTGTCACCTTTTAACACATCAATAAAGGCATAAAAAAAAACTTAGAGCATACATGTACATGTTAATTCATAGCAATAACTAATCATCTTAAAAGAAAGAATCAAACATTTAATGCATTGAATCTAGCAAATAGTTTTTAAAAAAGATGCATAATGGTCATTTTAAGAAGAAATTTAAAAGACTAGATATAAAGGGAGGGGTTATATTTATTGGGCTTCATCACCTTATCAAAGTTGGAAATATACAATGTCCAATAATTTTACTTCTTAAGTTTGGAATATCTTTGTTTATTCTTTAAACTCTAAATAAGTATCTCTACTTCCAATCTTGGATTTGCCTCCATATAATATCTTTCAATTAATTCATGGTGAAGAGGTCATCACCAATACCATGAATAGTCCTTATAGCTTTCATTGCATAATTCTCAATAATATCCAAACTATATTTTTGCAATGTCTTGGTAACTTAAGGTTGAGATTCATTAGACATGTTTTTCAAGCTTGTTCATCTACAACATCATCTTGTGATTGTTTGCCTTGAGTGAAGCCGAAATCCCTTCAATGAGTGTTATCAAGTTACCCATTTGATCCTTGAATGATGCAGTCATAGTTGTCATCACTAACATGGTGCCAAAACCAGAAACCTTGGTTGGTGATGGAGAGATTTTCATATGTCAATTGTCGAAGATATCACTTTAAGTTTTGATGAAAAATCTAATCACCCTAATTGATTTTTATGGTGGGGTTACTAGTATTTTCACCCTTAGTGTAGTGAGTCCTTTTGCCTTCTATATATTTGACATTGTTATTGTCTTATGAATCGACTTAGTTTGCACTTATAACTTGGCAATGCACTTTGTAATCAATAAAAAAGTTAAAAAAATCCTCAATGAATTATCAACGACCTAACTTAACAGTCTTATTACATAACAACAATCATAATGTTTTTTCTAGTTATTATTGGAAGGTTGTTGGGATTTTTTGTTTTTTTAAAGAAAAAAAATGAGAGGTGGAAATGTCCCTAGTAGAGTCACTAGAAATTTCTGGACACAAATTTGAGTACCTAAAAATTAAGCAAGCACATGTGCACAAACATATGATTTATTAATGTATATGACTAAGCACAATTTTTGTTTAAAATACTCTTATTAAAGAATAAAACAATCCTATAGTTCTTTTTTTAAATTTGATTTATGACAACTTGATTTTTTTGTGAAATCATGACAAGATTTATACTTTGCTAGAACATAAATTTAGGCATATATTACGAGATTTGATGATTTAATGCTTTGATTATTTGAAGTGTACATTTGATTTATCTTCAAATATTGGTGTATATTACAGAGCAAGTTTTGATGAGTTGATACTTTGATTATTTGAAAACTCTTATGGGACGTGATACAACAAAGCTTCAAAGCGCTGATGAAGGATGCTTAGGAGCTTTTAAGAGAGCTTATTTACTTGAAAAGTTTGTCTTGAAGAAGATTATATATCCCTAAGCATAGTTCTCTTTTATCTAGAATGAGGTCTATTTATAAAGATACGCAAGCACACCAATATCTTTTGTTAATGTCATGTGATGTTATTTTATTGATTGATTTTTATTTATAAGATTTTGTATTTATGATAAAATATTTTAAATGTCACATCTCATGTATTAATGTTTTTATTTCCAAATAAATACCCAAAAATGCATATATTTTCTATGTTATTTATTTCAAATTTACTTTATTTTTTATGTAAAAATAATACATGATAAAATTTGATCGGTATTTTTTTTTAATTCTAAAGGAGAAAGTCTAGACATCAAATATGGCTTAGTGTACAAGAAAATAATAATAATAATAATAATAATAATAATATTTGGCTTGGACGGAGAATATATCGCAGTATATACCCTGACGGTGTTATAATTCAGTTAATCAACGGCTTAGATGTCATATGATTAGTCTACACATCGTGATCATGATTCCATCATAATATAGATTATTGACCAGTCAAGAGGAAGGAAGCTAAATAGAAGTCTGGAAATCATCATCCATTATTTAAGAAACTCTGAATTAGAATATATCAAAGCAGATATTAAATAACTATTCTTAAAACATTTGAAGTTGATAGATACATTTAATTTACATAGAAAATTAGTTTTGATTGAAATCGGTGGTGCCCTAGCAGTAGCATTATTGTTTTATTTTATTAAAAAATAATAATTGACGTAACAGGAATTAATTTGCAAGAATAAAAAAATTCACAAATTATAAATAACAATATAAAAACACCAAGAGAGTAGAGGAGTGGAGACAGCATTCATACTCATAAAAGCAAGGAGAGAAAAGAAGCGTGACGTGGAGTTCATAGAACCCTGTGCCCGCAAGCAACGGCCAAGATTCGCTCTAAGTTCTCCCCACCCCACTCCTCCCGTTATCTTCTCTCTTTCGCTTCCTTTTTTTTTCCTATCAGTATCCCTCGCTCTCTCACTCGCTCTCTCTCTGGTGCAAGAGAACGAGACGAAGAAAAGGATGTTACTAGGGAAGCGTCCAAGGGGACCCATGAGAAGAACGGCAAGCATGACTGGTATAACCGTTGATCTTCCCGGTAACGTGGATGCCGGCTCATCGGAGCCTAATTCTGATAATTTTAACGATACCCTTCATTTAACTGCGAGACCAGAAGACGGGCCTCCTCCTTATCATCACAGCAACAACATGGTGGGTGCTTTTGATGGCGGGAATACTAGTGGATTCTTATTACATGATCAACGTTTATTGGCCACCATGGTTTCACCAAGAAACCACTATAGGAGCGGTGGCTCTGGTGATCATCTTGTTGAGGCTGCTCATTTCTTGAGGACTTGTGGACTTTGTAAACGCCGGTTGGGTCCTGGGAAAGACTTGTTCATGTATAGGTATGCTCATTAATTTATATTACATATAGCTTTTCTTTCGAGTTATTTGTTGGATTTTTTGTTGCTGCTGTTTTTGTAGTTGCTTGCTTGTCTTCTTGAAGGGATTCTTTTGCTGCTGTTGTTTTTGTAGTTGCTTGTCTTCTTGAAGAGATTTTTTTCTGTTTTCCAGCTGGTCGTACTTTCCTTTTCTTTCCATGAATTCTGAAGGATTTTCAGTAAATTATTACATCCTATTATGTTCAGTCATGAACTAGTGTTTTTCATTCAACTAAATGCAGAAGTTTGTGTGAGATTCTCTGGTGTTCTTGTTAAAAAAAAAAAACAAATCTGAAGACACTGATCTGCTCGTGCATCGAATATCCTCAGCTTCCTCTTATAGGACTTTGATTTTATTTTATGAAGAACTGCTCGCATGAGTTAGTGTGTCTAGCTAATAAATGTTCTTTTTGTGAGTGTGTGATAATATTGCAGGGGAGATATGGCATTTTGTAGTCAAGAGTGCAGAGAACAGCAGATGAAACAAGATGCGAAAAAAGAAAAGGGCCATGTAATGATAGCATCAAAGAAAGAAGATCGCCGTGCATCAGCATCCACAACAAGCTCAAAGTCTTCTCGTAAAAGTGAAACTCTGGCTGCTGCTTGACCAGGCCAGACACCACTACTGCTACTACTGCTTCTCAAGAGAGACGAGATGACGTGTGATAAATGATATTGTAGAATTTACTGGCAAAAATATATATAATCTCATATTAATTAGCCAATCAATCTCCTCTACTAGCTAGTAATGATCATCAGCCCACGTATATTTACATGATTCCCTGCACCACAAAATGTGGAAAACAATATGACGAGTGATCATCGTGTAAAATATTTAGAAAATGAATGTGGGTGCAGTTATGTACTGAGATGCCAATGGATCTGGTCCTTTTCCCTCCCGATCGAGTCTTGTAATCTCTCTGTATGTTCAACCCTTTTCAGGTTTTCCATAATTCTCATGGCTTATTTCCTGTTTACTTTCACTGTCGATCACTTTAATGCAATCAGCAGAACTGCTCTTCTGCTTAGGATCTTGGAAATAATTTTACTTTAGTGGTGATATATCATATGGGGGAAAGAAATGATATTTAAAACCTACTTAAACTTCTTTAAATGCATCATTTTTAATGTGAAAATATATCCTTAAAATTATTTAAAAATGATATATTCTTAATTAATATACAAACTGGATTGAGAAAATCTCTTACGATCGAATAAAAATAACTTGTAATATAATTTAATGCTTCCATGATTGATACTATTATTTACTTTATTTTTACTTAACATGCTAAGATTAAATTTGAGCACTATTTAATTCAGATAAATTAATCTTAAAAATCATTAATTTAGATCTGCTACTCGTCAACTTTTTGGACGATACAAATTAGAAGACCTTTAGATCAAAGCACAGTAGCCTAGCTAAAGAGAGGTGAGCTTTATTTGGTACAAAGCTAGTGATAGTGGATCTAGCTAGCATGCGTCACTGTTAATTTTATTTAATCATCAACCATGAAATATGGGATCTACGTCTGTGATGGTCCCTCACCCACACCCTCCGGCCTGCTCGTAATTTTCCACAAATATAACTTTTACACGTTTGCTAGCGCTGATGTAATCGTCACTACAAAATTTTAATACATTTTACTCTCCTTTTAACTCGTATACGTTTAGCTTGTAGTAAAAGGCCAATATGATTCATTTGACGGTCCATGGAAATTAAAATTTATTTATTTTTTCTTTCCCTATTCTTTTTTCCCTTCTTGTTGACTCATTGTAGTTATATGTATGCATAGATAAAATAATTAAACTTCTCTTTCTTTCTTAATAGATCATATAATTATCTTGGCAAAACCCCTGATTATCTTGTTTCAATTATTCATTCTTATCTATGTGTTTTTAATTTATCTTAAGAAAATAGATAATTAATGCAAGTGTGTAACTTATATATGTTAAAAGCTAGATAAACTTAAAATAATAACATTTTTTCTAGGGATAGAGAAGGATTCTATAATTCTAATAAAAATGGGTGGGAGTAATATTTGAAACAAAATAAGCCAAATTGGTAAGAAAGAAAATTGGTCTAATCATAGTTTTATTTAAAATAACTTCTAAGATAATTTATTTGGCAATATAGATCTTATATAAATATATAAAAAAATCATCTTGTAAATATTTTTTTTAAAGATACTACATTTAATTGAATGAACTAATAAAATATAAAGGTTAATTGACTAAATTAAAAACACATGGTTGACACAAATATAGGAGTAAATCTAGGGTATTTAGCAATTATTTTTATACAATATCATTATTAGCACCAATTAATGTTATAACTATTAAGACGAATTCCTCAAAGATAAGAGACTAATTAATGAATTGAGCACGATTAAGAAAGTATTCATAAATAACCATTTCTAGTCATGGTATGAGTCTTTTTTTTTGTGCGAAAATCTTATTTTTTAGAAAATATACTTTGTGAACCTATATGAATGAGTAAAATTTTGGTTGTTATAGGCTCATAAATAGTGCACGTCCTGATTTAAATTCAAAACCTGCTACGCAAATCACAAATCTTTTATCATCATGTCACACCTTTTCTTTTGGAGACAAATAAATAATGGTGCTCTTGAAGTCTAGAAGGTAGAAACTCTCTCTTTCAAAACCTAAAATGAGTTATAGATTCTTCAGACCATATATATCAAGTAAACAATATTACTTTTTTTTTCTTTGCACCATAAATATAGGAATTCTCTTCTTTTTTTTATCTATAGATTGATTGAGCAGCTTTTTTATACTCATATGACGAGTCCAGACGTACAGCAGCAATTTGAATTAGACGTTGTAAAAGTTTTTAGTAATTTATATTACAAAATAAGCAAAAGTTAGTAGCTATTTGTTGGCAAAAAAAGAAAAGAAAAGGAGAGAGGCCAAAATACAAAAGGAAATATGTCATCTTTGCAATCAAATTTCAGCTTATTTCAATCGGAAACCTGTTTAAATCAAAGTTATTGATCCCGTCCCGTTCCGACCGGAACGGTCGGAACGCCCCGTCCCGTTGCAAAATCCGGGACAAAACGGCGACGTTTTTGTCCCGGTCAAAATCCCGGCCAGATCCGGATTTTCCGGCCGAATTCCGGCCGGAACGCCCCGGTTCCGTACCGGGCGTTCCGTTCCGGTCAAGCCAAAATGAATAATATCCCAACGATCCACTGAATCTAATCTCGTTTGAATGGAAAGACCAATCGCTTGTATGAGGCTCTGAGACTCCCCCTCCATGTTTTCTTACAAGAAAACTTCGGATCTGGACTGAACGGCATGAATCAAAACCTTGTTGTAAGAGACAAGGTGCAAATCGAGAGGCTGACCAACGAGCAGGGAATCATCCCATCCGCTGCTGGGACTCTGTGGGGACTGAGGGTCTGGGGAGAAGAGGGTGGCTATGTGGTGCTGGGGGCATGCTGGGTCGGGGAGAATAAGGGAGAATGTTTGACGGCGTGGAGAGAAGTGAGATGTAGGGTTTTTTTTGGAGATGAAGATGGGGGAGGGGAATTAAACGGGGAGTTTTAATTAGAAAGTTGGAAATTAATTAAAATATATGTTCTTTTCCATGTAATAAATACAAATTTAGAAATTAAGGCAAATAGGGGTTTTAATTTGTAATTAATTTGATTGAATTATTTGTAATGAAATGTATTTTAATTAATTATGTTTAAACTTATTGGTTGCTTTACTTTCATAATATTTTGGAATTTTAAAGATGTTTCTAATTTTGAGATTATGTTTGTATTGTATAATTTAAATTTCATTTATCTTGAATTTAAATTATACTTGTTAAATTAATATTTTATTTTTTCCATATATATAATTAAATAAAAATGAACAGTACAAAACCGGAACGGTACCCGGAACGTTCCGTTCCAAACACAAAACCGGAACGGTACCCGGGACGGGATCAATAACTATGGTTTAAATAAAGAGCTTAAAGAATCTGAATCACCGTCGTCTGGTGGTTGTTGTTTTAATTAAAATTGAAAGAGATTCATTTGGAGTTAATGTTGATTGATTGATTGATAGATAGATATGGGCTGTAACAACACTATGGGGTCCTTCACAAATTACATAAAGTACCATTCTATTTTGTGACCTTGAGGGACCACGAACATGGAGATATACGAGCTCTTATAGCTATAGGAGAAAATTTATAATATTTGATTTCAAAAAAATCCTTTCATCTAAAAAGTTAAGCGGTTAGTTAAAGTTTTATAGTATAATTTATATTATTTTTTAATACATCTTTTTAAGTTAAAACCTTTTGGATTTTAATTTACACAAATCCATATTACCTTATACTTGATTTTTATCAAATAGAATAAAATAAAGAGATTCGAACTTATGACCACTAGATCAACAAAATTCTAGTTATTCTTGAACAAATTAAATCTTAAGATAAAAACTAATGAAATTTAAATCTTGGCCCTCCCTAATATTGGCTCTTTTACGGAACCTGATCTCAAACAAAATAGAATCAATCTAAAGTCTTAGTTTTGGCATAGAACATAAGATTTGAAGACAAATATGTTGCTCTAATATTAGATCATGTAGTATAGACTATGACCATTGAGTTTCAGCAACAATTTTAGATGGAGATTTGTACTCAATTTCTATACAACTATTTTTTGCTGCTTGCAACTTTAAGGAGACCATGAAACCTACATTAAGCTTGAATGCTTTTACAATGATCATTGTCTGTTACCTAATGAATGAATGATCTGATTTGTTGAAAAATCAAAAGTTGAAGGAAATCAGTAGCAAGTAATTCTCCTAGTAGTGATCCTGAAGACCATGAGTTTTTGGTGTCGATGACGAACTAACACCTAAGGCACATGCATCGACTCACGATTCAGTGTTGTCGAGTGCGATGTTGTAAGGTTGAGGGGGTGTCTCTTTATAGCGGGATCGAATTACCCGCAAGTACTAGACCCAATGGAAGGAAAACCTTTCAACGTAGTTTTTTTTTCACTATTAAATTTGTTTAATAATTTTTTAAGAGATAATTTCATTTGGCAGATAGAATTTCAAGTTTATAAATATTGAGGTCGCGAGAACAATTACAATGAACTTTAAATCATTAATGGACTTTTACTTCAAGGGAAAATTTGATTAGGAGAATGATAATGATGATGTTGCGAGAAGGGAGTGGAAGAATCATGCTACAACTAAGTATTTGAATCTTAAATGTTGAAAATTTAATAATTTGTAAGAAATATTTAAATTTTAAATTAATTTAATTTAACTCAAAATATAATTTTATTTTTTATATTATTGAAATTTATTGAAATTGTTTTTCAATTTATTTTCTTATAAAAATATTAAATAACAGTGACAAGATTATAGACAAAACTTTCTATCATATTTTCCATAAAGTTAGGATAGTAATTACTCAAAATGTCATTATCAATTAGTTTAAATGGCTTTGACTATGGTTTCAAAATGAGATTTAATGTCTGAAATTGAATAAAGATACCTTTAACATCAGGTTTTTGTTTCAATGAAAACATCCAAATAAATATAGTAAAATAATCCAAAACAAAATAAGCATAATAACAAGTTTGGGATAGACAAGCTGTCTTTTATTGGATCCAACAAGAAGTTTAGTTGCATACAGCACATGATATGATTCACAGTGCAAAAATCTCTTGGCCTGCCTTTCAAGTAAGATAGTTATTACAGCTAAGTTTGGTGCTATTGAGAAAAGAGGTCGGGTTGAAAAGAGGAAGAGTAGACATGGTGAAAGACGTTGAGAATGGGACGTTGATCTGGTTTGGCTGATACCATTTAGGGCATGTTTGGGAATGCGGTTGTGATTGTTTTTTAAAGTGCTTTTTATTTATAAATACATCAAAATGATAATTTTTATTTTTAAAAAATTATTTTTGATATCAGCACATCAAAATGATTAAAAAACATCAAAAAAAAATCATTTAAAATGAAAAAAAATTCAAATTTTGAGCAAACGGCGGTACAATCGCAGAAACAAACAAGCCCTTAAAGTCTTGAGAAAGAATAAAGATTTAAAAGTTTTAATCTACACTGTATCGATTTTACAGATAAGTTCCAAGTATAAGTTATTATATATAGTGTTTTTTAAAATAAAAATAAAAATAAAAATCATTTAAATGCCCTATGAATCGTCACCAAGCTTTGAAAAGAAACTAGTACTAATGTAAAACAGCTAGAAGAAAACATTATAGATTGATTTCAAATCATTTTTTATAAAGCCTATGGACTCATTCAATAATCAATTAACTACTATTTGTCTTGTAGTTTATCAACTAAGCTATTATTTTAATATGTATTATCTCACTCTCATCAACTTTCCTAGTAGCTCATATTATACTCCAAAGTTAATAGATTATTAGATGATTTCTCTTTCGGCTATATTAAAACGCAACTGAATCTTTAGCAGAAAATTTGGAAAGATTTGCTGTGAATTTTCTACTAGGAGGTCAATGGCTCTCTATATCGTTGATTGCTACCCTATAATTCAAAAACTTGCAAAACCTATTATTTATCTTGACCTACACAATATAAAACTCTTCCCAAATCTTCTATCCCACCTTTTATTATTATTATTATAATTATTATTAGAATCGTACTTCAAATCTTAATTTATTATCCTAAAGAGTTTAAGTCAGAAAGGGTTAAAATTAACCCATGAGTAACTTCTAACCCTCTTTGATCTTGCATTGGAGGGTGGGGTATAAGAGATTCTTAAGGGGAAATGTTTTTGGAGATTTATGCTCTCTTTTTTTCTCCCCATGATCTCTCGTTGATTTTTCTTCTCTTTTTCTTAAACCAAATATGGAACTCTATCGCTATAAATTATTTATTATATTTAAAAAATAAGTGGGTATTACCATAATAATTGTTTGTTAGCATTGGTAAATGGAAAATTTGGGGAAAAAGACATTTCATAAAGACCCAATTGTTGGGGTTTAGGGTGTCAGCTCAATTCCAGGTTTCCTGCCTGGGATTGGGAGAACTTGCCACAAATAATAATTAAAAATTATAACCAATTATCCATTACCACTACCTCTTTATCCATTTTAAAATTGCAATCTTCCAAGTGTTCTTACCTCAGGACTCTTTTAATCTATCAACTCCAATATCGATAGTTCACCTATCATCGCCGATTAATTTTATAATTAACGGTCGCAGCTGATCCATGCACGCCATATGTACAAATATGAACATGTATGCATGTTTCTAGATCAAATTGATGAAATGTGCTTACGGAGACCAACAAAAATTAATATTTTTCGAATGTCCAACATGTTATATTAAGTAGTGTTTGAAAGTGTGATAATGATTATTTTTTTAGCTTTTAGAATGCATGAAAATTATATTTTTTATTTTGAAAAATTAATTAATTTTTTATATCAACATATAAAACAATCTAAGAACACTAAAAAGTTTAAGAAAAATGAGAAAAACGAACTTGCACAAACTAAATAGCAAAAAAATAAAATCAATAATAAAGAAAATATGTAAAGAAAGAAATAAAGGGATTGTCTTCCCTTCATAGATCGTCACTCATGGTTGATCATAACCCTTGAATAATTTGAATGTCTACGATTAATTTCAGTTTTCCTTTTATAGTTTGGTTTGTGAAGAAACACTATTTTTATTTCAATGGCATATGAATATTTATTTTTATTGTAAACAATACCCCTATATTATTTTATTTCTAGACTAAATGGAGAAATATTTTCTTGTCAATTAGTACTAAAATTGATCAAACAGATTAACAACAGATATGATCTACAAGTCGATCCCTTAGTTTTTTTTAGAAGTTTAGATAATGTCTTCAAAGATCTTAAAGTTGTTTATGAATGGCCATACACATAGCTTTTATTTCTTATCTCCAATCCTTCTATGATCAAGAACATTTGTTTTATTAAAATCATCTTGTACTTAACCTAAAATGCTTAGCAAATAATTATGTATTTGCATACAATTATTAATGTAAATAATAAATTACTCCATTTAAAATATTAAGTTATAACATGAAGTTTTAAGACTCGGTCTTATACTATATTATTAAATAATAGTGTAGAAATATTTAAATATCTTTTTGTTCAATAATATATTTTTTAATTTTTTATTAGAAAAAAATTAAAAATCTCTTTTAATGGTATTTGATATGGACATTTAGATATTTTCAAGATTTGATGATTAAAAATATGATTGTTGTAATGTAATTATTTGGAATGTGAAATTAGTGTTAAGCTAAGATCAGAGGATTTAAAAAGGGTTGGAAAAAAGTATAATATTTTCTAGAAATAATTACAATATTTATCAACATTTACGATGACTTTATTAAAAGAACTTGAGATTCATGTGTTAACGATTAGGGATACCCAATTAGATGTCCCTTTTTTTGTGGATCTAGACACTGTTTAGCACTGTATTTTAAAAGTGTTTTTGAAAAAATATGAACAATTTTTATTTTGATTTTTTATTTTAAATTTAAAAAAATTGATATTTTTAGATTATTTTCATGTGCTGATGTCAAAAATATTTTTTTGAAAAAAATATTTTTTGATGAAATTTTAAACAAAAAATACTTTAAAAAATAACTTTAACCACACTTCCAATCAGGCACCTAGACATGTCTGTTCTCTTACATGGATTTGATTTCGCAACCCTCTCCTTGATGGGACTCAAATGCGCCCCTTTCTATAAGAGGAAATCAATTCTCGGATGAATAAGACAAAAATCCAGCAGCTGTAACCTCCTTACGTATGGCATGCACCTGATGTTACCTCCTCATGTATGGCATGTTGTAACCTCTCGAATGCTTTGGAATTTTGTTTTCCTTATGTTTAGGAAATTTGTTTCTTTATTCTTTGTGCATTCTGTTATTTGTATTCTCTATAAATGTACACTGCAAGATAATGTAAAACTTAACTTTTCAATAAACTTTTCATGGTATCAAAGCCTCATTCAAATATATCTTTCATGGATGAAAAAATTCAAGAAAACCCAGCTGCTGCTATGCCTAACCCCACCATCATAACAACAATCAACGCTGCAACACAATTACCTCTCAAACTCACGTCAATAAACTACCTAACCTGGCGTGTTCAGTTCAATGCTCTCCTCATAGGTTATGATCTTATGTGGTATGTGGATGGCTTCTATCCAGAACCACCCAAACTCCTGCACAATGCACCCAACCCTGCTCATATGTTGTGGGTTCGACAAGATCAGCTTCTGTTTCAGAATAAATAATGTCACTTATTGCTTCTGCAACAACTTCCCGAATGGCTTGGGAAAAACTCAACACTCTCTATGCAAATCGTTCACGATCACGAGTCTTGAGCCTCAAAGAATGACTCACCACCATCACTCGTGGCTCCAACACTAAGGGTGAATTTCTTAACATCATGAGAAGCATATCTGATGAGCTGTCAATTATAGGTGAACCTCCTAGTGATATTGATTTGGTCGTTCATATTCCCAATGGTCTTGGACCAGCATTCAAAGAAATTTCTGCAGGCTCGTGACAATCCCATCAGCTTTGAAGATCTTCATGGTAAACTTGTGGAATATGAAAATTTTCTCAAACGAGAAGAAGTGTGTGCTATGTCTCCTACAATCACAGCTCATGTAACCTAACATTCAGGCCAAATCCACAATTAAACTCCCAGACACAATAAAGCCTCCTTCAATAATTGTGGATATCAGTCATTTCCCACCTACAATCATGGCTATAATGGCTCATCCCAGTCTCAACAAAAATGTCCAGGCCAGGGGTACAAAGGATTCTGTCAATTATGTGATCAATAAGGTCATAGTGCAAAAAGATGCCCTCGAGTTCGTCCCACTGCATTTCAACCCCAACTGCCAACTACACTACTACCTCCCCATAGCAACCAAGTTGGCTTCTTGATTCTGCAGCATCTCATCATGTCACAGATGATCTCAAAAATCTCTCACTCACATCGGCATATGAAGGTTCAGATGCCATTGTCATAGGTGATGACACAGGTTTGCAAATTACTCACATTGTCCATGCCACTCTTCCCACTCCTTTAACGTTGTCATCGGCACATTATGGACACGGGACTTACCATGCTCCACAAAGCCTCTATTCCTCTTTCCTTTTGGTCCCATGCCTTTCAAGCGGCAACATTCTCATTAATCGCTTACCTACTCCCATCCTTCACCTTAAATCTCCATTTGAATCTCTTTTTGGTGATCCCCCTAATTATCTCAAACTAAGTGTATTTGAGTGTCTATGTTATCCATGGTTACATCCATATACCAAACACAAACTTGACCCTCGCTTGTGTCCTTGTGTTTTTCTAAGCTACTCCCTCACTCAGAGTGCCTACAACTGTTTAGATCCCACTACCCATTGTTTATTTATCTCAAGTCATGTATGTTTTGTTGAAAATGAATTCTCAGTATGCTACTTTGCCTCATAAAAACAAGTCCTCTCCCTCTAATCAAAGTTGGTTTGCATCATTCAACATTCCTTTCTCCACCACTTGTGTTTCCCTCTTCCCCTTCTGTTTTTCAATTGTTCATGCCAATTTTGTCACCTGCAACACTATCAACACATGCTCAGCAAGTCCCCATACACTCATATTTCTGTCAGTCGACCATGTTTGTTGATCCCTCTCCTCTTTCCAGTCCTTGCACCTCACATCTTGTCGACAACTTTTCCACCCACAAACACAACACCTAACCCGCCACCCTATCCCAACTTATCCAATGATCACCCGGTCCAATAACATATCTTTAAACCTCAACAACTTAATATTACCACCAAACATCCCTGCATCTATCTCTAGAGCCAACTTGTGTTTCTCAAGCCCTTCAACATCCACAATGGAGAGTTGTCATGTCTGCTGAATTTAACACCTTAACAAGTAATGGCATCTTGGAATTGGTTACACCTTTTCGAAACAGAATTTAGTGGGCTGTAAATGGATCTTTAGAATCAAAAGAAAACCAGACGGCTCCATTGACAGGTACAAGGTAAGCCTTGTCGCCAAAGGCTTTTATCAACGTCCATAGAATTAAACAACTTGATGTTAATAATACCTTTCTCTAAGGTTCTTTTCTGAGGATTTTTTCATGGCTTAACCCTGGAGCTTCATTGATGATTAGCTGCCACATCATGTTTGTCGCCTCCACAAAGCCATATATGGCCTCAATCAGGTTCCACGAGCCTAGTACACTGAAGCTAGCCACCTTTCTTTCTCTCAGCAGTTTATTAACTCCTAAACTGATACGTCATTATTCATCTATCATCAAGATGGAATCCATGTGTATTTTTTTTGTCTATGTTGATGACCTCCTCATCGGTAATAATACCAGTTTCTTAAATTCCTTCATTGTTGCCCTAGCCTCCCGCTTCTCTGTGAAAGACATGGGCTGTATTCATTACTTTCTTGGTGTTTAAGTTATTCCAACTTCAACTGGTCTTCTCCTATCACAGCACAAATATATATATATATATATATATATATATATATATATATATATATATATATATATATATGATTTGCTTGTTCGGACTAACATGATAGGTGCCAAGCCAGCCCACACACCCCTCTCTATATCTACTAGTCTCACTCTCACTAGATTGGTCTGCCTCCATGGATGTTACTGAATTTCATAGTGTTGTTGGGTCTCTTCAATACCTCTCACTCACACGTCAAGACATCGCATTTACGGTGAATAAATTTTCTTAATTCATGCATAAACCCACTCAAATGCACTAGCAGTGGTTAAGCGTCTCTTAGGATATCTCAAGGGTACAATTCACCATGACCTCTCCCTCACAAGCAGTTCTTCCACTACCTTATCTGCTTTCTCTGATTCGGATTGGGCGGGCAATCCTGATGACCGCACGTCAACCACGACCTCTGTATTATTTCTGGGAGGTAATGTTGTCTCTTAGGCCTCTCGGAAACAGCGCTTCGTCGCTCGCTCTTCCATAGAAGTTGAATATAGGGCATTCATTGCCACTGCTGCTGAAGAATCCTGGTTACAACAACTCTTGGGAGAGTTGAACTCATCTCCTACCATTTCGTTTCCAGATGCTCTCACAAAGCCTCTCTCTCACCAACAGTTGACTCTCCTTCGAACCAAGATTGGTGTCTCTGATGGGAGCACCATCTCGCGGGGGCATATAAGAGGAAATGAATTTTCAAATGAATAAGAAAAAAATCCACCAATTGTAACCTCCTCACTTATGGCATGCACCTGCTGTTACCTCCTCATGTATGGCATGTTGTAACCTCCCTGTATGCTTTGGAATTTTGTTTTCCTTATGTTTAGGAAATATGTTTCTTTATTCTCTATACAATTTGTTTTTTGTATTCCCTATAAATATACACTGCAACATAATGTAAAATTTAACTTTTCAATAAACTCTTCACTTTTCTTAGTACCATTTGTGGACACACTATTGCTTTTTTTTTTAAAATTTTTTTTTGAAAAAAAGTAATTTTTATTTGATTTAAAATAACTATTTTTAGATCATTTATATTGATATCAAAAATAATTTTTTTTAAAAGATAAAAAATATATAAAATAATCACTACCACACTACTAAATAATATTACATGTGACAAAGTCATTAAAGGAAAAAATAGCTTAACACAACAATATGTACAGGTACAGGGATTGACAAAGAATCTCACACTCTCTTCTTCAAATTCTAATCATTTCTCTTTTTATATCTTTTAGGCAAACACAATTTTAAAAAATACCTTATACATAAAGCTAATTTAAAAATTGATTGGTTTCCTAAGTCAAACATTAGACTTGTTTTTGTAGGAGTTCATGATTTTCATCTTCAATAATATCAATAATATCAATCTTCAAATCTATTCATCAACCTTAGAAAGATCTTGATCTTTTAAGATTGTCTTTAAACCTCATAAAATATTTGCAAGACTTTAAACACATAAAACAAATCCTCTTTTCATATTTGCGAGCATAATTTGACTATTAATATCCTTTGCTAGAAAGCATTTTCTTGGGTTTTGAATGTTGTAGCAAAACTTTAAAACATTTTTAAAAACATAATTGAAACCTTTAATTTTATTCCAATACTACTATGTATGGGTATTTAATCAAGAAAAATATAATAATTTTTTGCAGACTCAAATCACTCCTCAACTTATTGTATTTCAATTGGATCTTAAGAGTTTAATAACTTTCTCAATTGAGCCCACCATGTCTATTAATGATTTTTCTTTCTTTTTTCCCCCACAATGTGTGTAATAATTTATGCTTTTCAGGAACTTTATTAACCCTAAAATGTTTTTGAATAATTTGGAAAGAAAAGCTCGATTAAGTATTTTTTTAATAGTTTAGGGAGCCAATTGATAAAAAAAAACAAATCCTCGATAACTCCAATTAGATATGAATTATAGTTTAGGGACTATTTGAAATTTGCTGTGAATCTAGATAACAATGAGGAAACTAATTTAAGAATCTAAGGTATGAGTTATAATGTAAAGCATATGTTTCAAAGGAATTATCATCGCCCGACAAATTGGCTTCAATTCATAATATATAAAGCCTTTCTTTTCATACGAATGGAAATTTTTATTTTTGTCAAATAAAACAAAATATAAGCATCCTAGCAAAAAAGAAAATCAAATGCAATAAAAAGGTTCTACATATCATGATATATATATATTATATATATATATATATATATATATATTATTATTTCTTAGATGGATGGTAAAGATATCTTAGTTTGTATATCAATTAAAAATAAATCTTTAATTTAACGGTCCAAAATCTATGCTAGAAATTAAATCCAATTCAGGTGAGAGTTTGTGAGATTTAAGTAAGCCAAAAGCAGAGGGAAGGGCATAAAATCATAGCTTTGGTCTTTGGATAGGAAAACGAACCACCCAAAAGTTGGCCCAGTTCAGTGAGCCAGGCATTTCTTTTAACGAGACGAGAAGATTGGAGATGCGGGGTATCGATCCCCGTACCTCTCGCATGCTAAGCGAGCGCTCTACCATCTGAGCTACATCCCCTTACATTCTTGCACAGGAGAATATATAGTATTAATTATTATATTTAGGTTTTATCAGTATTTTTGTTTCAATTCAATTTTATTGTAGCAAATTATAGTTTAACCAATGCATAAATAGGGCAATAAATAAAATAGGACAATAAATAAAAATTTTTTAGGTTAATCTTAGGTTTTATTGAACTTGTAAATTAAAAACAATGAAATCTTATATTTTCACGGATTAATATCAAGACCTTTTGTTAAGAACCAAAATTGATGAAATTTCCTATTTATAGGGGATTAACATCAAAGTTTTTGTTAAAAAAACATCAAAATCGATAAAATATCTTATTTTTAGGGATTAATGTCAAAATTTTCTATTAAGAAACCATAATTGATGAAATCTTCTATTTTAATGGATTAATGTCTTTTTTTTTTAAATGCCAAAAAAAAGATAAAATAAACTTATTTTTTAATGATTAACATTAAATGTTTTTTATTAAAAGGCCAATATGGATGAAATCTCCTATTTTTATGAATTGATTTTAATTTTATTTTTGTTAAAGGGGTCAAAATCAATGAAGGTTCTAATTTTATGGATAAACATCAAAATTCACTTGTTAAAAAAGGAAAAGATCAATGAAATCTTCTATTTTTTGAGATTAACATCAAATATATCAACGAGTCTCCTATTTTTAGGAGAAAAGTTCGATGAAATTGTCTATTTTTAAGGATTAACATCAAATATATCAACGAAGTCTTCTATTTTTAGAGATCAATGTTATTTTTTAAAATAATTTAGACTAAATTCCAAATAAATTGAGAAATAAATTTACATAATTAATAACATGAGTAAAATAAATTTAGGAGAAAATACGTAGCAAATGTAACTTTTTATTTTAAAGGATTTTGTAAGGTTGATATTTATTTTTTCTTAAACATAACAAGCTCATTACATTAATCTCTAAAATCAATGTTTGTTTAAGGATTCCTAGTTTTCCTTAATCACTACTCAACTTTATTTTTCTCAATTATTTTCATTAATTTAGGAGGCCCCGATCATCATGCCAAGTTTGGCAAGGACTATTGAACATTATAAATATTTAAATTATATGAAAAATAAGAAAAAATTAAGTCTTGGATCAAAAATAAAATTTTCAAAAACTAAAAGGATTGAAAAATGTATTAGCTAGAAAAGTAGATGGACCAAAGAAAACTTTTTGTGCCAATTTGTAAATAGCCACTTAATTTTCCCATGTTTTAGATTTTGGCCCTTTATCTTTTTATATTTTTCACTTTTATTTTAATCTTGTAATTCCTTAACAAAACAAAAGCAATTATCCATCAATTTAGCTATAAAAAAAACAATTGAAAAAATAAATGTCAAGGGTTAAATTTTTAAACTAAAGCGAGAGGAGAATAATTTATTGTGCACCACCTCACAAAAAACATTATATATTTCAATAGTTTTTTTTTAATATATGTATTTTTTTTAAATTCACTTTTTATCAACATTTGGTTTAATAAAGATTGTGCTTACGATTTGTTTTGATTTGACCTTTATGAGGTTATTTTAATCTCATAATCCGAGTCACGACTATAGTGGGTTAACCTAGATAACTTTGGTTTTTTCTAGTTATTTTTTTGATTCCATTATTCAATATCAAATTGATTGAAAATTAGGCTTCATACTATTTTTCAATATGTTTTTTTTGTTACAGTTATCGTAGTCTCATGATTATGCTTGAGGATTTAACAAGTTAATGTCAATTAATCCAATATGTTTTAATCTTAATAGTTTTTTTTTTAAATATCATTTTGAGTTTTATTTTTCAATTTATATTTTTATCGATTATTCAGATTAATTTTAAAACTATCAAGTCAATTAGATTATCTCATGCAAGCCCTCTACCCAATAACAACACTATTTTATTTTGCTAGAAAAAATATTACCAACACTTAAATAATTTCTTACAAAATGAGATTGTATGAAAGAAACTTTTGAGAGTTTCAAGTTTCCAACTTCTGATGCCCTATCCCATTTTCTCAAGAGCTTAAGCTCTTTTAGCTATGTCAATCAATCCAATTAAACAAAAACTTGCATTTGCACCTGGCTCTGGAGCTCATCATAAACAGAATTGAGCTCAATAAATGGAAAGAAACACCTTTTCTGCTATGCAAATGCAAAAACTAGAGAACTGAAATGGCCCTTCGTTCTGCAAGAATCTTCTCATGATCTGGTGCAGGAAATTTCTCCAGGTCCACAGAAGCATTATCTCCAACAGTCTTAGCCACCCACCTGCTTCCAAGGATTGCAGGCAACATAAATGATCGCACAATCCAAAACCTTTCAGCATTAAGTGATGATGAGTCCAACAGGACCAGTATCATCCCACAAAGCATGAGTTGCCCACGTATACATTGACTGGTCCACCGAAAAAAATTGTGGACGTTATAGATATAACCCCGAAGGGTTCGAATAATGGGGACTCCACATGTATGGCAATGGAGAGAAGAGAGCTGGGACCGTTGAAATATTTTTGCCCTTTACCATGGTACTCCATAAGGCGGGCACTATCATAGAATTTAAGATGATCAATACAAGAAACTGGGACCAGAACGCACGGTATTTCTTGGTGAAGTCCGCACTAACATGGCTTCCAAGCAAGGTAACTTGAAGAAGAAAGCTCCGAAAAGGAAGAGAGCTTTAGCCAAGTACAGAACGAAATTACTTGATTTTGATCCGATAAACACAGTTTATGAGCAATTTTCACATTTATAGATCATCTATTTCCCATAGAAAGAGGTATTAGCAATCGGGCTACATGAGCTCCGTAAAATAAACAGCAAAATCCATACATAAAACCTTAAACGAAAATATAACACAAATATTACAGTACAGAAAAAAAAAGGGCATCACTTAGCCACAGCTGGATTAGTGAGAGAGAAAAGGGAAAATGGTTGGTTGTTTTTTGTTCCTGAACCAATCTTCGTCCACTGTTATCTTCTTCCACTAACTCACTTGTATTCCAAAATCATGTTGTTCTCAGGAGCTAGCCCAACACAAGCTCTCATTATGTTCTCAAGCATTGCACGCTGCTTTGACAGTGCATTCACCACTGGTGTGCCTGGTGGAACCTGTTTATTTATTTTTCAATATGATAGAAGACAATTACATTGAAGTTAGTCATAAGCCGCCAGTGTTAAAGACAGAAAATCTGATGGTATTATGATAATCTGACAGAGACAGAGAGATTCCTCTTGACCAAGTCTACATTCCCATGATTTCATTTACACTTAGTTAATAAAGACTAATGCAACTACTTGAACAGCATATATGAAGTTGGTGGCTTTTTTGACGGGTCAAAAAAACTAAACCCAACTCAACTTTCCCTTCATTTCACTGAGTTACTAATAAAACCAAAAGAATTGGTAGTGTAAAAGAGTGGAACTTACAAGAGGAGCCTTTGTAAGGTAACTGAGAATAGTAGCAACAGGGTGGAATGAGTGAAACTTGCCCTACATAGAACGAAATTCAAATCAGTACAACTCAGTCCACAAAGAATCTACTTAGTTTGCTCAAGAAAATCAAACAGGATTAAAGGTTCAGTGCAGGAAAACACACCTCTGCTTCACCTTTGAGCTGGATCCTGGTGGTAAGCTCTGCAAGAAGAACCAAATCCAGGATGATCGGTGCAGCCAGGAGGGAGTCTTCACAGGTGTTGTGCATCACAATGGTGTTTTGTCCACCCATGAATATCTCTGAGGTGTACTCATCCATAGCTCTCTTGCTATCTCCAACATATGGCACATACTGAAAAGAACCAAAAAATAGATTTAGCATTGCAAGAGTAAGAGCTGAAAATCAAAAACCAAAGATAACGGTATAGCAAAAGTGAGATTAATTACCTTGATGACTACAACATGGTCAGGGTGTTCACCAGGCTCATACAGAATTCCATTGCTGGAGACCATGTCATCAACAACATTGCTCTTGGAGATTTCTTTGGAGCGGAAGGTTTGAGGAGCCGAGAGGTTCATGCCATCATTGTTTCCCAGATGGTTGTAACTCACTATTGATGTTGGCTGAATCATCACAATCACAAACACCCCATCAATTTCACCAAAGTAATTGAATACACAATTAACACAAAAATTATATAATCCCGCTATCTTAATATATTATATACCTTAATACCGGCCCCAACAAGGAAATCAACCAGAACAGATTTCATCTTGGTCTGACCACTCTTAAAGTCATCTCCACCAATCAAACTGTTCCTCTTAATAGCCAGATCAATAAGTCCTGTAGTTATCAGGAACGAAACAAAGTTAAACTTCTACACTTATTACCAGGCCTTTCAAACAAATGGTGGGTATTTGAAGGTTAAAAACCTGGAACAAAGGTGTTTTGCGGGCTTCCGTTGATGAAAGGTACATTTTCATAAATACAAGCCAAAGCAAACAAGGTTGATGGAGATATCTCTGATTCATCCTTCTCCACAGCAGCCAGGAGGTTCTCCGTGGTGTCATTTAGCCCCACAACAATATTACTATACCTCTCTGTGTTGGCAGTCCACAACACAACAACCTTGTCCACCTTGTTTTTCTCCTTAAATTCCCTAGTTAATTATAAAAACACATGATCTCAACAATTGTTTTTTCACAAGGAAGAAAAAACCTTTTTTTTTTCCAACTACAGAACCAGAGAAGGTCCCGGTAATTAAAATGCTACCTGATGTCTTCCATAATTTTCTGGACTTGTTCTTTCTTAGTGCCTTTGATGACATTGTTAGCACGTGAGCCTTGATTGGCAGCAATGAAATCAGGGTCGTAAATACCAGGTAGTGGAACCATGGATTCCATGTAGGGCCTCAATTGCTTTTGCAAGTCAATGTCGAAAACCTTGGCCCTCGCCATGGCATCTGCTAAGTTCATGTCACTTATGTCCCATCCCCCAAACACGATATCATCCGGGCTCACCTGTATTATTTGTTAGCATTTCAATATTAATATCGCAATCAATTTTTTTGTTCTTAAAAAACAATCACTGTTGATTATCATAATAGTTGAGAATTATTTATGAATTAACTCAAAGATACACTACAAATTTGGAGAGCAAAGCAGGTTATACATATGTATGTATACCATGGGGAGGAGGCTCTTGAATGGAGCATAAATCTCCTCTCCATTGAAGGACCCAAGTCTGATGCTTGATGCCTGGGTAAGTGATCCAAAGTAATTGGCTTGCTGCACCTTGTCCTTAGTTGCCCAGGAGATTCCTCTGCAAAACATTCAGCAACCCACATCATAAAACTAATTAAAAATTCTAATACAGATAACTTATTGACACAAATAGTTAATTTAAAAGTAGAAAGTGAACAATTAAATATCAATCACAGAATCTTACGACCCAAAAGAACCACAATAAAGATTAACATGAACTCACTCTTTGTTGGCAATAACACCACCAGTGAGAGTTGAACCATTGTTTCCTCCCCACCCCACGAGCATAACACTGCCAAAACAAATATAAAAATTAAAACAATATTTCAAGATTAGCCCACAAAAGATAATCCCTCGAATTATTCAAGATACAAAAAGAAGGAAAAGGGTCTGGTTTGTAGGTGCAAACCCTAGTTTGGGGACATGGGTATCAGTCCTGAATTCATATTGGACAGTTTTGGGCTTGACAATCCACTGATAAGAGCCATTTCTGTTCTCATGAACAAGTTCAGTGGTTTCGTAGTTGTACACGGAATGAATCTCATCTTCTACGTACTTAACGTTAGGACTCTCAACCTTAAACTTCTCAATAAACATTTTTGCTTTCTTTGCTAAAGCAGAAAACAAATATCACGAGATCAAAGAATTTGAAAACAAAAATGGAACCAAGACTGAGATGCCACTAATCTAAACTAGCCTCCAACCCTTTCTTTCTCGTGCTCCATCAAGAGCCAGCCCTAGCGGTCTATAAATAGAGAAATGTGACCCAGTTCCCAACACGTGGCGTCACGCTAGTGGATGTGGGCCTAGGGGACCCAACATCACCTTTTTGTTTTTGTTTGCATGGTGGTCTCAAACTCTCAAGGGAAGGAAGCTAGGCCATGCGAAAATTGGAGAGAAGACAAAAGAAGAGTGATTGGACCGCACGTATTAGAGTGACACGTGCGGGAGTACCGAGACAAGTGGCTGCACGTTCAACGTGGCATCATCCTCTGAGTGCCAGAGTTTTTTTTTAAGTGGGGTCCAGAGAAAAAGAAAAAAGGTCCTCAAAATTGTTTCTAATTATCAATATTATCCACACACACGATATAGATGGAAGTGTGACACAAGGTATCTAGGTGGCCATTTCATAATTGGGCGTAGAAACGACGCGCCATATAGACGTTTGAGGACAGAATTTTCCCAACAGCCATGTAGATATATTTGCGAGGTTTTAGCTATTTCCTTATTATCTCTTTCTGTAGATTTTGTTTTGTTTGAAGAAAATAATAATAAATTAATAATAATGATAATAATAATAATAATAAGAGGTGGTAATTAGTTGATTTGGGCTCTAAACTTTAAGCTTGTTTTTGAAGCTTTTTGCCATTTGGGTCGGGCTACCTTTGGCTCATTAGGGCTCTTTAATTTTAGTTTTATTTTTTGACAAATACGAGGTTGGTAACTCTCCCCTTCATCATTACAAGGTATCCAATTGCACATGATTCCGTACGAATTCCTGCTTCTAGCTAGCTCAATCTTCATACTTATAGTTCTTGTAAATCTAGCATTAATATGGATGGTCTTTTTTTAGTTAGATAAAAGCCATAAACTTAGTTTTAATGTACAACAAGCCCATAGAAAATATCATTGATTGTAAATTAAATAAAAAAAACTTTTCAAGAAAAAGGAAAGGAAAAAAGAGTTATCAATATAAATATATTTAAATTATTGAGATTGTGTAAAAATCTAGGATAAAAGGTTTGTTTATTTATCATTTTCCTTTATTTACATGAGATTGTTATGTACTAGATTTCACATCAATTGATTTTACTGTCCTACCGCTTTATTTAGTTTTGAGGTTAAATACCTTTCATTTAAATAGACCGTCACCTGCATTAAATTTGCATTTAATCTAAAAAGATATATAAAATTAAACAAAATAAATAAAGAAGAGAATGAACTAAAACTTGATAAGAATAAATAAAGCGTAAAGAAATAATAAGTTTTTTCACTTAATTAAATATTTCAATTGGACTATAAATTAATTTTTAAACATAATTAAACTTTAATTTGTCCCATGATTAAATCAGATTAGCCTATTAAAAATATAATTATGCCTTTCATTTTAATTTTTATACCGATTTATCAGATAATCATTTATTTTAGACTTGAATCTGCATTTTATTTTATTTTATTTTTGAGCACGATAGAGGTACGATCGGGTTCTCAAATCCATTCATAATCTCCAACTTAATTTTCTATCATGTCAGCCTTTTAATTTATTATTTTTATTTTAATAAAATTTTGTGAATAACCTCGAAATGAGTTATGACATGTAGTTTATAAGTTATAACTTGACCATCCACCCCTCCTCTCTCATTTCTTCTTCTTTTATTTTTTTCTACAAAAAATTGCAAAAGATCACTAGCTACTCACTCGTTTTATATGATCCTAAAAACAATAAAGTTAAAAAGTTTCTCTAATGGCCTAGTCATAGTAATAAAAATATTGTGTTATCTATGATTTATGTGACATGCTTTAATTAATAAAATCCTAACAACACCAGTCTCCTAGCAAAAAGAACATCCCTTAAGAAGTCAAAACTCGAGCACTACACAACCATCTTAGGAATTTGTTTTCTTTATTATGTAGGCTAGTGGCATCGGTTAACCCAATTTGATAGAGCATGCTCAGAAAATAAATGAAAAATAATAATCTATTTTCTTAATTTAAACTTTAAAACTAGTAACCAGAAAAATCATTTTTATAAATAGAATAATTCTTAAGAAAAAAAATTTATAGAGTTTATTTCTTTTAATCTTGAATATCCATTATTAACGAAAAACATGATTGAATTATATATAAGACATATTTTATAAATTTACTTCACGTGAATATCAATTAAATAAAACAATTGTATAATTTTGATTTTTGAAGGCAAATCATAGCTCATGGTCACCACAAGTAGAAGATGACACTAGAGGGTGTCTTTTGGTTAATAAATGGAATCATGCAAGTGAACAAAAGGATATGTTGGTAGGGATAACATTTGAAAAAGATGGTTGATCAATCAATTTAGTACCTAACTTAAACTAAGTTTTATGTCAAAACAAATTGAAAGACAATTGGGTTAGTTTGAGAGATTGTAAAAATCCAAGTAAGACTCCATTTACCTAAAACAATAGTCCATAAAAAAAACATTGAGTTTTTTTTTTTTAATTAACACTTTATCATTTTTTATTTTATTCAGGTAAACTCGGGTTGGTCGGTCAACCCATAATCCAGGTCTTATACTCTACTATGATCTAAACCTGGTTTAATAACTTCATATAGTTGAGTCAATTTTAGCGTAGGGGTTTGTTTAACAAGGGTTAGAGTAATTTCATTTTTATTATATTTATCAATATTTGAAAAGACAATATCATCAATGTTTACTATCTTAAAATTCACAGTTGACTGAATCTTAAATTTTCCAATTGTAAGATGAATTGTTATGCCACGTGATTCAGAACACATGTAAGCACTGTTAATTAAATCTCATCTCTCATAATACCTAATTTTATTATATTTTCTCTTTAACTATTAATGGTTGTAATCCTATACTAGGATCATCAATTAAGAAGGAATGCTAATAGTAGTTTTAATTTACCATGTTTAGTTCCTGGAAAAAAAAGTGTTATAATAAATATTTCATCAATGTACATATCTTTCATACTAAAGAGTATGGTGAGGGAAAAAAGATATATAACAAGGATGTTTGTTTTAAAGGATAAATTTCTAAAGAGTATGAAGTTAATTATTCTGGGAAGTTAGAATAGGTGACTGAATTGCAATGTCATAACAGAAAAAATAGACTTTTTATTCATTTAAATGTTATTGGTATGATACCACCAATTGAGGAATCAAAGTATATTCTTATCATGGTTCTTAATATAAAGGCAAGACTTTACAATTTTAACAATTCTTTGTTTTTATCAAACAATGCATACAAGTTTATTGCTCATACACTTTTTCCCTTGTAAATGATCATTCTACGGTTGATTGGTTGTCTATAATGAAAACCAAACCTACGAGTTGAGCTAAATTTTCTCAAGAAGATAACAATGAATTGAATATAGTAGACGATGTTTGAGTTGGTTAGTGTATATTGAGTTGCTCCATCTATCGACATAGAAGAAAATTTAATTTTTCATGTAGCTAAGAATATTTTTTTGATTTTGAAGAGTTAAATGATGTTTTGAATTGATGAGCATCAATTCAATGAAGAACATTATGACGAGCATGACAATGATAAAATTGACGAAAAAGACATTTCTAACTAAATTGTAAAATGTAATGTCTAATGAAATTGAATTTAGTGTAATTACAAATAGAGTTACAAACAAAATATATTGGTCAGAGAGTTTTATAAAGTTTAAAAAATTACATGACATTGCCACTAACCATTACAAACAGAATTATTATAGATTGAAAACTCATAGGAGAATTTTAGGTGCTTTTAAAATTTTAGGTTCTCTTAAAATTTTAGGTTTAATTGAAAATTTCAAGTAGTAATTAAGAACATAATTACATGCTTAAAAAATATAACTATTTAATATTACAATTTACAAAACCCTAATTAAAAAACTAAAATTCTTGATTTCACAATAAACATGTCTTTTTCTTTCTTCTCTCTTCCTATTTTCTCTCTCTCATACTCTTTCCCTCAACCTCTACATCTTTCATCCACCATGCATCCACGACTTTTCGAGGTAAATATCATACCACTTTTGGGTTTTTAAAGCTTAGTTTTTTTGCCTTACAATGCTATTAACTTGTGCTTGTTTGCTTTTGATCCTTGCAAGCAATTTCGCAAGCATCACTGAGTTGGATTAACATGCAAGGGTTTTCATTTTCCTCTACTTTGTTTTGAGTTTTATGTGCTATATTTGTGAGTTTCGAGTCCATTTCGCTTTTTGATAAGAAGTTTTTCGATGAGTAAATGTTATTCAAAAAGTGGATATGGATTCTCAAAAGTAATTATCTAGGAGGTTTCAGGTTCAGATTGTGAGAGAAGAGGGGTAAGGATTTAAGAGTTAAGAATATCACTCCACACCTGAGTGAAAAACATCAACCGAATATGTAAAGTACTGATATTGTTTTGTGGCTGAAATTATCCTCAGCATGAAAATATACGTCGTAAAACCAGCAACCATGCATCCAACAACATAGATTCGTTACAATGCCAAAACTCTACGATCCATTTGAGTGATTGGAGTATGTATATAAATAAAAGAGATCAAACAGAAGGGTCAGGATCATGTGATATCAAAGGAAAAGGCATCAATCTCCATTATTAATCAACGACGACCACTGAATTGGTTTGTGGCAGACGTGAGCTCTGTGAGCGTGAGTGGCTCTTCTCCCCATGAAAGCACCAAGAAAAACCAGGACCCCAGCGAACCCATGTTAGTGAGACTCCACATTCTTGCAGGTTAATTGGCCACATAGCATTTCACGACACATCTAGCTTTTGCTTTCTTCCCTGTTCTTCCATGGTAATGCAAGAAAATTCCCGTACGTGGACCTTGCAGGTGATATATCACTTTCATGCCATCGAGATCACATGAGAGGTTCCACTTTCCGCGGAAAGTCTACAAACTAGCTTTTGCAAAGTATATTCTGCCTTAGTTTTTTGTCTACTTCTCAACTGTAGCTGTTTTCTTTTCTCTCTACCCTCGAGACACTTCCTTGCTTCAAATATTCATTCTTCTCACCTCATTATGAACATAACAATGATGGCATCATGCAAAATTCTACCCAACAGAAACGTCACTACCTCGTTCCCACTGATTACAATATTGTCAAATAACTTTGCAGGAGGGTGGCCCTTGGAGTAATATTTTCCACAAACATAAAGTGCTTTGGAAGATTGTGTTTATTTTTTTTTGAGTTTTTTCCTCATTATCAAGTATGAGTACGGTAGGTAAAATTACTTTATACACTAGTATAATTGAGAAACTATTTTTCACTCTAGTACAAAAATACAAATTCTAATATATGCACAATCTATTAAGATATGTTTGTAGTACATGCGCGTCCACATAGGTCGCATATTAGTTCCTAACTAACAAAAAAACAATTTCAAAAATAATAAAATCACAAAAAATTCAATTCAAGCTGAAGCTAACAAGCTGTTCGTCATAGCAAATTCAACACAATCATTAAAAAAACTCACCTAAAAAGAACTTAGTTGCAAAACAAAAACAATTCATTATAATAAACAATTTCAATCAAAAATTAAATAACATAATAAAACTACATCTAACAAATTAATCTATCGATGGGCTTGCACCATCAAAACCACTAACATATTATCGTGCATCCTAAACAACCTCATCATCCTCTATTTTATTGTCAGAACATTGAGCTTCTACATTCTTGTCAAGTGAAGAGCAACATGATGAGAGCAAGTATTCAAAGTGTCGCACACATTATTGTCAATAGCATCATGAACTGTAGTCACAACTCTCCAACCATTGCATAATAAACAAATTGCCTAATTATGAAAGAATATTATATTATCATTTATAAGTTACGAATAAGAATTTTATTACATGTTAAAAAAACTATACATATCAATCTACTATATCTTGGTGCATAAGGCTCATGATTATTCAAATTAATTGTCACCTAACATGTGTCACCTTGATGTCTCGTAACATGGTTATATTATAGTGTTATAAATCAACTTATTATGTTCATATACCAAAACATGTAGATATCTAACTCAATAGCTAGAATTCACTCTGTAAATAAATGATCTCTCTTCACAGGCTAATGATTGGCATATTCTACATGAATCACTAACCAATTTCTATTTTACCTCAATGATTAACAACATGCAGGTTATTAATTGTTCATACCTATAAGATGACTGATCTCAAAAAATTCAACCTCAATAAAATAAGAATAAACATTGTCATTTGGATCCACCGATGTATAATAACTAGGTTAAATCAGACTACTCTGAGATTTTCATCAAACAAATACAAACATAAGAATTAATAATACTTACAAATTTATCATATGAACATGTTATATAAAAAAGTCAACTTATTTATCGACCTCAAATATCCTTTAAATGTTGTTTATTATGCAATCACAAAACTAGTAAATCATTATGACTTGGACACAAGGAGGAATTATCCTCTCACATGCTGTCCCGATGGTGGTTTTTTTTGCTTTTCGCGCGCTGCCATCCCGGAGAAGGGAAACACAATCATCATAGCAAATTCAACACAATCATTAAAAAAACTCACCTAATCAGAACTTAATTGCAAAACCAAAACAATTCATTATAATAAACTATATCAATTCAATCAAAAATTAAACTACATAATTAACTACATCTAGCAAATTAACCTATCCATGGGTTTGCATCATAAAAAACAATAACATGTTATCGTGCATAATAAACAACCTCATCATCCTCTATTTTATTGTCCAAACATTGAGTTTATGTATCCTTGTTAAGTGAAGAACAACATGATGAGAGCCAAGTATCAAAGTGTCACACATATTATTGTGAATAGCATGACAAAATGCAGTCGCTACTCTCCAACCCTTGTATAATAAACAAATCACCTAATTATGAAAAAATAATATATTATCATTTATAAGATATAAATAAGAATTTTAGTACATGTTACAAAACATAGATTTAAATCTATTATATCTAGGTGCAGAAGGCTCATGATTATTCAAATTAATTGTCACCTGACATGGAGTGTCACCTTAATGTCTCGTAACATGCTTTTATAGTGGTGTTATAAATTAACTTATTATGTTCATATAACAAAACATGTAGATATCTAACTACATGATCTCTCATTTGTAAATATATGATCTTTAATCACAAGACAATAACTGACATATTCTACATGAATCACTAACCAATTTCTATTTTACCTTAATGATTAATAACATGCAGGTCATTAAATGTTCATACCGATTAGATGATAAATCTCAAAAAATCCAACCTCAATAAAATAATAATAAACACTATCATCTGGATCCATTGATGAATAATAACAAGGTTAAATCGAACTACCTTGAGATTTTCATCAAACAAATACAAACATAAGAATTAATAATATTTACAAATTTATCATATGAACATGTTATATAAAAAAGTCAACTTATTTATGGTGATTAAATATCCTCTAAATGTTGTTTATATTGCAATCGTAACACCATTATATTATTATGACTTGGACACAAAGAGGACTTATCCTCTCACATGCCATGGCATCTAAACATAGAACACCCTCTCCTATTCCACAATATAACATATACATATGGAGAAAATGTTAAAAGATGGAGAATAAAAAGATATAAAAACAAATTAACATAAAGAAATCAAATAAAAGTCTTAATTTTAAATAAAAGATTTCACTTATGTTGTCAACTTCGTTATATTTTTTCAATATGTACCACATAATCCATATATTTTTTTTGTATTCCTCTTTCTTGCATTTATCTTGTTATGTAAACTAGTGGATTTTCATCAACCTATTTTTAACTCTTAATCTAATTGGTTTGTGGCCTATATAATTAAGCCATAATGGAATGCCAAAGTGAAGGTTCAAAATAAAAACCATATGAATCTTTATAACTAAGTTTAAAATAAAGAGTAAATAAATTGTTCAAAGTCAACATGTCACAAAGTACAATATATAATGAGGTGTTAACATGATTGATGATTCAACTTCCATTTACCATACAAATATTTTTTATTATTAAATTGAATTGTTCATCAAACCTTTCTTCAACTACCACTTACTAGGGGGTCTTGACTTGAAATATACCATCTAGGATACTAACAAGTAATTCAATCGGCATAGTTAATTTAGGTAAATTCAACAAAAATCCTACAACTCTAACCTTAAAAAACCTATAATATATCTCAAAATGATATACTGGTGTTACGATTGCATTAGAAGGAGTGGATAGTTGAAGTCAAGAAAGAGGAAAAAAATTGGATTTGAAGTAATTAATCAAAATGTTGCATATGCACAACTAGTGATAGCGCTTGTACTCCAAGCACAATTGGTGGTCGCGCATGTACAATATACATGTCTTAATAGGTAGCGCATATTCTATGCTAGAGAGAAAAATAATCAGCCCCACTTTTACTGTAGGAAAAAATAACTTTTTGTGTGTTTTGCCCAATTTTCCACAAACTTTATTTTGAATGGTACCATGTAAATCTGTAATCTGATCATGTTTGGATGGTGGTGTGGAGTGGTGTACCCGTGTCTTCATGATTCATTCCATGAAACACGTTTTGGTCCCAATTATTTTATACTCTTTGATTGAATTGTCCCACAGCCCACAATTTTAATATCCCTGATCCTTTAATTTATTATATCAATGTGAACTCAATATTCATTCTATTATATTCAATTAAATATTCGAGTAACGCCTTTCATTTTGAATTAGTTCTTGTAATAAGATCAATTATTTGATGGTTCGTGTCTCTCAATTAAAATCCAACTCATCAAGATTTGATATCATAATTTAAGAAATTAAGCCTATCCCAGATAACCATTTAAGCATAAAAAAATTTCTCTAAAAATAAATAGCAAGGCCCTTTCACTCTCATCAATTATCAAGTTAGTCAAATGAGAAGCTTCGTTCGGCCTAACTATTCAATTCAGAGTGATAGTTATGTAAGAAAATGAAGCTCAACACCTTGTTCTAGCAGGCAACCAAAGGAGCTTTAGGATAATTCAAGCATGTGATATAGAATAAAAGTTTGGTAAGGATCGCAATTAAACAAGTTTCACCATCATCACTCCTTATCGAAAATAACATAACTTGTATTAAAATGATGTTTAATTTTTTTTTCAAAATGATTTTTATTTAAAAATATATTAAAATTATTTTATTTATATTAATTTTTATATCAATATATTAAAAGATATAAAAACACTCAATTTTTAAAATTTTAAATTTTAAATTACAATGGTCCAGCATACGTTGATTTTAGGGGGGCAACATCATATCAACTTCAAAAGATTGTACGTTTTTGTTGTGGAAAAGTTGAGTACGATCTTATTTCTTATTTATGTTTTCACGTGGTACCATGCTGTCACTAACATGTTACTATCGTACTGACTAAGTCTAATCGGCTGCTTGCTCTTATAAAGAGATGGATTTGTAATTCTCCTCGTCCTTCCAATATAAGTCGTTCACTGTATCATTTTTTTTTATTAACATGTGTTTATTAATATAAATATATAAATTAATTTGTGTGTACCTCAACTAATTTTATAAATTTTAAAATTAATAATCATGTAAATTTCTAGTAATCATCATATTATAAATCACAAGAGTTAAATCTAAAATCACGTGAAAAACAATTTTTTAGTCTCAAACTCTTATTTTTGAACCACCTATAAATGTTTTTGTTCACTATATCATTGGATTTTCATGTGATAACCAAACATCCCACATTGCTCTGGTAAGATTCTATAATATTTATACAGAGAGTTATATTATAAAAATTATTTTAGAAAAGTCTGATTTTCTTAATTAGTTTTCTTAGGAAAGTTTTATTCTTAGTAAAACTCTTAAACATTGTTAGCCGAAATATTTAAAAAAAGTTTGATTGGGTTTTAGAAAAAATAATGCATTGAAGAGATAGAGTTCGAATTTATTAAATCAATGAAAAACATATTTTTAAGATCGCTCAAAGAATAATTTAATTCTGGTTGACACTCAAAGAAGTGCACTTTCATAAAAAGAAAAGAAAAGATTTATGGATTTATTAAATATAACCAATTATATATATAATGAAACTATGTAACCAGATTTAATATTCTATTAGTAATTTTTTTTTCCAACATTAACCCTATATTCTACTTATTTGTGGAGGCTTCGCCTGGTTGTTAAAATTGTAATAAAATTAATGATATAATGTATTTCATACACACATATGTTCTCTTGCTTCCAATTACTTTTGAGATTGAGAGTAACCTTCATTATCTTTTATGCTAGCTTGTGATAGATCAATTCAGTTCAATCTTATCCAGTAGTTGACTAAATCAATAGCTAGCACAAATAATACCCATTAGGCGTTCTCATTCATGGATTGACCATATCTCAAAAGCCACAAAATTAGTAAATTTGTTTTAGAATACATTTTTTTGGAAATAAGCCAATAAACATAGTGGATGGAAAAAAAAAACTAATTTATAGTCTATCGCAAGTTGTATATGAATTTCCACAACTCTTGGCATATAGTGAAACTTCTTATAGACTATGACAAGCATTGGATGCTCTTGCATGTATATGGATAAAAAAATAGTATTTTAGGGTTTGCAAATATAGCAAAAGGATGGATTTTACATAGTAAATGATGCATTTGGATGTTCTTTGCCATGACTAAAATTCTCATGCATATAACTCAAAAGCATAACATCCATAACATGAAATTAATATATGCAAATAAGCTATTTTTTTAACTTTTCTTTCTTTATGAAGCGGTTGTAGGGTTTTTACTTTTATTTCTCTATTCTCTCCCTTTTAGACATTAAAGTTTTCTCACAATAGAAAATTATTTCTTTTCTTTTCATTTCACTTTTAAACATTGCAATGAATGAGTTTGACAAACATGATAAAGTTTCTTAGACCAAAACAATGTTCCAAATGTTTTGTGACATTTGTACTAAAACTATTAAGAGCGTCACAAGACCAAACATCCATTTTGATAAAAGATGGCTAGAAATTTATCATACATACAATTCAAAGAACAAACAAGTTTTTCTTTAATAAAAACAAATGAGATAGGATTAAAATGGATTAAATGGTGTGGAAAAGGTTGCTATTTGAAATTAGAGTTTGTTGGAGTAGTGAACTTGATGTTATTTCTGAAACAAATGAATGGTGGAAAACAGAAATCTAGGTCAATTGTCCTTATTGACATCCGTATAATTTATTTGTCTTATTGCATTATTTAAATAATGTTCTAACATTGTTATCCACAATCAACTTTTATTATGTAGGAAATGGGATGAGCAATGAAGTTTAGGCATGCCATAATTGAGTCCTTGTTTTGTGTCAAGTACGACGCCATATTTAGTAACATAGTGGCCATGAGATAATATGATTGGGGAAACTAGAAAGACATATATAACTAACAATGAAATTAATCTATAAAAAAAGTGATGATTCTGAAAAAGCATACAATTCTTGATTATGTATATGAGAAAGATTTTTAGATGAAATGTTTATTTTCATTGATAATCCTTCTCAACCGCAGACCATCAGCTTTATAGGCTTTAGGTTCCAGGGAGTTACAATTAACTAACAAGTGAATAACAACATTTACTATTCAACATAAGAAGAGGAATTTGCGCCACTATGTAATCATGGCTTCTCCACTTCATACATGGTCATAAGTACTCATGAATTCCCCACAACAACTGAAACACTAATAAACTTTTCTCATAAAATTTGTTTCTCATATCCCCTAAATTATAGTTGTGTAATTAATACACCTCATGTAACCTTTAATTAAAAGTTTAATGGACCAATATATAGAAAGATATGACGAGAGTGGATTATGAAAATATTACATGTATGTATACTATTGCTTTTGATCCATACCTTATATTTTATATGTATTAATAAAATAATAATTTATCTGTTTTGTCTCTTAATTTTCTCTTTTTAAAAAAAAATAGTAGCCTAAATGATCCATTAATTCCTTTACACTTTATTTTTTTGACGAAGTCAGGATCTCCATCCAACCCAGGGAGATTATTAAATGGATTGTTTATTGGGCCCAACACATATAGTTTGAGTTAGATGCCCTAATCAATATAATGGGCTGGTCTTCTGCTTTTGAAAGGCTCCACTTCCGATCTATTGAAATGAATTTCACAACTATTTTTTTCTAAGCATAGAGATCTCCAACTCTCCTTTCCACACATTACAATGTGATGGTTATTCTTCGAGTCATGAGGATTTATAGTTCTACGTTTCTTGCCGTGAAAAAAAATCAGAAATCGGCGACAAAAAATCATTGTTTGAACAGGAAGAGAGAAATAAATAAAATAAAGTGTTCTTGTTTTTGTTTGCTGAAATCTGAAAGCTCCAAAACTTAACAGAGTAGGGCGTGCGGCTGCCTGATTTGCCTCTTATTACCGATATCTTAATGTTGTCATCATCACCATAGCCAATCAATATCTTTGCTTAGGGTGGGCTAACAATATCTTTTATATATTTTCATGAGTATACTTGACATTGAGCTCCTCATGTTAAGTGAAAAAAAAAAGAAGCTACGATTAGGGCATTGAAAAATATTTGTACAGGGAGGTTGGCCTAGCGGAGGAAGCAACTTCTTCCTTTCCTATGCACCAGGATTCGTACCTTATTATATATGTCTGTCATCTTCGCAGTGTTTTACTTACTCACTAAGCTTGCAGATCTTCAGTGGATCTGGAGATTAATTGAGGTGCGCGTAAGTTGACCTGGACACCCTGGTTATCAGGAAAAAAAAAATCTTTGTACAAAACTTTTTTAGGAGAGGAAATCTCTCCATGCAATTATATCATAAATATATCTAAGATGAATGTAAAAATTGATGGCGTGAAAAGCAAGCAGAAGATGGAGAGAAACGTGTGGAAGCTTGTCGGGCATGATAAACTTTATTGAAGCAACGTTTCACATATATGATCCTGATACTTAGGCTTCATCACTTTGTTTCCTTGCGACTTAACTTATTCTTAAAGTGATCGATCGTTTTCTTGCATTCACCGTACGTCATTTCTTAAGGAAACTGTCAGGATAAAGCTCCCATTGTTTCTCTTAGATCCCCCACCCTCCCAAGAACAAAAGATTGAGAGAACAAGATTGAGAATGTGTTTTAACATTGGTTACAGTTTTAAGAATGGAAAGCTTGTTCGTTTCATGAAGGAAACTGGTCGAGATGATAGAGAGGAGGAATGCAAGGGCTTGCTGTTGAAGGAAATTGAGAGGTGGAAGAAGCAACAAGAGAAGTTAAGTGCTCATGTAGAAGCATCCGCCACTACTCCCATTTAATCTCTTTTCGATATATGTCTCCCTTTTTTGTGATGTAAATTTAGTGATTTCCATGCATAGCCATCTCCATTTTTCATTGAATTTGTTCAAGGAGATGCAATATTAGCATTTCACAATATGTAAGTAAGCGGTGTGTGTGTTTTGTTTTCACTAATAACGATTGGCTTGCTCGACAAAAATATCGAAATCTCCTTAACCTGAATTTTGAACACAAAAATTACTGCATGTAGTGGTTGTGGTGAGTCAATAAATCTTTGGATAAGTAGCAAATATATTACGTATTTTCAAGTTTGCAGTTAAATTATATTTTGTATTAATTTATTAATAAACTATTTTGATTTCTCGATAATTTAAAAAAAATACAAAATATATAATGTCTACTGATAAATATCTAAACATATCAACAACTTACTCGAATTGTTCACATGCCTCACACTTTCGCTAACACAATCATTACTCTCTTTTGTAACCCAATATAGCTATGAAACGCATACACATACTATATTATTATTCGTTGTATTACAGGTCAAATTAATTTAATTTTACATAAAAAGATATTTAAGCATTGTTAATTTGTAATTTAATAATTTCTTTTAATTATTAATTCAAAATATAATACATGTTGGATAATATTTTTTTTTTTAATTTTGATACGATAATGTATCAAAATATATTATTTAAAAATATTAAAATAGTGACATATTGGATAGTATTTTTTAAAAATATTAAGATGATGATGTATCGGATCAATTCCAGTTAACCTATTAAATATACGATCCAAGTCATAAGACAGTGATAACTTTAAAGAAAGCAAATTAAAACAAATTATAAAAGTTAATTTCTAATCAACTCAATGTTGAAGGGTGAAATTAAAAAAAAATAACATTTTTTTTTGCATAGCTTCAATTTTTGTTTTAGCTGATCCCAAGTATCAATCTTGGGACATCCTGCATTCAAGTCTTCTTTGATCCGAGTCCTCCACAACAACTTTGTGTCACCCAACAAATACATTGCTGTGATGTTTACTTGTTCGTCAACCCCAATCTTTACCACTCTAAAATACTGCTCCATATCCCATAGAAAGTTTTCCAACTCTTTGGAACTTCTTCCGCCACTAAAGGGCTTTGGATTCGGAAGATTTGGCTTTGACGTGTCACCACCCATGGGGACTATCATAATCTAATTTTGGGTTATTCCCCAAATCCACCCAAAACTAGCAAAAATAAAATAAAAGGGGCCGGTGTCGGTAGGAAAATCAAGGTAAATTTTTTGATGTTTTTGAGAGCTCGATTGTACCCTTTTTGTACCCAGAAATAAAGAAAAATACAGACTCAAGGCTTAAGTAATTTGTTATTGGATAAATCTGTAAAATTTAAATCGAAAGATATAATTATATTTTTATGGTCCAGTTTGATTTAATCGTTGGCCAATATAAAAGTATAATTGTGTTGAAGAATTAATTTAGGGTCCAATTGAAGGATTTAATTAACTGCAAGGACTTAATTATACTTTAAATTGGTCAAATTAATTTTATTAAGGGCTTAATTGTTGAAAAATCAAGTTCTTGAGCTTAATTCGGGTTCAATTGAGAAAATTGGAATTTTCAGAGACCGAATCGAATTTTTTCAAGCCAATTATGCGAAATCAGGGACCAAATTGAATGAATTGACAATCTAATGGTCAATTAAGGGTTAAATCACACAAATCGAAAACCAGTGACCAAAATAAAAAGGCACACAAAGCTAAGGATGCTCTCGAAATTCTGACGGGGATACAGTTGTACAAAATTCAAAGTTTAAAACCAATTGGGGATGCAATTAGAAAAATTGCAAATTTAGAGACCAAATCATACTTTCACCTTCCCAAAATCAAATCTACAGGGTGCCTGCATTGTTCCGACATTTGAACAGCGTAGGGCATGCCTTTGCAAGCTCTTTACAAAGGCAGCAACCCCACTCAATTTGCATGCCAAAGGTTGCCTCCTCTTTATAAATGGCACTAATCGTTCGCATGCAAGAGAGAGGAGGGGAGCATTGGAGCAGAAAGGAGAAAAAAAAACAGAGCAGAGGAGATTTGAAAATTTGACAGTTCAGAGACGAAGACGTACTAAAAATTTGAAAAACAACATCATACACACGGAGTGGCAGCCACCCCTCTTCATCCCCCTCGTCTCCAGCGTCAGTTCTCCCTCTACCCTTCATCCCTCTCGGTCAACCCAGCCCCCTCTCTCTAAAAGCATCAGCCACCGCTCCCCCTTTCTCTTGGTCAGCAGCTCCGGCCACCATCTTAGACCACCTAGCACCACCTCGTCATCACCAGCAGCTCCCCCTTCACAACAGCAACCCAGCCGTGGCCTCAGGAAGGCAGCAATAGTTACACCAACCAGCTTCCGACACCTCCTCAGGCCACCATTTCTGACGCCACCATGACAGGAAGAACCACCTTGACCTCCTCTACCCAACGGTATTAATAGGTACGTTGTTCGTCACACCCTAAAATGTCCCATCCCACGGGCTGGCTATGCCGGGAACAAGGCCGGCCTATCCATTAAAATGGGTGGGCTATTTGGCCCACCCAGGGCTGGCAATCCAGCTCACAAAAAAAATATAATACAAAAATACAAAATTTGCATAAAGAATATTTTGTTAAAAAAGAAAAAAAAATATGTTGTTTTCATGCATACGGCCAATACGCTAACATATTTTGAACATTTCTTTTTAAAAAAAATGTTATTTCAGAGTTTAGAGAAAAAATGTGTTTTAGAATGGATTTTGTAAACACAAAAAAATGTTTTCTAGTATTTTTGGATTTTACAACATGTTTGTAAAATCCAAAGGGTATTGACCTATATTTGAGAAATATCAAAATCTTATTTTTGGGGATTCACATTATTCACTGTTAATATTTGGGTAAAGAAATTCTAAAGGGGTTAATATTCACTGTTGATATTTGGGTAAAGAAATCCTAAAGGGGTTATTATCCAAAATATTGGTGGGGATAATTCGTTATTATTCACTGTTGATATTTGGATAATGAAATCCCAAAGGGGTTAATATAAAAAATATTAGTGGGGATAATTCGTTATTATTCACCGTAAATATTTGGATAAAAAAACCTTAAAGTGGTAAATATCCAAATTATTTTTACGGGAATAACACGCCATCACCATTTAACCAACATATTTTTTTGAAAGATCAACACCATAGCAAATCATAAGGCAACCAAAACACCAAGCAACTTACCTTAGGTAGGGCATACTAGAGGTGTTAAAACCTTTCCTTTACACAAACAGTCTTTTGCCTTAGAATCTCTGAAAGACCAGTTTAGGTTTTCTAGTAACCATAATACTAGGTGGCTACTCCTTTTTTTCACGAAAATAAAGATAAAACCCCGATATGAATACCCCAGCTCACGGGGAGAGTCACCGCGCTCTTGCAGAGGGTGTGACAGGGACTGTGGCTACTACCCTTTTCAATACCATGATTTCTTCCTCAAGAACCAGTACTTTGTGACTTACCTATGTCGCAAGATCAATGTACTGCCTAGAGGCCCTCTTAGCCATTTTGACAGCATACTCAAGTCTGTCATTCATGGACTGAATTTTGTTTTCGGCAAAGAAACCCATAACACTTTCAAAATGAGTGAGTCTCTCGTGAATCGTCTCCATGCCTGTTGGCATCCAATGTCAACAACAATATCCTAAACAGAACAAGACAATGCTCTAATACCACTTGACATGAGGATAAAATTTCAAGAAGATTTTACTCCCAACACGGCAGTCTAATCCCCCGCTAGACCCAACCTTCCTAACAATTCCAACTTGTGTTTAGACTATCACTAAGGTGTTTCACACACCCAAAGAACTTCCCTCAAATTATTTCATGTAATAGATAATCAATAAGAAAACAAGTGAACAAATCAGAAATGCAAGCACAATTTACAAGAAAACACTCCCAACGTTTATTAATTCCAAAACAAAGGATACACAAAACTAGTTGTGTGTGTCATGCATAAATCTGCTTGCAGTCTACACCCCATTAGTTTCCTTTTATCTCAAGAGAACGTGAAAGTTACATATAAAACCATTACCACTAGACAGATCTATACAACAGGTCAGTTTGGATAAAACAATATCTACAAAAAAAAAATACTTCCAACTACCCCTTTGTAACTTCCCTTGATTTGCTATCTCACAAACCTTCGAGACAGTCAACCGAGCCCTCTTTGTCAACCTAGTTGTGCTTCTATCCAAGTTTTAAGTCATTTCAAACATGTTACTGATGTTCGCATACACCTATTACACACTGTTGTCGAATCTGTCATTGCCCATGCATGCTACTGATATCCCAATAGTGACATGCCCTTGTGCCTAGGATTGTGACAAACCACCCCTACCTAAAGAGTCTAATGCCCTCTTTGGAATTGATGTGAGGTAATCTCTCATCTTATCAAGTACTTCCATAAGTCAGTATCTTTCTCCCATGAAACCTCTTCATTTCTACCCCATTTTACTAGAAATTAAGTCCTCTAGTTCTTTCTATGTTGCCCAAGTCTATGATGATCCATTATTCTCACAATGTCATCATTAAACTGCTTCTAAACCGTTAGTGAAGCACGCTATGTCTTGTTTATGTCGGGGTCCTCCTTATATTTGTAGTAGGGTCTTAAGTAGCGAACATGAAATGTGGGGTGAAGTTTAATGTGTTTTGGCAAGATCATATTGTATGCAACAACCCCTACTTTTTTCTTAACTTCAAAAGGCCCGCCATACCTTGCTATCAACCCTTATTGAGCCAATCTGCTTGTAATCTTCTTCTAGATTTGAGGTGTTAATTTCAGTAACACCTTGTCACCTACATCAAACTCCAGTGGCTATCTTTTCAAAAAAAAAATTTCTTCATTCGTTTGTTGGCCTTCCGCAAACTGTTCTGAGCTTGTTCCAACAACTCTTCAAAAAGTTGTTGTACTTTTTTCTCCTGATTTCTACACCGAAATCTCCATAGGAGTTTGGGGCTATGCCCCTAGTACCAGCTCGAAGAGACTTGCCTTTATCACAAATGATTTGTGGAGGTTGTAATAAAATTAGGCATTATCCAACAATTCAAGCCAATTTTGTTGTGTCACTGTCACGTAGTGTCGTAAGTACTCCTCTAGTAATGCGTTGACACTTTCTGTTTGCCCAACTACTTGAGGATGGTTACTTGTGAAAAACTTCACTAGCATTTATCATATTGAACAAAGTGAAACGTGCATCACAGTCACTAACAATGTTAGGGTAAAATAGGTGTTGTGGACACTCTAAAGTATGTGAAGATTAGAGTGAACGATATGGATATTAATGTCATGTTAGATTTGGGTGCAACGAACACATTGTGGTTGATAGGTTGGTGACACAGTTAGGGTTGTGGTTGAGCACTAGTTAGACGATGATGAAGGCAATTAATGTCAAGGCACAACGGATAATGGGAACTACTTATGAGGTGCCTCTAACATTGGAAAAGTGGGAAGGGAAACATGATTTGCTTTTGTGACCCTTGATGATTTCGATTTAATTCTTGGCTTAGACTTCTTGAAAAAGGCTAAGATTGTTTTGATGACATATTTGGGTGGGATTTTGATTGTCAACGAGACATGCTTTAGTTTTGTGCCTTGTTACAAAGATTCACCAACCGAGAACAAGAAAAGCAGAAACAGCATGATTTCGGCCATCACAATCAGTAAAGCTTTAAGGAAGGGTAACAAAGTATATGTGGAAATAGCAATAGGAGGGATTCAAGATAAATTGAGCAAGTGTTGGATGTCATTGCTAGAGTATTAGAGGAGTATGGTGATGTTATGCCTCCTGAATTACCGAAACAACTTCCACCAAGGGTTATGGATCACTGGATTGAACTTGTGCCAAGTGTGACACCACTGTCACTACCCCCATATAAATGTCGCCTAGACACTTGGGCGAGTTGAGAAGACAACTTAAGGAATTTATAAACACTAGGCTCATGTGGCCATCGAAAGCTCCATATGGTGCTCCTATTCTATTTCAGAAAAAGGCTGATGGAAGTCTTAGAATGTGTGTAGATTATTGCACACTAAACAAGATGACGATTAAGAACAAGAATCTCATGCCGCTGGTGCAGGACTTGATGGACAGGCTGAGTGGAGCATTTGTCTTCACGAAACTGGATTTGAGGTATGGTTATTAGCAAGTGAGGATTGCCAAAAAGGAAAAGCATAAGACGACTTGTGTTACGAGGTATAGGTCTTATGAATTTATAGTTATGCCATTCAGCTTAACCAATGCTCTAACTATATTTTGCAACTTAATGAATGATGTATTGTATAAGTTTCTGGATGATTTTGTTGTCAAATATCTAGATGACATTGTTATGTTCAACAAAAGAATGAATGAACATTTAGTGCATTTCTATAGTTTTGTCCCGGTTGAAGGAGCATAAATTGTTTATTAAGAGGGAAAAATGTGAATTTGCAAGTGCTGAGATTTTGTTCTTGGGACACTTAGTAAGCATGGACCAAGTGCAGATGGATCTGAAAAAGGTACAAGCCATAGTACAATAGGTAGCCCCTGCGATGGTACCGGATTTGCGATCCTTTTTAGAATTGGCTAATTATTAACGTCAGTTTATCAAAGATTATAGCAAAGTGATTTGTTTAAGAAGAATTAGAAGTGGAACTAGACTGATGGGTGCCAATGGGCATTTGAGAAACTGAAGGTGTTAAAGTTGCTTGATTTTGAGACACCGTTTAAGGTGCACATAGATGCTTCAGATAAGGCTAATGGAGGAGTTCTGGTTCAAGAGGGACATCCAATGGCTTTTGAGAGTCGTAAACTCAACGATGTAGAGCAATGGTATTCAACGCATGAAAGAAAATGATAATAGTGGTCCATTGTTATGGTGTATGGAGGGTATACTTGTTAAGGGCGAAGTTTGTTGTAAGAACAAATAATATGGCCAACACATTCTTTCAAACGCAGAAGAAGTTGTTGTAGTGGCAGGCTTGGTGGCAAGAGTTCTTAGCCGAGTATGACTTCGAGTGGGAGCATAAGCTAGAGCAACACAACCAAGTTACATATGCACTTAGTAGGCGTTGTGTGCTTTCTATGATTTTTTCTCTTATGCAAGTGAAGTTGGATATATTGGAGAGACTTCACCAAGCTGTCAAGGAGGATGCGCCTTATTAAGAGATGGTTGATCTCGTATAAGCAGGGACTGTATGAAGATACTAACTGGAAAATGATCTCTTATATCCCAAAATGGGTTGAGTCTACATGCCGAAAGGGAAGTTGTGAAGATTGTTGATGTCGGAGACACAATCTGCAATGGGCAAGACATCCAGGAAGAAAAGGATGATTGCCTTATTATCCCAAATATACTATTGCCCGAAGATTGATAAGGATGTAGAATTATACGTAATGACTTATCTAATATGTTAGCAAGACAAAAATATATGACAATAAGAAGTAAGTTTGCTTTAGCCACTGCCAATTCCACACAAGCCATGGATTTCAGTTTCAATGGATTTCATCTTCTGAAAGTGGATGACATGAATGTGGTGCTGGTGGTTATGGACAGGTTCTCTAAATATGCAGTGTTTGTAGCTGCTCCATCAGTGTGTAAAATAAAGGTGGCAATGAAGTTGTTTTATCGGAACATGGTGAAATACTTTGGGGTCTCGATAGACATTGTTGGTGACCATGATGAATGTTTTATTGGCAGGTTTTGGACAACTTTGTTTAATATGATGGGGACACAACTGAAGTTTTCCACGGCTAACCATCCTCAGACGTATGGGCAAACAGAAAGGATCAATGCATTACTGGAGGAGTACTTATGACATTACATGACAGGGACACAATGAAATTGGATAGAATTGTTGGACAGTGCCCAATATTGTTACAACCTCCACAAATCATCTCCGATTGAGGCAAGTCACTTCGAGCTAGTACTCGACTAACTAGCTTGAAGGTCTGTGAGGTGGTAGACCAAGGAAAGTTACAAAGGGGTAGTTGGAGGCAATTTTTTGGTAGTTATTATTTTGTCTAAACTAACCACTTATATAGATTTGTCTAGGGGTGATGGCTTTTTATGTAACTTTCATGTTCTCTTGAGATAAAAAGGAACTAATGAGGTGTAGCATGCAAGGAAATTTGTGCATGACACACACAACTAGTTTTGTGTATCCTTTGTTTTGGAATTAATAAAGGTTGGGAGTGTTTTCCTGTAAACTGTGCTTGCATTTCTGATTTGTTCACTTGTTTTCTTATTGATTGTCTATTACATAAAAGAATTTGAGGGAAGTTCTTTGGGTGTGTGAAACACCTTAGTGATAGTCTAAACACAAGTTGGAATTGTGAGGAAGGCTGAGTTTAGTGGGTGACTAAATTGTCATGTTGGGAGTAAAATCTTGTCAAAAATTTTATCCCCATGTTAATTTTTATCAGTTTTGACTTGGATTGGCGTGTTGCCCTTGAGGAGATGCAATACAGTGGATTCTGCACTTGATAATAGATTATTTTGGTGACAGATTTCTACAGCAGAGTCGAGGGGATTCGGTTGAGTATCTAAAATCATCGACGAGGATGAATTGGCATGTGCTATTTTTGTAGGGAGAATGGTGTGCACTAAGAATTCTGGACACATTGATGATGGACTGTGCAATGCTAAAAATTCAGCGGCTAAATTGGAGTTTGGTTGCGGGGCCAAAGCATCAACGAGGATGACTTAGTGTGATGTCTTGGTTGTGAGACAATATGATTTATGTATTGGGTACCTTAGCTACAAAAAAACTCAGGGAACACAGATAGAAATGATGCCTTTGATGGGAAAACATGTTAAGCAAAAGTCGATGGCCGAGACATATGACAAGGGTTGGACAACAAGGCTGTTGCATTAATGAATTCATTTAACGAGCGAGAAAGTTTCTTCGGCATGACAATAGTGTATAAGAGAACCATATTAGACGGGACTTGATGCTCAGATGCTATGTGTTTATGCTTAGACAGGTTATAGGTGGTATTAGGGTACCTTGTCGAAAGACTTTGACACGAGATAAAGTTGATCACCGAAATTTAGTTGGTGCTAGGACTAGTGACAATGTCAGATTTCTTGCTTGTAGGTGATGTATGGAACAATTAGGTGAGTCAAATGAATTTTACAGTGGTTCATTTATTCTGATTAATACGGGTTCTATGTGAATGTTTACGAGGAAGGGGTTAAAATCTGTGTAGAGATGTTTGGCAGCTTTGCGAAAACAGGATTGCAAGTGGACAACTTGGCATGTGGGATTGCCAAGGAGATGGGCATTGCATCGTGTGTGACTTGGGGGGTTGCATACGAGAGATGTAACAGGGCAGTATGTTGTTGTGCATTCTTACAACTTGCTTTGTAAGAAGGAGATTGATGATCTTTGAATCTTTGAGAGGGGTCTCAAAGTTTATTTAGCATTGTAGGAACACAAGCAGGACTCTGGGGAAGACGTGAGTCATAGATTGGTTTGGAAAATGGGTTGACGACGGGAAAGTCATCTTTACATTTCAGAATCGACAGACAATATTCTGAATACGAATGAGGACAAAGAACCAAAGAGGTTGTGTATATGCGACCATGGATTATGGCAATGGGAATACTTGATGGCGAGGTGCTTCAAGTTGAGAATCGACAGAATCAGTAGAATCAACAGCAGTGTACGTCTAGCAATTCGACAACAATGGCTTATTAATGTTGGGTTGACGAGAGTGTAGACTTTGGACAATGGATAGTCCAAAGGCATGCGAACATACCTATTTTGGCAGCGTGTGAGTTGGCAGGATGGATAGCTAGTTTGTTGTATGGCAGACCAAGGGAGATGCAACAATTTGGAGTAGTTATAGGCAATTATTGTTTTGGGGGAAAAGTTGCTAGTTATGTTCCAGGTCTTGGGAAGACAATTTTGGGTGGTATTCTTGTGTGTTAGTACTCATTGTGTAGGGACAATATATATGTGAGTAACATGCAAGTTCTGGAGGCAAAACAAATGTGTATAACACTCACACAAATGGACTTATGTATCCCTTTTAAGTTAATAAAAAGGTCGGGATGAATTCTTGTAATTTCTTGTGTCCTTGTGGTTGTTCAGATTTGCTTGTGTATTCCACTTGATTTACAATGTTAGAAGAGTGGGGAACTCTTGGGTTTGTGGGACAAATTAGTTGTAGGCAAACACGAGTGAATTGGTGAGCAAAAAAGCTGAGTCTAGCGGGACTAGACTGCCGCGTGAGGCAATCTTAGTTAACCCGTCAAACTTGTAATCTATGTCATGAGATTAGAATATCTTGATAGTAAGCAAATTAAAGAAAATCAAAGGTAGTTTTTAGAAAAAAACTAAATGGAAAACAATAAAATAAAAAAAAGTAAAAACAATGTAAGCACAATCTTCAACTAATCATATGATGAAAGATAAAATATAAAAAAATTCATTTATACAAAAGGATTCAAAACAAAAAAATAGCAATTAAAATAATACAAATCAAAATGAAAGAAAATAAATAAATTGAAGTACAACTATGATTTTTTTTTATTGAAGGGTGAAAATGAGAAGAAAAAAATAACAAAATGACAAAAAAACCAAAAAAAAATAACAAAATGACAAAAAAAACAAAAAAAAATGAGAATCAAAGTAAGAAAAAAATAACATATCATAGATTTTGATGATTTTGATTGAACAATAAAATTAAAAAGAAATAAAAATTATACAAAAGGGTTGAGAAAAAAATTAAAAATAATAAAAAATTGAAAAAAAAATAATATATTACAAATTGACAGGATTAATTTCAAATAAAAAAAAATATTAAAATGACCCAGAACAGAAATTCTAAATAAAAATAAATAAATATTAAAAGGCATCTTCTCAGTGTGATTTTCGAGAAGAGAAGAGAAAAAAGAAAAATCAATCTCATCCGCGACAATTCATCTTGTCACATGCTGCCCCATCAGGAAAACAATGCTATAAAAATTCCTACGACATGGTAGAAGTGATTTGTTTCTACTAGCAGGTGCAAAAGGCATCTTGAGTTACAAGAACTTGCCACTTTTTTTTAATATTTTGTATGTTTATTAAAAGGATTAAATTGCTCTTGACCAAGTTCAAAAAGGTGAAAAAGTCTTTCAACGCAAGTTTTTAAAAATATTTCTTTTTAAGAACTATTGAGTCATTTTATTATATTTAAAATATGAAAAGACTAAAAAAACTCTTTAGATGCTAGTTTTATTTACCTTTTTTAAGAGTAAATTAGTAATTTTGATGTGTTTTCTTTTTTAAAAAAACTAATAAATATATCCCTAATTAATTTAATAATATATAATAAACCTTTCAAAAAGATCAAATTACCTCCGACATCATGGCTAATAATAATTATATGATTTTAATGAATAGTGAAATTTATATAGGTGAATAATAAATCTTCTTGTTTGTTTGTTTCTAATGTTGACAGTATTATCAGTTACATTTAAAAATGACATCGCAAAATGTGTGCTTGAATAAGTAAAGAATTTCATTTTTTATGAATATTAAATATTTTTTACCAAATAATAATCTAATAAAGTTTTTTTGATAATAATCTCAGATTTTTTTACACAATATATGTCAAATTATTTATTTGATATTTTTTTGTTATAAAAAACAAAAACAGCAATATTTTTATTTCTTAAGAAAAATATTTAATAAAATATATTGATAGCTCTTTACTAACCAATGACCTAGAGTTTACCTAGAATCAATCTCGAATTCAGTTTTAAAAATATAATAATAATTATTTTTATTATTATATATCTTAGTCTGATAATTTTTATATTGAAATTTTGTACGATAATATTTTATAGATAAAAGAAAAATAGACATAGAGATATGTTCTCTATGTATATGCTATTTAAAGAATACATAACTTCACCCTAAAATTATTTTTCATTTTTTTTGGTCCTTGTCTCTTAAACCAAATGCTTTGTATTCATCGCATGATAGTAACCAGAACTACGGTTTTACTTTTAGAATTGACGTTAAAATTAATAACCTCATTGTGCTGGTTTCTTCTTCTTCTTCTTCTTCTTCTTCTTATCACCACATATCTCAAGTTCCAAACTAATTTTCTAAATCCGCGTCCATAAAATGAGTGATGAAGATATTCTATAAAATTTATTTGCATGAAAAATAATAGATTTAAGAAAACTTTCTTCGAATTCCAAATAAAAAACACATATTTTTATAATCTAGAGTTGTCACAAAGTTATAGCTTTATTGTTTACAAGTTGATTGTTAGAGAGGGGGGCAAAGCTACGCTGTGTCCGATATTGCTCGTTTGTTTATTCTTTAAAAGGTACTTTTTATATTAAGATAATTTTTTTTATATTTTTTTTTAATTTGAGGAAAAATTCACCCTTGTTAGGTATTTTTTTGTTGATCCAAATTAAGTAAAAAAATCTTGATTTTTAAATTTTTATAAGGTACGCATGCCGTGACTCGAACCTGAAGAGCTATAATGCATATCTCAAGTATTTTGTCAACACGTCATGTCTCTTGAGAATTATTTTTAATATTAGTATATTAAAATAATAAAAAATCATAAATTTAATATTTTTTTAAAATAAAAAATATTTTTTTAAAATAAAAAATATTTTAAAAACATTGAAACACAAAAAATACCGCAATTTGAAACCCTACCTCAAATAAAAAGAAGAAAAGTTTAAAATCACTCCGTAGCACTATGAGCTACTAAAAATAGAGCTTAGTACCGACGGTGGAGATATATTATGAGGAACAGAACGTGCAATAAAGAGTAAAGAGGTACATTGAATCTAGACATAACTTTACAAAATGACACTAGTGATGCGCCACTTCCCATCATTAAGAACATTAAAGAAATATCTTATGATGTTTAGTATGTCAACTCTCAGATCTAGTTTAGGGTTTAAGAACATTTTAAAAAAATAAATTTTATTTTATTTTTTATATTAAATTAAAAATTGTTTGGTATTTTTAAATCATTTTCTTGTGTTGATGTCAAAAATAATTTTTTTTTTAAAAAAATTATTTTCAACACATTTCTAAATGAAAAAAACACTTTAAAAAACAATTATAACAATCTTTCCAAATAGACACTTAGATTAATCCTTTTAAAATGTAATTACTATGTCGTAAATGTAATTGATAAAAATATAATTATTTTTGTTTGAGTGAAAATGAAAGATTCTAATCATGTGTGTTTAATTAGTTCTTTGAGAGTTCGTCATGAAAAACTTTAATCATATTTATTAGTTTAATGGCTCCAAAAGTTGTCAATACCGTTTCGGTTGGAGTTTTTTTTTATTGATAGAGTGTTTCAATTTTGGAGTGTTTTTGCACGCCGTTTCAGGGTTGTATTATTCATATATAATTAATAATTAATTAATTATATATATGAAAAAAATTAAAAGGAAAAAAAATAAATATAACTTTTATTTAGTATATATTTTTTTAATTTTATTGTTTTGATTTTGGTTTATATATATATATATATATATATACACGATTCATTTGTGTTCATGGGTGGATGGTTCTGTTTGTCACTTTATTAAGCACTTTGTCATCCAAAACAATTCCACATCGGATAAATAAGAGACGAAACAAAGTCATGTGTATATAAATATAAAGCAAGAAACAACATTGTAAATTACTTACCTGAACGCGGTAAGTGAAATTAAAGTGTTTATATATAATTAATTAATTAATTAATTAATTATATAAAAAAATTAAAATATTAATTTAATAAACATAATTCAAATTCAAGATAATTTAATATATATATATATATATATATATATATATATATATATATATTGATATTGTAATTTATATATAATAAAATATTGTACTATTTATGTGTATATATATATATAATTAAATACATTAATTCAAAAAAAAATAGTTCAAATCCAAAATTAAAATTATTTAGAAATATGTAATTTAATCTAAAAAAAGATAATAAAATGATAAAATGATATTTCTGAACAAAATTATGAACATGTATAATATTACAAGAATGTCATCATCAATGTTGCAAGGTCATTATATTCTCTGATTGATTTGAAATTTTAACATAATATATATATATATATATATATATATATATATATATATATATATATGTCAAGAGACTACTCATAAAATTTCATCTCAATCTAACGGTCGGATAAAAAATATGATTGATATTATAAAATTATTTATTATTTAACAAAAATACTATTTGGCCGAAACGTTTCAGCTGGTATTTGGCCGAAAAATCCAGAACGGACAGAAATTTAAGCCGAGATAAAAATAACGTCGTTTTGTCTTGTTTTTTTAAATGGTACGAAACGTTTTGGCTGAAACGAAACAGTATTGACAATTATGATTTAACCTTAAAACTCACAATATCCAAGTCTAAAACTATTAATATTTTTCTTTTCTTTATAAAAATCTAAACTTCTTGAAATATATTAGATATAAAATATAAATTTTCTAAGAAAACAGATAAAAAATCTTACCATGAAAAAAATTAGAGTTCCAAGTTAAATAATATTCTTACTGAAAATATAATTGTTTTAAACAAAAGTATACTCATCCACACAACATTAATAATATGGACATTTAGCTGAAGAAAACTATTCGTATAATTCCAAGCCTTTGGATCTCATTTCCCTTTTCATTTTGGAAGGAATTAACATTCCTTTCCTTTGAAGAGAATATCAAACATTATTATTTTCAGGATATAAATTATATATTATTTTTAAAAAAAAATCTTAAATATTTTGATATCAAACACATCTTTTTAAATAAAAAAAGTAGTTGAAAATTCCTCATCAAAAACATTCTTGAAAGTATTGATTTGAATTCTAATTGCAATTCAATTAATAAAAAATAACCAGATATAAATTAGAAAGAGAATTTCTGATTTTCTCAATAAATCACCAATTTTAATTGATATTAAAAGTTATTTTAAAAAAAATACTCCCTTTATATTTTCTTTTAAAAACCTTGACTTACATCACTTTTTTCTCCACTCTCTTTCCATCCACCTTAGTGTTTGAAAAGTTGCATATTTAAAAATCAACTAGTCTATTCAGGGTTTACATATATATATATATTTATATACATATCTATTCATATCTCCTCCCTTTTTATTAATATGTAAATATATTTTATATATATATATGTAACATCATTGCTTCTTTGTTGAGTTAAATAGCTTGCAAAATTGCAAATACCAGAAGTGTTCAATTTCAAGTAGCTTCTTTGATTTGAGTTTCACACAAACTATTCAAGGGATGATCATTTTGTATAAATCCACATAATGTATGGCATAGCCTAGTGATAAAATAACATCAAAATCACAAATTAAGCTTTCTAAGTTGTGAATTGTGCGGGTTTTGATAGTTATTTTATTTAAATTTGATTAAATAAAATCTCAAGAATTTTTCTTTGAATATATATAGAATTATTTTTTTCTCTCTATATTCCATTCTTTATCAAATTTATTTTAATAAATATATATTTTTTAATTTTTTTCAATAAAAATGAATAGTTAGTATAAGATATAATTTATTTATAACTTGTATAAAATATTTTATTTATGCCATTTTAAATAAATATAAGAGTTCTTATAATAAAAAAGTAATTTCTAATAGTTAAAATTGCTAATTTGAATTTTAAATAATATGATTGAATTATATGATTTGTTATTTTATTTTAAAAATAAAAATTATATATAATACCAATTGAATTCAAATATATTTAAAAACTAAGTTAAATTCAGTTTCATTCCAAAGCAGGATTAAGTTACTGAATGGGATACCCCTAAGTCCCACTTAAATCTTTTCAATTTGTTGAAAAAGAAAAGGAAAAAAAAACATATACGTCTCTCTCTTTACCTAACAAGTGTTGTAAAGTTACAAGATAGCATCCACCCTTGAACATGTCCAGATTCAAGGGTGTTCGAGCAACTTTTAATAATAATAATCTATCGAGAACAAAACGAAAACCAAACATGCTATCTCAAAATGAAATATTAGTGCCACTAGTCGAATCACTACCAGAAACTATCAAATAAAAAGAAAATTATGTGGTAAATACCGAGGCAATTAAAGTTGAAAATTTAAAAATAAAAAAATAAAATAAAAATATGACGTGTCTCCCCTCCTCTATTTCTTTTTCATAAAACAACATCCTTTCTCCTTTCCTTTTACATTGTCACAAATCAAGCTCTCATCTTCATAAATGCAACAACCTCAATAGTCATTTTATCAGTATTCATGTTCTAGATCATTGTTTTTAAGATTTTTCTCATCAAGTTAGCAAAACTAAAAAAGATTTGTAATCCATTTTATTATGTTAATGTTTTTACATTTTAAATAGTATCTGTAGTTTGTTTGTGTGTTTACTTGTTTTATAGATTTTCAATACTAATTAAATTAGCTTCCTGAGCACAAAATTGTTATTTTTTTTGTAATAAATAATAAAACTAGTCTTGGATAGAACAATTTGTACTTTTGTAAAAATTGTTTTAAGAATATTGTTATTTTCATTCAAAAGATATGTTTTTTGAGGCAGTTGTAAAATATATACAATATGGTACGGAAGGTTTGGGTAAGAAAATTAAAGTAGTAGTACTTGATGATACAAAGAGACAAGACAAGATAAGTATATCTATAACACTTGTATCCAACATATGATATCTAAGCATTTACTGCAGTGGTTGCAATCCAAGAAAGAGATTCATAGTTTCATTACCACCCATACTAGTGGGTCCATTCAGTTCATTTTATATGCAAAATGAAGGGTAAGATTCTATTTTATGAGATATTTTTTAATCGATATATTATATGAAAATATGTAACTAACTATAGCTTTCTCTTATAGGCCATGGTGTTTGGATGCAATCTAAGACCGATGAATTTTTTTGTTGAAACTCACATGCAAAATAAGAACACTAAAAAAAGAGGGATTGTCATATCAAATGTTCATAGTAAGTTGGATTTCAAAAAAAATTCTTAAGTTTTGATTTTTTATTTTAAATTACCGACATTTTAATTTCAGGAAATATATAACACTAAATTACATGAGAGATATAGTTATGCTCATTCGATCTATCTAGAACTTAATTTGGATCTATGATTAAATGTTAGAACATTCAGTTGATTGAATAAAAATCAAGGTTATAGTATCTTTAACTCCATTTCAAGGATATACCCACTTAAATGGATTGTAGTGTATCGAACATTGTTTTTTTTCATTTTAGATGTATTCTTTTTCAATTTTTCCCTGGTTTTTTTTTAAATATTAAACACAATACTGGAAGAATTGTCAATGGAATTTACATCACTAAAGAAATAACCAACAAACTAATTTCTTTTCCTTAGTGAGTTGAAAAAATTACAAGACTTTAGCATTGACAATTACAATCATAATTATTTACAGACTAAATCCATCAGAAAGTTCCAGAAAGTTAGAAAACAATTATAAGACTTGTCATTATTAGATGTAATTCTTCATCAATAGTATACATATAATCACTAATGGAATTACCAATAGTGTATTGTTTTGATAATATATCATAATCACCAATGAATTTACCAATAGAATGGATACCGATAAATAGTTTTTTTCATTTTAGATGTATTCTTTTTTAATTTTTCCTTGTTTTTTTTTAAAAAAAAACATTAAACACAATACTGGAAGAATTGTCAATGGAATTTACATCACTAAAGAAATAACTAACAAACTAATTTCTTTAGTGATTTGAAAATATTACAAGACTTTAAAATTGACAATTACAATCATAATTACCTATAGACTAAATCCATCAGAACGTTCTAGAGAGTTAGAAAACAATTATAATCATTATTAGATTTAATTCTTCGTCACTAGTATACATATAATCACTAATGGAATTACCAATAGTTTATTGTTTTGATAATATATCATAATCACCAATGTACCAAAGGAATGGATGCTGATAAATAGTTTTTTAATTTTAGATGTATTCATTTTAAATTTTTCCTTGTTTTTTTTTAAAAAAAAACATTAAATACAATAATAGAAGAATTGTCAATGGATTTTACACCACTAAAGAAATAACCAACAAACTAATTTCTTTAGTGAGTTGAAAAAATTACAAGACTAATCACTAATGGAATTACCAATAGTTTATTATTTTGATAATATATCATAATCACCAATGAATTGACCAAAGGAATGGATGCTGATAAATAGTTTTTTTAATTTTAGATGTATTCTTTTTTTAATTTTTCCTTGTTTTTTTTTAAAAAAAAAAAAACATTAAATACAATAATAGAAGAATTGTCAATGGATTTTACACCACTAAAGAAATAACCAACAAACTAATTTCAAAAATTACAAGACTTTAGCATTGACAATTAGAATTATAATTATTATAGACTAAATCCATCAAAAAGTTCAAGAGAGTTAGAAAGCAATTATAAGACTTGTCATTATTAGATGTAATTCTTCATCACTAGTGTACATATAATCACTAATAGAATTACCAATAGTTTATTGTTTTGATAATATATCATAATCACCAATGAATTTACCAAAGGAATGGATGTTGATAAATAGTTTTTTTAATTTTAGATGTATTCTTTTTTTAATTTTTCCTTTTAAAAAAAAAACATTAAATACAATAATAGAATAATTGTCAATGGATTTTACACCACTAAAGAAATAACCAACAAACTAATTTCTTTAGTGAGTTGAAAAAATTACAAGACTTTAGCATTGACAATTAGAATTATAATTATTATAGACTAAATCCATGAAAAAGCTCCAGAGAGTTAGAAAGCAATTATAAGACTTGTCATTATTAGATGTAATTCTTCATCACTAATGTACATATAATCACTAATAGAATTACCAATAGTTTATTGTTTTGATAATATATCATAATCACCAATGAATTTACCAAAGGAATGGATGCTGATAAATAGTTTTTTAATTTTAGATGTATTCTTTTTTTAATTTTTCCTTTTTAAAAAAAAACATTAAATACAATAATAGAAGAACTGTCAATGGATTTTACACCACTAAAAAAATAACCAACAAACTAATTTCTTTAGTGAGTTGAAAAAATTACAAGACTTTAGCATTGACAATTAGAATTATAATTATTAGAGACTAAATCCATAAAAAAGTTCCAGAGAGTTAGAAAGCAATTATAAGACTTGTCATTATTAGATGTAATTCTTCGTCACTAGTTTACATATAATCACTAATGGAATTACCAATAGTTTATTGTTTTGATAATATATCATAATCACCAATGGATTTACCAAAGAAATGGATGCTGAAAAATAGTTTTTTTTAATTTTAGATGTATTCTTTTTTAATTTTTCCTTGTTTTTTTTTTAAAAAAAAAACATTAAATACAATAATAGAAGAATTGTCAATGGATTTTACACCACTAAAGAAATAACCAACAAACTAATTTCTTTAGTGAGTTGAAAAAATTACAAGACTTTAGCATTGACAATTAGAATTATAATTATTATAGACTAAATCCATCAAAAAGTTCCAGAGAGTTAGAAAGCAATTATAAGACTTGTCATTATTAGATGTAATTCTTCGTCACTAGTTTACATATAATCACTAATGGAATTACCAATAGTTTATTGTTTTGATAATATATCATAATCACCAATGGATTTACCAAAGAAATGGATGCTGATAAATAGTTTTTTTAATTTTAGATGTATTCTTTTTTAATTTTTCCTTGTTTTTTTTTAAAAAACATTAAATACAATAATAGAATAATTGTCAATGGATTTTACTCCACTAAAGAAATAACCAACAAACTAATTTCTTTAGTGAGTTGAAAAAATTACAAGACTTTAGCATTGACAATTAGAATTATAATTATTATAGACTAAATCCATGAAAAAGCTCCAGAGAGTTAGAAAGCAATTATAAGACTTGTCATTATTAGATGTAATTCTTCATCACTAGTGTACATATAATCACTAATAGAATTACCAATAGTTTATTGTTTTGATAATATATCATAATCACCAATGAATTTACCAAAGGAATGGATGCTGATAAATAGTTTTTTAATTTTAGATGTATTCTTTTTTTAATTTTTCCTTTTTAAAAAAAAACATTAAATACAATAATAGAAGAATTGTCAATGGATTTTACACCACTAAAAAAATAACCAACAAACTAATTTCTTTAGTGAGTTGAAAAAATTACAAGACTTTAGCATTGACAATTAGAATTATAATTATTAGAGACTAAATCCATCAAAAAGTTCCAGAGAGTTAGAAAGCAATTATAAGACTTGTCATTATTAGATGTAATTCTTCGTCACTAGTTTACATATAATCACTAATGGAATTACCAATAGTTTATTGTTTTGATAATATATCATAATCACCAATGGATTTACCAAAGAAATGGATGCTGATAAATAGTTTTTTTAATTTTAGATGTATTCTTTTTTCAATTTTTCCTTGTTTTTTTTTTAAAAAAAAAACATTAAATACAATAATAGAAGAATTGTCAATGGATTTTACACCACTAAAAAAATAACCAACAAACTAATTTCTTTAGTGAGTTGAAAAAATTACAAGACTTTAGCATTGACAATTAGAATTATAATTATTATAGACTAAATCCATCAAAAAGTTCCAGAGAGTTAGAAAGCAATTATAAGACTTGTCATTATTAGATGTAATTCTTCGTCACTAGTTTACATATAATCACTAATGGAATTACCAATAGTTTATTGTTTTGATAATATATCATAATCACCAATGGATTTACCAAAGAAATGGATGCTGATAAATAGTTTTTTTAATTTTAGATGTATTCTTTTTTAATTTTTCCTTGTTTTTTTTTTAAAAAAACATTAAATACAATAATAGAAGAATTGTCAATGGATTTTACACCACTAAAGAAATAACCAACAAACTAATTTCTTTAGTGAGTTGAAAAAATTACAAGACTTTAGCATTGACAATTAGAATTATAATTATTATAGACTAAATCCATTAAAAAGCTTCAGAGAGTTAGAAAGCAATTATAAGACTTGTCATTATTATATGTAATTATTGGTCACTAGTGTACATATAATCACTAATGGAATTACAAATAATTTATTGTTTTGATAATATATCATAATTACCAATAAATTTACTAATGGAATGGATGTCGATAAATATTTTTTGTTTGGCGTGTTTTTTATGTCTATAAATCCATTGATGATTTTCATCGTTAAATTCATTAAATTTATAGGTGATTATATTACCAATAAAACTATTGACAATATATAAATCATCAATGATATATTATCTTACGATAATTGATTTCATCAATAAATTTATTTTTCCAAAATATTGAGTGTTTAAAGACTGAAAAAATATTCGGTCAATGTTATGCAATATTCTGGTAATGAATAAAAGTCGGATAATAGAGTTTAAATAATTAAGGTATTTATATGACCTACCAAAATCAAATCCCTCCTCAATTGCATCATGAATTTACTATCAAATTTAGGAGGGGTTAGTCTGTTCTAGGCTCAACCATAGCACCATTGCATTGGCCTTGCAGTAACTTTTTTTTCTCAAATAATTTTTTATTCTATGAAAAAATATATATTTTAAACTATTTTTTGAACCTTGGATCTGTAAAAATATACACTTGCCATTCACTTAGCGTTGCATCAGTAAATACATATGAAACATCTCAGCTTCAATATGTAAACGCTACTGTGTGTTTTGGTAATGAAGTCTCCCACATATTTGACTCTCCATTTGTAGTTTATGGAAGGAATTTGCATCCCACCACTTGCACAGGAATTCGCAAATCATAGGCCCTGGATAGTCTCATTGTAAAAATTCCTCCACCTTTGAAGTTGCCTTTTTCTGTGTATATAAAGATAAAGACTAGTGTAAAGGTAACGCATGCACTTTAGCATCACACCATTCTCTGAGCTTGGTGCTGTGCGAACCATTCTGTAGCCTGAATGTTTTCATCTGCATAGGTTGAGAAACTTATCGGAGACAGGAACTCCTCGAGTTCTCCCAAACACTTCAAATCAGCCATGGCTTCTTTGGCAATTCAGACAGGTAATCCAGAAATCCATGACCATGAGAGGATTGGGCATCCTGAAAAGACTCAGTGGGTGCTCAATGCTCCTGAGCCACCTAGCCTGTGGCAAGAGCTCATGGATTCTGTCAGGGAAACTACTTTGTTTCATGCCAGGAGATTCCCATCTGTCAAGGACAAGGGTAGCTTTTCCAGGACTGTAATTTCATCCCTGCAGGCAATTTTTCCGATATTTTGTTGGTGCCGGAACTACAAGACCGCAAAATTCAAGAAGGATCTGTTGGCGGGTCTAACTCTCGCTAGTCTCTGCATTCCTCAGGTAAAACACAAGCAAGCATGGAAGTTTACATTGGTCGCAAAAACAGTCAACATTGCTATTTCTTTGTAGTAACTAATCTCAAAATTTCATGCAGAGTATTGGATATGCAACTCTAGCAAAGCTTGATCCTCAATATGGCCTCTGTAAGTTATCTTACAGAAATTCTGTTGAGGCTTAGCTAGATATATTTGATATAATTAAACTCAGCGTGCCTGAATTTGTTTCTCGTTTTCAGATACAAGTGTTATCCCGCCTCTCATTTATGCTGTAATGGGAACTTCAAGAGACATAGCAATTGGGCCGGTGGCTGTGGTTTCACTGCTTTTGTCTTCGATGATTCCGAAACTAGAAGATCCTGAGGCTAATCCAGTTGCTTACAGAAATCTTGTTCTTACCACAACCTTTTTTGCAGGAATTTTCCAAGCATCGTTTGGACTATTCAGGTGGTTCATTCACGAGTGTATTCTTTTTTGCTGGTTAATGTTATTTCAACCTTCAAACTACTTTCGCTGCTTAATTTTCCTTGTTGGAACTCGCAGGCTGGGTTTCCTTGTGGATTTTCTCTCCCATGCTGCAATTGTTGGGTTTGTAGCAGGGGCAGCCATTGTCATCGGTCTTCAACAAATGAAAGGGCTACTTGGGATTACTCATTTCACAAATAAGACTGATGTTATCTCTGTAATGGAAGCTTCTTGGAGAGCAGTTCATCATTCTGTGTGTTATTGTCCCTAAACTTTCTCCTCAGTCTGCCTATTAATTCACTTGATTATATATATTGCCGTGGTAATGCTAGCTTATCCTTCGTTTTCCTATCTTGATCGCAGTGGAATCCCCATAATTTTTTACTCGGATGCTCGTTCTTAACTTTTATTCTAATAACCAGATTTGTGGTAAGTCCAGATAGCAATAACTCATACCTGATTAGGAAGATGAGAAATTTCTTTCAGCCGTTTTTAATGTCATTTCACTAACGATGATAGATTCGTGATTCTCTCAGGGTAGAAGGAACAAGAAGCTCTTCTGGCTGCCAGCAATTGCTCCTTTGATATCAGTTGTTTTATCAACTCTTCTAGTCTACCTGACAAGCGCAGATGAACATGGGATACTGATTATAAAACACATTAAAAAGGGCTTAAACCCAACCTCATTCCATCAGTTACAGTTCAACAACCCACACATCGGAGAAGTGGCTAAAATTGGACTCATTGTCGCCGTCGTTGCACTCACTGTAGGTGTCAAACAATTCAACTCCATTTTTCATGAGAAGCACTAAACCAGTCAACTTTACTCATTTTTCATTCTATTCTGCTGTTACGTTAAACGCAGGAAGCAATTGCAGTAGGCAGATCTTTTGCATCCATAAAAGGATACCGCATCAATGGAAACCAAGAAATGGTTGCCATGGGATTTATGAACATTTTGGGATCTGTCACTTCCTGCTATGTTGCAACTGGTGAGAGATTCTTCAAATACTTTATGCAGTATATATCTAGCAAACCATTTTCTTACATGTATTATTAACAATGAAACTATGCAGGCTCGTTCTCGCGCAGTGCTGTCAATTTCAGTGCTGGCTGTGAAACTGCCATGTCAAATATTGTGATGGCCATTACAGTGATCGTATCTTTGGAATTGTTCACGAGGCTACTGTATTTCACTCCCATTGCAATCCTTTCTGCAATCATCCTTTCTGCTTTACCAGGACTCGTTGACTTTCATGAAGCATACATGTACGGTTTCAACGAGCAAAAGATGAAAAACCAGCAAAAGATGTACGCTGTACGCGAAGATGCAAGATAAAAGATATATAAAAAGATAAAAGATATAAAAGATGTTGCAAAAGATATGCAGCGAGCTATAAAAGCAAAAGTTATTGAAGAAAAGAGCAGAAAAGTAGAGAGCGCGCGAGAGTGCAGCGGCAGGCAGGGCAGGCGCGCGCGAAGGCGAGGCGATGCGAGGATGATACAAAAGCAGCAAAGATGTACAAAAAGATAAAAGAAAAAGATAAAAAAGATAAAAGCAAAAAAAGAAAAAGATGTACAAAAGAAAGATCGACAGATGACGAACGAAGATATATTCGACCAGTGAAGATCACTTAATGTTATATCTTCACATACCTTTATGGTATACAAAAATGAACGTTTCAGTCCTCATTTTCTAATTCATATAGCGATAGAAATGTTAACGAAGAGGAAAGTATGGGGAAGAACACTAATCAAGCTGTGATTCTCGACATGTCCAGTAAGTGTTTACGGGAAAATGAAGGATGTGTCAAAAGTTTTTCCTCTCTGATGAATTTTTCTTCTTTTTCTGTGCTGCAGATTTAACGAACATTGATGTATCTGGAATTGCTTCGTTGGAGGAACTGCACAAGAATCTTGCCTCAAGTGGAAAGGAGGTATGAAATACATTAGTGATCTATTGTAATGTTAATAAATCATCTCACCTAAAAACTTAAGTTGTTAAGTAAAACTCCAGAATATAATTTATATTATTCTCTAACACACTCTCTCAAGTGAAAGTCTTTTGGCCTTGAAACTTGCACAAACTCGTACTATCTTGTACTTGATTTTTATCAAATAAAATAAGGATGGTGAGATTCGAACTCGTGACCGTTGGATCAACAAAGCTCTGATATCATATTAAAGAATCATCTCACCTAAAAACTTAAGCTGTTAAGTAAAATTTTAAAATATGATTTATATTATTCTCTAACATGTAATAAGCTATTGAAATTTCTTATCATGAACGGATTTGTCTCTCAGCTAGCCATAACAAATCCCAATTGGCAAGTGATTCATAAGCTAAGGGTGGCCAACTTTGTGACCAAAATTGGAGGAAGGGTCTTCCTGACAATAGGAGAAGCTGAGGAAGCATGTCTCGGCGCCAAAATGGCTGCTGTCTGAGCACGTGACTTCCAGTTCTGCTCGTGTGATCTAGTCCCTTTGTGTGTGAGTAAATAGGGCATATAATAAAGTTGATGCTTTCATGTCCACTGCCTGATCCTAGCTAGGGCTCAGAAGTGGAAAGTCCACCGGGGGGGGGACAGCAAGTTGTGATTCTGAAAGTCGTTGTTTAATGTAAGATAGAACTGTAATATAAACCATATCGTCGTTTGTATAACGTCTAATGATGTATCAATAATATGTTTCTATCAATAATTTTAAACTCTGACTCTTAAAAGAATAGATAAATAAAATTGATTTAAAAAAGATAAAAAGGCACTCGTATCTTTTTTCGTTACTTCACTTGAGCTAAAAGTAATGGTTACGTGTTCTATATACATACGCAAATGCAGTTAAGATTCTTAAGAAGGTGCACAGGATTTTTTTTTTTTTTTTACAATGAGTTTACTAAAGAAAAAGATAGTAATTGAATTATATACATGCTCAATTGACTTAAATCTGATATAATTCTATTATTGTAGAAGTACATGTAAATTTATACTCTGTGTCTGTTTAACACGGCATCTTAAACATGTTTTTGAAAAAAATTAAGAAAATAAATACTTTAAAAAACAATTTTAATGACAATCTATTTAAACCAACCATACATATTAATTTATAATCATATCTAAGAATATTTAAGAGGTTATTCTTCACTCCTTGTTATGATGGGCTAATATTGAAATCAATATTTAAAATATTTCTTTTTTATTTCAAATTAAAAGTGATGTGTATTTTTATTAGCACTAGTTAATTCTCTTTCCATCCATCGTACATATACATATACATATATGTTTATCTATTTCTATATATATATATATATATATATATATATATATATATATATATATATATATATATATATATATGCGCACTTGAAGGATCACATCAAGAATATTGTGTGCCTCCTTCTAAAACATTTATTAATGAATGGAGTGTTCTTATCCAACCTTTGTGGACAACATAAATATTCTATTGAGACTGAGGAGTGGATGCCTTGATCATACTCACAAAATAAATAAAAAATAAAAAAATGAGTCACATATTGCCAAACACCTACCCTACCACATTAACGAACGTCACAGATCATGAGACTGGGAGTGGCAGGAATAGTGAAGGGATGTAGTATCTGTGCCTGACATGAATCGAAATGCAGATGGATTTCACTTTCAGGAAATCAGCAGACTCAGCCACATTCTACGCCACTTATTTCATCAATCTGTGAGGGAACGAGCGAACATAAGAGGAAAGCAGAAAGCTAACCTGATTTGAACTAAATTGTCTGTTGAGTTGCAGTGGTCGATCATATCTTCGTGATGAATTCATATGTTTTTTGATATCCATCAATATTTTATATTAGAAAATAATATAAATTATATATTAAAACTTTATTTAATAGTTTAAAATTCTACATGAGATAGTTTTTTAATATGGTATCAGAACTTTGTTGGCCTATTGGTCACAAGTTCAAATCTTATCATTTTCATTCTATTTGATAAAAATAAAGTACAAGATAATGTGGGTCCGTGCAAGTTTCAAACCCAACGGGTTTTCATTTAAGGAAGTGTATTGGAGAATAATATAAATCATATTTTATAGCTTCACTTAATAGCTTAAACTTTTAAGTGAGATGGTTCTTTAATATTGAGATTATTTTTAAAAATATTTTTTGTTGATAAATATATTAAAATAAATTTTTTTTTATTATTTTTAAAAATTAGTTTTTATATTAACACATTAAATTTTAAAAAACCAAAAACAATTATTTTGAAATAAAAAATATTTAAAAAAATAATAATTTAAAACACAATGTAAAACAAATACTTTGTATCCACGGCTCCAACGCTATATCCTCCAGCCGTAGAGAAATAATACATATAACAACGAAATGATGCTTCTGGTGGCACAAAATCCGGCAGCCAGAAGTTCTTGATTCTTATGGCTAATACTTTTTTCTATTTTTCCCACCATTACATTTAATTCGGATTCTTAGAGTGAGTGGTGTATGATCGATTGTGCTTCAATGAAATCATTGAATTAGTTTTTTGTTTTTTTTTCAGAGAGAAATATTGTTTTTTATGTATTTTTCAATCATGTTGATGTAAAAATAAATTTTAAAAAATCAAAATATTATTTTAATTAATAAACTCCTTAAAAAACAATCAACCGTTGTACTCAAATTAATCTTTTTATATTCAATGATCAACAAATTAGTGCGGCAAGGAATTTATAATTACTTAATGCGTTATCCCAAAACACGAGTTTGAATTTTATTGTTTATATAACATCTTGTTGTCCTGGGGGATCATAGTGGTGGGCTTCCCACTATTTATTATTTTAATTTAGTCTTTATTTTTTGGTGTGGTGCTTAATGGGTTTTGCTCACTTTATTTCTTTATTTTTTGCTAGTATTTAAATGATTGTTGCAATTAAAAAAAAAAAAAACTTCTTTAATATTTTAATTATTTTTTATTATTATTACTTGACTGTCCAGTCCAAACACTGTTACCATGTTAGCCATCTTTGACTCTCTTTTTTTTCATTTTAAATTATTTATTTAGTGTTTGATTTTCTTAGTTTTTTTCATAATATTGAGAGTTTATTTTAACAGTAGTAATGTTAAATAATATTTAAGTTGCACTTAAAAGAATAATATGTATTAAATTATATTTACCTCTCTTGTTTTAATAGTACAAAAATATTAAAGTTGAAAGATATATTTATTTTTTATATTTTAATTTATTTAATTAAATATAATTATATATTTCCTGTAGTTTTTCTTTACATAATATAATAGTAACAAGCACTATATATTTCTATGAAGCTAAGAGCATTGATTGTTAGCTTATATCAACTCTGCGAGTTAATTGAATTAAACACGTTGCTTTTTTTTTCTCCAAAATTGTCCACATTCATTGAATCTCAGCATTTAAGTGGTAATAACACTCTTGATTTTGAAAACTGAAAAGTGGGGGCATACCTTTTTCTTTTGCAGCCAATCACATCTCTTTACTGATTCCCACTCGCTTTTATCAGAGTCCACGCACGTTTTAATTTAATTTAATTACTTTCTCTACTTTTGAGCTCTCAAAAGTAGAGAAACTAAAAATATAAGAGATAAAACAAAATAGGAAATAAAAATAAAATTATATTTGATAGTGATATATAAGATAATGTAATTATTTTTATATATTATTTAGTTGTTGATAGACAACATAAAATAAAAAAATATTTATCGTTGATTTTTATTGATACAGAACTTACATAATTAAAAAAAAAAAACAATAAAATATTATTTATTCTAGTTTATATGAAATATCGAGATTAATATTATTTATTTATTTTTACTAAATACGTTTTTGTTATCGTTTTTTTTTATATTTCAAAACAACAACAAAACACTATATAAAACCATTTTACTCAAAATTGTCTAGATTCATTGTATTTCCAGAGATAATGATAGCACTTATTTTCCACTTTGGCTGTGTTGGAAAAGTCCATCCAGTTTCCACTCAGATGAGTCCTTTTATATTATAATACATTTGTATTTTCCCATTTAGAATTCAATATTGCCACATAGAGATGGTGAAACACACATGCCATGATCAAAGGATTAAGAGTATTTGTTATTTAAAATATTTTTTGGTTAAGAAGTATATTAAAATATTATTTTTATATTTTTAAAATTTATTTTTAATATCAACATATCAAAATAATATAAAAATATAATAATGTATATATATTTTTAAAACAAACGGGGATGGGAGAGTTAGAAATCAAGCTATGCTACGATTCGAGGGCTGAGAGTTATACACGCGCGCGCACATCCAGGAAAATTAATGATCAGGTGAGTCCATTTCTTGTGGATAATTTTGGACTTTCCTGTAGTCCCATTTCGACATTCCCATAGTGGTGAGCTATGATTACATTAGTTACTGTATGGCTTGAGAAATAAACAAAACTTTTTTAAAAAAATAAATAATATTAATTAATTAATTGAATGATGAACAAATAATCTTAGTTACAAAGATTGAATAATGGTCTTCCAATCTGAATCTTAAACCCATTAGGCATCTTGACATAATTTACACACATCCCCATTTCAAGCTATCAATGAAAAGATTAGATGAACCAAATATGTTAGCAGCCACTCTCTTCAGCATGTTTTGTCAATGGATCCATCCATGAAGATATCCAACATTGCTGGCAAGCTAACATCTTTATCAACACGAAGAACGCGATGCAAAATGAGGGGTGGCAGCCATGTTTCTTCGCTCACCTCAGCAAAGAATGAGAATGCTTGAGTAAGTTGCTGAAAGATTTGGTCTCTTGGGCCTTACACAGCAAATTCTTCAGTACTCCTTCTGTCATCTGTTTTTCATGCAATGCACCGCCATTATTAGGGTGTATTTCATGTTATAGAATGGACAATATTGAACATTACAAGCAATGAACAGCTTAGACCTTTCCCAAACTTCCCCGAGTATAGGGAACTGCCCGGTGGTATCCAAGAGTAGTTGGAGGTGATTTCCGGCTATTCTCTTCCCTGCACGGCAGTTTTCCGTTACTTCTGCTTCGAGTTACTATTGTTGAGGGGTTGCGCCATTTGGCATTCAAAACGCTTGGCAGGCTTGATTCCTTAATCCATTGAGGACTCCAAAATGTTAATTAATTATGATTTCAAAACAATCATGTACGTACATTGCATAAAAAATGACGAAATGTGTGCTAAAATCAGATGGGACGATGAAGATTTTAAAGATTACCAAGAATAAAACCGTTGCGCAATGCTTCAAGACCTCCAAGTTCATACGAACGTCATCGAGACTCCTGTCGAGTGCAGGTGGAAGACCATGATTACAGGTTTCATATAATAACAGAGAAATATTAATATCAAATATTAATACCTGTGTTTTTGCTGGCCGAGCCCGAAATAAGCAGCTAAAGTTGCCATCTAAACATGATAGAACCGTATCAGGATATAGAAAACACCATGAAATTCTGTAAACGAAGACACTAAGCTGCAGTACTTATAAGTGCAGATTCATATGACTGCACCAAAACTTTACAAGCCAATGCATGATATATATGAAAGGAAAATGGTTCGAATTTGATGCATACCTTCATGTTACCGGCTCTTCTGCCGAATCTTTCAGTCAGGACTCCTAAAGAATCAATCATTCCGACAGGAACTGGCGCTGGCCGACCAATCTCTGCAAATGCCTCCTTAATCCGGACACAGTCAAATCTTTGGATGTTATGTCCTGCCCAAACTCTACCATTCAAAATAGTAAAAATTTTGTCAGCAACTTCCTCGAACACAGGCGCATTTGAAACAGCTCCACGAGTTATCCCATCACATCGACCAGACTTCAATGCAACAACAGACAAGTCCTTAGGCTCTTATGAGGGTACTATAGCAATCTAGCTCAACAAGTTTCCGCGGACAAACTATAATTGCACCGAACTCCAGTACCCAGAATCGTTGTCCGGCTCTACTGGGCACCGTTGTTTCCAAGTCGAAGAACACAATCTCTGATGAGCCTTCTGGATGAGAACTGGATGATTCCATGTCTAGTTTTTAGAATTGGAAACTGGGTTTAATTTTAGGGTTTTTTTTGGTTGATTCCGGCTGTCTTCACTGTGTTACAAATAGGGGGTAATAATACAAGAAAACCCAAAGTTATGTATTGAAGAAAGAATTCTTCACATTTGAGATAGATTGTCTTGCAGATCAAGTCAGGAGCTTAATTAGGCTTTGCATGGAGGCGTCCTTGGTGATGTTTTGAGGAAATCATTGCCCTCTAGACTGGTATATCTTGTTGGAAAGAAGGACAAGTATAGCTTTCTCTGAAACCTTTCGACAATACCTACGTAAAAAGTTTCAGCTTTCTTCACCCACAAGGACATGCAAATTAAAGCCACGTCTCCTCCCTCGAAAGGAATTGATTCGCTGTTCGCTTTTGTTTTGTAGGAAGACAATTGAAGGATGGCAAAAATGTAAATAGCATAGATTTCCAAGTCCTCTTTTTTCTGTCTTGATGATTCTTCTGACCAAAAGAAGGAAGACAACATAGATTTTAAAGTCCTCTCTTTCTCTCTCAATAAAGAACGCTAAAATATAGTTGTTTATTTTGTCAGCATTACGTATTTTACTATAACAAAGAAAGTATTTCTGGTAGTCAGTTAAAGTTGTATTGAATTTTAGCTAGACTTGTTTTATAATTATTTCCTATATAAAACCCCTACTGTAACAGCAAAGTATATTAAATATATTGAAATTAATTGAATTTCAAATTGTTACATGGTATTAGAGCAAATATCGAATTTTTTCCTTTGAATCGTATTGCTGGAAAAAAATATCTCTTCTCTTTCTAGTTCGAAACCCATAAATTAATCTCTAGAGTGCTTGTTCATCAACGATTACTATTCATCAAACCTAGAAATTGATTGCTACAGTGTTTGTTCATCAACGGTTATTGTGCATAAGAAAAAAAATCATCACTGTTCATCCACCCATCAACACGGAAAACTATTGTTCATCAACAAACTCAGAAAAAAAATCACTATAGTCCTTGTTCACCAAAAACCTAGAAATCAACTCGTACCTAGAAAATCCAGTCCATTCACCCACTTCAAACCCAACCCCAAACATGAAAAAAACACAGCAACATGGAAATTAACCCAGCAATCATACTTACTTCCACTCCGGCAACGCAAATTGTAGTCCATCAGCCAACTCTCCTCTTCCAACTGGGATTACATTAGATGAAACGAATTACTCACTATGGAGCCAACTTATGGAAATGAGAATCGGTGTAAGAAATAAAGTTGGGTATCTCATCGAAAAGACGAACAAACTAGACCCAGCTGACCTGAGAAGAGAAGCTTTGATTATAGAAAACCATCAAGTCAAAAGCTGGTTGATTGACTCGATGAGCCTACCATTGATGCAACGGTTCATCCGACTACCCACAACAATGAAGATTTGGGAGGCAATGGCTAGAACTTTCTACAATGGATTGGACAAGACATGAATTTTTGAATTGAATCAAAAATCATTTTCTACAAAACAGAATGGCCGACAATTACCCACATACTACAACTAGTTGATTTCTATCTTTCAAGAGATATACAATTGAACCCAGTCATAAGCCGGAACAGTCAACGTCGTGGTTCAACTCCACTCAGCCATGGCAAGGCTCCGAGTTCATATCTTCCTCAGTGGTTTGGACCCAATTTTTGAACAAGTTCGTGGGAAGATTCTGAGGAAGGACCCAAAACTGGAGCTAAATAGTACCTATGCATATATGTCCGTAGAAACACCAGCAGCTCCAGGTGATGGGTGGGGGACTAGAGGCTAGCCGAACCCATGGAGAAAGAGGGATTCACCACCACCACGGACCCATCTACGAAGGGTCGGTGATGGTGGCATATGAGGCCCATTTTGTCACTCCCCTGGCAGTCTATAAAACAGGGGGGATGGGTTTAAATGCTTTAAATGGTGAGAAAATTGGGGGACTGGTTTGTACCCATTGCAAAGAATCGAGTCACTCGAAACAATGATGCTATGAAATTATTGGATACCTGGACTAGTGAGATTTTAAGAAAAAACCTCTAAAAAATGTTGGAAAAAACGTGGTGAATTGTACGGAAGTCGAACAAGGACAACCGACAGCAAACGTTGTTCATCCAAGTATAATTGATAAAGCTTCTGCACTCTCTGTTACTGCTAAGAATAGTTTTTGGATTATTGATACAGATGCATCCAATCATATAACTAGAGACTCTAGTAATTTAAACTCATATAAACCTTCTTCCCAGTCAATTATTCAGCACCGCTAACAGTAGTACTTCTCTGATTACCGGGGAAGGGTCTATAGCCTTAATCGATTCTCTCACCTTAGATATCATTCTCGTTGTTCCATTCTTAAATACAATCTCCTTTTGGTTAGCCAAATTACTTTACTCTTGCATGTACTATAATGTTTTGTCCATTGTTGTGTTTTTCAGGACATTCTAACTCGAAAGATTTTTGGTTATGGTGTTAGATAGGGAGATCTGTATTTTCTAGAGTTAACCGAGAAAGGGGGTTCCAAACTCATTCAAGCACATTAGGCAAACAATAAAGACAAAGCTCAAGCACTCGTATGGTTATGGCACCGAAGGCTAGGACATCTTTTTTTAGGTACCTTAAGAAATTACAACCATATTTGTTTTCAGATTTCAGTAATTAGATTTTCAATGTGAAATTTGTGAACTGACCAAAAGCCATCGTATCCTTTATTTACCAAGTTTGAATAAAAGTTTAGAACTTTTCGCAGTTATCAACTCCGATGTTTGGGATCCTGCAAAAATTTTGTCATTTTCTAATGCTTGTTATTTTGTTACGTTTATTGATTAGTGTACTCGAATAACTTAGATTTTTCTCCTTCACAATAAGAGTGATGTAGGTACAATTTTTTAGGAATTTCATAAAATGGTGACAGCCCAATACCAATAATCGATTCGTACACTACAATCTAACAATGGTAAGGAGTTTGTGGATCAAGTTTTAGGTACATTCTTGGGCCACCATGGAATTTGACATTAGACTTTATACACCTATACTCCATAGCAAAATAGATTGGCAGAACAAAAGAATAGGCAGATTATGGAAATTGTTCGGGTCTCTCTGTTTGGCATTAATATCCCTAAGTTTTATTGGGGTGAGGTAGTTTTAATCAATTGCACACCATCTAGTGTGCTCAATTTTCAAAATCCCTAGCAAAAGATGGAATCTCTGCTTTCTGTCCCTTATCTACCAAATCTTGAACCTAGAGTGTTTGGATGTACGGTCTACGTTTACATACCTAAAGTTCTGCGGGGAAAACTTGATCCATGCACAAAACAGTGTGTCTTTATCAGTTACTCAGAATTTCAGAAGGGAAATCGATGTTATGATCCCCTTACACCCGAAGTTACATGTAACCTTGGATACCTTTTTTTACGAATTGGAACTCTACTATTCAAGAGGAGTGTTTGGGTCGTCTCTTCAAAGGGCGAGAAACAGTGAAGAAAACGACGATGATCTTTTTGAATTAGAGAAAAATGGAGGGGTGCTCGAAAGTTTATTGGAGGAAACAAGACAAAATGATGTGGCCCCACATGATGGTACTAATTTGAAATTTTACATAGACCAAAGTTTTCTTAGCAATAACCCCTCTCGGTCTTCAGAATTGCCCACATCTACACCATTAGCCAAAGAATCGACCCAGAATGTTCTTCCTAAAGTAAATTTGAACCTTATTCTTGATGAAACTAATGAAATCTCTGTCTTTGTAGAAAATATCAGGGTTGTCAATACCGTTCTGTTCCGACCCGAATGGCCGGAATGTTCCGTGTCGTTAAACAAAACCGAGACAAAACAACGTCATTTTCGTCTCGGTTTTAATTCTGGCCTGTTCTAGAAATACCGGCCAAATTGCAGCCTGAACATCTCGGTACCGTTCCGGGTGTGTCGTTCCGTCCTTAAAATCCTCCTTGTTTTGATTAACTTGTGATTGTGTTTCTAATTTTGAGATTATGTTTGTTTGACTTTGTGTTTATATTGTATAATTTAAAGTTAATTTATCTTGAATTTTAATTATACTTGTTAAATTAATATTTTAATTTTTTTCATATATATATATATAATTAATTATATATGAACAGTACAACCTCAAAACGGCACGCCGAAGTGCTCTGAAACCGAAACGTTCCGTACCAATAGAAAAACCGAAACGGCAACCGAAACGGTATTGACAACCTTGGAAAATACAGCAAATAAGTATCCGCAAAGATCGAATAGAGGAGTCCCGAGAAAACAATATGAACCTGATCCCAAAACCAACACTAAATACCCAATCAGTAATTATATGTCTCCCCATAAATTATCATAGTCTTATGCATTTTCTGTTAATCATTTATCCATTGTATCTATTCCTGGTAATGTATAACATGTATTAGCAGATCCAAACTAGACTAAGGCGATGAATGAAAAAATAGAGGCACTACAGAGGAATAACACTTGGGAGTTGTGTACAATGCCCAAAGGGAACAAGACAATTGGTTGCAAATGGGCTTTCACAATAAAACTCAAGGTGGATGACAATATTGATAGGTATAAAGCAAGATTGGTTGCGAAGGCATATACACATAAGTATGGAGTCGATTATCAATAGACCTTTGCTCCGTTTGCAAAAATCAATACTATCCTCATCCTCATATCTCTAGCAGTGAATCGAGACTAGATCTTGCAACAATTTGATGTCAATAATGATTTTCTCAATGAAGAAGAAGTATACATAGAGTTACCACTTGGAGCTAAACGCAAATCCTCGTATAAAACTAAAGTTTGCAAATTAAGGAAAATATTATACTATCTAAAACAGTCAGTCTGAAACAGTCACCCTGGGCTTGGTTCGGAAGATTTTCCTCCACAATGAAGGAATTTTGCTATAAGCAAAGTAACTTGGATCACACCTTGTTTATAAAACATAGAGAAGGAAAGATTACGATATTAATTGTGTATGTGGAAGATATGGCCATAACAGGAGATGATCCAGAAGAAAGAAAAGCAATACAACAGTTTCTAGCGTCCAAAATTGAAATGAAAGATCTTAGACAACTGAAGTATTTATTAGGAATCGAGGTCTTAGGGTCAAAAACTGGATATGTCTATCACCACAAAAAAATTGTGTTAGATTTGTTAACAGAAATTGGAATGCTGGCATGCAAACCTGTTGACATACCTATGGAAATGAATCACATGCTTGGAGAATCGGAAAATCAGATGTCAACAGACAAAGAATGTTATCAACAGTTAGTTGAAAAACTGATATATTTATCACATACAAGGTCAGACATAGCCTATACAGTGAGTGTGGTGAGTCAGTTCATGCACTCACTAGGAGAAGAACATATGTAAACGGTATATCAGATCTTGAGATACTTCAAGAGTGCATCAAAAAGAGGACTACTATTTTCTAAAAATGAGGTACATGAGATTAAAGGATATACAGACTTGGACTAGGTAGAAAATCAAACTGATAGAAGATCGACATCGGGTTACTTTACTTTTATAGAAGGAAACCTCGCCACGTGGAGAAGTAAGAATCAAAAAGTAGTCGTTAGATCAAGTGCAAATGTAGAATACCGAGGTATGGCTTATGGTGTGTGTGAATTATTATGGATTAAACAAGTGTTACAGGATTTGGAATGTGATTAAAGGACATCCATAGGTCTACACTATGATAATAAGACAACTATCGAAATTGCACACAATCATGTACAACATGATCGTACCAAACACGTTGAGATCGACCGACACTTCATTACAGAAAATCTTGATCAAAAAATTATACAATTCTATTTTTTCAATCTGAAGATCAGCTAACCGATATATTCACAAAGATAATCTCAGAAAAAGTGTTTTATGACACAATTAGCAAGTTATGCATAATAAATATCCTTGCTCCAACTTGAAGGAGAATGTTAAAATATAGCTGTTTATTTTGTGAGCATTACCATAACAGAATTTGTATTCTACTATAACAGAGAAATCATTTCTGGTACTCAGTTAAAGTTGTGTTTTATTGTATTTTAGCTAGAATTGTATTATAATTATTTTCTATATAAAACTCCTACTGTAACAGCAAATTTTTAGAAATACCTCAGGCTATAAGCCTAACATCATAACGATGCCAGTCAAGGAGCACCTTTCTTCCACCTTGGCTTCCCTTCAGCCTGGGACCAAGCCAACAAGAAGGCTTCCTTTCAGCCTGAGACCAAACTTATCTTTTTAGTTTCTTGCTGGTTGGGCATTCCAGTATGAAAAGTCAGTATATTTTCTGCTAAACTAATGAATGGGAGCTTGCCAACAATTGAAAAACAATCCCACTCAATAAGAGTCGAATGTAATTCAGTCACGGATAATAACAATTTGAATTGAGGGTAGAAAACAGTGCACAGAGATGTTGGAATTGTTTCACATCTCCACTTAATTCGCCAGGTGCAAAATCAATGATCATTGCAAAGAAAAAGGACCCTCGATGATGAAATGGCATTTATTTGTGACAATCAATAAGGAAGTATCACATTTTCAAACCCTAAAAGAGCACAACAACTGCAATTAAACATTCTTCTACATTAAACAGGGACAGCAGACTTGAGTGGGAGCAATGCGTTCTTAATTCTCTCTACAGCTGCCTGTAGGGTGGTCAGAGATGCTGCATAGGAGATACGTATGCAGCTGTCATCTCCAAATGCAACCCCTGGGACTAGGGCAACCTGAATATAAGAAACCATTATCAAATTATAAACATCTTTAGTATAATAAATGCTGCATGCAATGTTAAATTGTAGTTTCATCAATATCAAAGTGTTACTGAATAATTTTCAACTTGCACATTTTTGGTGAGACAAATGGAGAAACATTGTCAATCAAAACTGAACAGAACAGTATCCTGTATGGCTGTAACGACGCATACCTGGGCCTCATCCAACAGGTAACGGCAAAGGGAGTCAGAGTCCTCAATTTTACCAAAACCTTCAGCCTCTGTTCCATAGTACGAGCTGACATCAATGAAAAGATAAAATGCTCCCTGCAAGTAAAACCAATTAGAATTTGAAGCAACGAAAATGGGAGGTCATTCGAATAAATAGCGAAAAGCCAGTACCTGAGGTTCTGACATCCTAACACCTTCCATTTCTCCAAAGCTTTTAATCAAGAAATCTCTTCGCTCCCTGAATGCTTTCACCATGGTAGACACTGCTTCCCCACCAGCATAGCCGAGTCCTAGTGCGGCAACACCTGCCTTTTGAGATATACTGCTGGCACCTGATGTAAGCTGGGAAAATATAGCACACAGATCAATTGGAGCTTCTACAAAGTCATGGTTGAGATCACAAGCATTACAGGAATAGGCAAATCAATACATTGCAAATCAACAATTCAAGGCACATACGTTCTTACTGAAAAGTAAAAAACATCAAGAATTGCAATTGTGGAAAAGCAAGTGTGAAATTGCAATTCCAGATTCTTATCTCCTTACAGGTGTTTCTCATGTTAAGCATTTATGTGATTAGTGCATCTCCAATTCAATGTGTTGATGAGCGCTTCATGTGTAATGCTGTGAGTAGAGGTCAAAGGAATAGTGATTTCTCTCAGTGCTTTCGGAGATATAAAATGACATAATATACAGTACACTCTTGGCTATTTGGTTTGGTAAACAGATCCAAGAATCATCTTCTGTCTTGTATACTTTCATCATACAATCAATTGTGAGAGCTGTCTCTGTCTAAAGTTAGCCAAGCATATGATACTTTAGAATACCCCTTTCAATACTAACAAACTATAGTTCTTCAAGTCTCCAAACTATCTGCAATGAAGTTCATATTGGCTCCTTCCATCCCTTGCAGCAAATCACCTCTATTCAATTGACAATAAAAGCCTATTTGATCCACCATAATCTTTGGAAGGCAGAAAAATATATGTGAACAAAAGAAATTTTGAAATCTAACAACTTCAAACATGATATACAAATAGGTAAAAAGTATTGGAAAAGTGTTTGCAAGAATAGCCAGTGATGCTTTAGATAAAAGAAAACTTTAAAGTATGCATGGTGGACTCATTTCATCCTGGAAAGTGGTGTGATACAGTACCTGGCTCTGTATCTTATTACATGCTGCAACAAAGTGTTTGGGGCCAGCAATATATCCCAGTCTCCAACCAGTCATTGCAAAGGCCTGCAAATTTCCCGCTTTCTAAATGTTAATCAACTCAATGAGACAAACTGGTTTGGGTTTTATCCAAAATTACAGCCATACCAAAATTATACATGAAATATCATATTATTGAGGACAAGAAAACAATAGCAGATATCTAAGACCTAAGACCGATAATCAAACGTAAGGTCAAGTTACCTTGGAAAATCCATTCACTGTCAAAGTCCTTTCCCACATGCCGGGCAAAGATGCAAAGCTTACATGAGTAGCAGGCGCATATATTATGTGTTCATATATCTCATCAGACAAGACCTGAGTGCAATACCAAATAAATTCAGTATTTAAATATCAGGAAACCATAGAACTTGAAATTAGGGTTTGATTAATCATACCAGAAGCCTAGGATGTTTCGCTACAATACGCGCAATCTCTTCAAGCAATTTCTTGGAATAAACTGATCCTGTTGGGTTAGACGGAGAGCAAAGAATCAACAGCCTTGATTTTCCAGTCAGTTTCGATTCAAGTAGCTTTGGGTCCAAGAGAAAATTTTCAGAGATTGATGTTGGAAGAATCACCGGGGTTGCATCGGCCAGCCTCGCCATTTCTGGGTAACTCACCCAAAACGGTGCAGGAATGATAACCTGAGGGTAAGGTATTTTTTATGAGCATGAGCTACCTTCAGAGATTAAACAAGTTCAGTGATAATGATCTCCTATATATTTCATTAAGAACACGACTTTTTTGCCTGAATGAAAATATATACAGTTGTGCAGAATATATAAACACAGCTATTTCTCTCTACACATCAAGATCTCTTCTCTTGCTTTCTATCATATCTGTTTGTTAGTTATGAATTTACAATGCATACACACACTAGCTTCAGCTGGATGGTTTTTTCCCTGAGTCATATAAAATGCAGAGAACCATAGCTATTCAATTAACCATTACTTTAATCCAGAGTTACAAAAACAGGTCCTAAATGCTACACAATGTCAACACTCAAATGTAGGAAGGCAACAATTCTGGTACAATTTAGATGGCAGCAGAAATGCAGATAGCACCATAATCCTAATTACTTTGACATAAAAGAACTTCACCTCATCGCCCGGAGAGCAAACTGCAAGCATTGCTTGATATATACACTGCTTGGCACCATTGCTAACTAAAATTTGGTCAGGTGTATAAGAGATACCATTCTCCTCTGCCACAAATTAAGAAATGACTTATTAAAAAACGTGTAATAAATTCCGTGCTGGAAATTCCCCTAGCATAACAACTAGTTTGCAAACACAAAATTGCTGCGAATATATATCTTTACCCTTCAGCTTCTGACAAATTGCAACTCGAAGCTCCAGTGCACCAGCATTTGGAGTATACCTCGTGTAACCTTCTTGAATTGCATTTATTCCAGCCTAAAATTCCCACAGCCAAGAAAAATATTAGAAAAATTAACATCGGATTAAGCACAGGCATACACGTGATGGCATAGACAGGATATGCACTGAACTCCACCAAGAAAAAAAAAAGAATCACCTCTGCTATTACAGCTGGTGTATCAAAATCAGGCTCTCCAGCAGCCAAACGAATGACAGGAACCCCAGCTTGTGCAAGCGCAGTAGCCTGGTCCGTTATGGCCACTGTCTTTGAGGGTTTTACAGCATTCACCCTTGGACTCAAAGAAATATCGAGTTGCATCTCTTCAGACCTGCTTTCTGCCTTCACCGTTACACTTATTCTAGAAAGCTGTGATCGTCTCGTGGTCTCCAACGATCTATCAAGTATAATACATTATTACTGGTCAGAAAACAATTGTGGCATACCATTGCCAACATAAGAAACACGCAAACAGAGAAACAAAAATGGCAAGCTTTGAAATTTCATATCAGAACAGAACACATTGCCTTGTAGAAAGAAGCTAGCTTTAAAAAAAAAGCGATAACAACAATCACGAAAACAAAACAAACCCTTCTTAGCAAGTTGCATAACACAATTATCATCAACATTCTGGTTGAAGACTTTGAGGAAACCCACAAGAAATACAGTGAGAAATAGTCGTAGAACTGATTGGGAAGTGAGAGAAATTGACTTACTTGAAGGAGAAACTGTGAGACCCTGAAAGAAAGGAGACGGATCCGGGGGTTTGAGGGTGAGAACCCGAATAGGGCGCGAGCTGTTGGTGGTGTCGAAAAGCAAGACGAGAACTGCTAGAAGTTGAAGCAGCTGCCATGGATGAATATTCAAGGATGCGTTTTTTAGTAGGTGGAGGATTCTGAGTGATTCTCTTTATAGCTAAAAACATCTCCTTGCTCTTTTTGTTGTTTTATTTATTTATAGGTTAAGGTGAAGACTTAAGACGGGGTTGGTGAGAACTGGACAAGATGGCGGGGGTGTGTTTCCAATGTGGAACATCATTGAACCATCTTGGCCGTTCTTTCTTTATGCGTCCACAAACAACGGTTGTGATTCGTTGATTGATTGACTAGGAAAAGAGATGAGTTTGATGAATGCATGAATGAATTTAAGCTCAGAGATGAGTTTCGTTGATATATTGATGTTAAAAATATATTTTTTAAAATAAAAATTAATATTTTCATATATTTTTAAATAAAAAAAATAATAATTACTACACTTCTAAATATCATGTAGAAAAAAATAGTTATTTTTATATTGGTATATAAAATTGATTGAGAAAGCTATCGCCACCTACCTCCCTACCTACTACTCCTTGGAGCTGAGATGGTCGTTGAGAATACAAGTTCATTTCAACTTCTCATCAAAAATTTATAGAAATTAATTTATCGGTTCCACAAGTGGAAACTTTTCCACGTTGAAATAAATTAAAAAGAATTTTGTTTTTATGGTCCCGTATTTTCTGCATTTGCGGTTAAAAAAAATTTGATAATTTTTTTTTTTTACTTTTAAATTATTATTATTATTTTATTTTAAAAGGTTTTAATATGCTAATTAAAAAATATATATATATTATTTATTATATTTTTAAATAAAAAAAACTTTTAAAAACCATTAGATGGATAATTAAACTCGAGATTGCATTAAGAAAATTGTTTTTTCCTACAGAAACTAGATACAAAGTTGGGATCCTTATAATTTTATTATTGTGTATTTTTTTATTTTTTGCAGCATCAGTTTTATCCAAATTGTTTTTTAATATATATTTTTTACATGATTTATCATATTAATTATTTTCTTACAAGTAATTCAGTGCAAATTATTGATAAATTATTTAAACTTTTTTTTATTAAATCTAACTTTTGAAAAGGTTTTTATTTATAAAACATTGCTAAGATTAAAAAGATACTTTCATTAAAAAAATTAAATATATGCATTAATAAAGAGATATAGTTTAAATTGAAGATATACATTTTTTCTACTTGTTTTAAATTATTAGAATTGTTAACAAGTTTTATGTTAATCATCCGGTTTTTTATGTAAAACAACAGGTTGCTAATAAACAAATTATGGCATTGTTTTTGAGAAAATTATTATTTTATAATAATAATAATAATAATGATAATAATAATAATAATAATGATAATAATAATAATAATTGCTTAATGAATAAATATGTGTTAGCATGATAGGTAAAAAAATTTAAATAATTTATTATCCTTATATTTGTTTTATCTCATTACATAATAAAGATGATTTATTTAATGAGACTTTTTTTTATTGATTTAGTGTACTAGATGACACATCATGTGATTTTGTTTTTAAATGACAGTGATTTGGAATAGGGTTTTGATTAAAGTTTAATTTGGTTTTTCATCTTTTAATTGCTTTTAATTATAAACTGGATTGACTTCAACTTTTCAATATTATGCAATTACACCTCTAATAAACTTCAACATGAACCCTGAATGTCAACACTCTTTTCAATTTAGTTTTTGTCTTCGATTTATGTAATATAATTCTTAATTGACCATTAAACTTTTCATTCTCTTTAATCTTATCCCTGATTTTAGTTAGTTAGATCCTTATAATTCAACATCTCTTACAAATTGATCATTAGTTGCGAGTCTCTTCAATTTAACCCTTAATTGACCTTAAATTTTAAATTTTCTTTCAATTTTCCTTTTTATTTTAGTTAATTGACTTGGTAAATATTAAGTTTGGTCTCTTAAAATTATCCATATTCTCAATTAAGCTTAAATTAGGCTCCTAAAATTATTTCTCACAAACAAATCCTTAATAAAATTAATTTAGCACATTTAAGTATAATTAATCCTTGCACTTAAATAATTTATTTTATTGGACCTATTTAATTTTTAAATATAATTAAACTTTTAAATTGACCCATAATTAAATTAATTTGGCCTATTAAATATTTAATTATATCATTGAATTTATTTTAACCTTAATTATGCTTCTTTTTTATAGTTTTGGATAAAAAAGGGTACAATCGAGCTTGTTGTCGAAGATTTATGATCTAAAAATAAATTATGCTACGAATCTCCATTGCATACACATCCATCAAGCATTGAACAAATCCATCAAGTCAAAATCACCTGTGAGCTGCCCAAATAGCCATCAAACAAATCTTTCATATGCTTCCTTTAATGATTAGAGAATCTCCCCCACAGGCAACACAAATCATTGAAGGTTTTTGTCATTAGAGAATTTCTTTTGCAACAGGCGATTCTCATTCTCAAACTCAATCCTGACCATCGGATTCCTATTATATCAGTTTCTGGGATTCCCTCCACTGTCAGATGGTTTGTGCAGGATAGTGTCGTAAAAGTTTTTTCTGATCATATTCCCACGTCTCATCATAAATTATGGATATACTAAATTATTGCTTTTTATTATTATTATTGTAATTAAAGCTACTTGTATACATGGTGGTCAATTTTAATTATTTGATTGTTTTTATTTATGTTTTTTTGTTCGAATTGGTTTAATATTAGTATTTTCCTGATTGTCTAATCTTGAGTGTTTCTTATTTTCATTTATATTATAATTTTAATAGTTTAAATTAGATGGTCATACTTTGCTCTCTACTTATAATCATTTTTTTTTATTATTATATTAAATTTATCAAATCAAAATTTTATATTTTATTGTCATCAAGTAAATCAATACAATTATTTTACTTCTTATAATTGTGTATGTGACAAAGTAGAAATAGTGTTAAAATGATTACCGGTTAAATACATTTATTCTCAATATAAATCTATTTTAAAACTCGAATTTAGAATCTAATGAAAACTCATTCCATTTTATCTTGTAACATTCAACCTATCAAATACAAACATGCCTGCCAATTAAAATTAATAATTTTAGAGATATTGATAAATTAAATCGAGGGAAAAAATAAAAGTGTGTATTAATATAAGAAGTTAAAATATAAATACTAATTTCAAACTTTTCTACTTCAAATTATTATCGTTTTTCCAAACTTTTTTTTTTATTTTCTATTCAATGAACTATACTAATTTCTTCAAAAAAATAATTATGTAGTCAAAATAAATAAAAAATCACATTTATCAGAAAATATAATTTCAATGTAAAATATAAATATTCTATGATATTATTTTTTTTCTTTCCTAAGAATTGTTTTTATTGGATAACGAGATAAGAAATAAATTTCAAAAATCTAGTCAATCAAACTTGGTCAGACCCATGAATTAAATTATGGGTTCGATAGGTTTACATGAATTAGTCAAAACACATCGTTTCCTAAGAATTGTTTAAATAATTTTTTTTAATTTTTGAAAATCAAATATGATTTTTACAAGATTAATCGAGCGGCGAGTTCGTTCCCTAGATCAAAATAATCAAATGTAGAAACTCTTGCTCGATTTACTTTGAAACCTGATATAGTCCAAAGATCAAGTTATAAGATACCATGTCAACCTATAAATTGAGTTTTTATAACATTATCAAAAACTTTTTCATGGCAATGAGCAAACAACTAGCTAGTATAAAC